>OX411312.1:60604792-60739939 GCA_948150685.1 Rhaphigaster nebulosa
AAGGAACAAGAAAACAGAAAAACAAGAAAAAATGGTAAGATAAAAAAGTAAATATATAATTATGTTTGAATAAAAAAAACAGAATAATCATAGTTTTCTTTCTTTTTTTTTTTTTTTTGTAGAATACGTTTAAAGAAAAAGAAAGTTTATATCATATCTTTCAAATATTTCGGGAGATGTTTAGTTTTCGAGTTATTTAAAAAAATTCATCTGGTTTCTCTGGGTGCATGCGCAAAAAATTATAAAAAAATATCTGGTGAGTAATATAGTATAATTTCCTTACACTTCACGTGCTCAGTCAAATACAATTTTTTTGGCTGTATCTTGGTCCGCTAAGAATAGTAATAATGATTTTTTTTTTTTTTTAGTTTAACTTTTTAGAACGTTTGATTTGAAATGAGCATCTGAAATGTTTTAGGAGATATATAGTTTTCGAGCTATTAATAAACTAAAAAAACAAAAATAAACTGGTTTTCATGAGGACATGGGCGGAATATTTTTAAAAATAAATGAATAAAAAGTTAAGAGGTTTCCAAGAGAACATAGAAATAATTCAATAAAAATATGACTACCAAGTCCAAAAAACCTTATCTATAATACTGGTACGATTTAGATTTTTTTTTAGTTTTGTAGAGAATTAAGTTTCTTTCAAGCGATCATTTATTGATCAATTTACTATCAATGTATAATTTTCGAATAATAACTCGAATGCATGAATAAATGCGTTCATAATTTTTTTTATCATAAATTTTTTCCTGCTTTTTTCGGATATATATATATATATATATATATATATATATATATATATATATATATATGTATGTATATACATGGAAATTTATATTACACAATTCTCATTCAACTTACGGTAGTTTAACGTCACTAAATTATAATGAATTCTTGAGAAAAAAACATAACCTTCCTTAAATATATCATTATTTTTATAATATTAAAGGGTTTATTTAATTTTTCTCTTAAAAATGCTATTAGTATATGAGCTATAATTGTTGGCATTAGTTCTCCAAGTCTTTTTTTGTCCATAAATAATTATTTCGTCAATCAGTCCAATATTAAAATTAATTTTTAATCCATTATTACATAGGGACTGTCTAATATGACTCATATCGATGTCAACAGTGAAATGAAAGAAGAAAATCTAGATATTACAGTGTTCTGGGATTTCAGTCTCGAGGACGAGGATGAAAGAAAATTTCGAAACGTCGATTTGTTTGGAATAAAAATATTGATATTATAAAAATAAAGATATATTTAAGGGAAGTTGCGTTTGCTCACAAAAAAAACATAACTATATGGAAATTTAAAGAGCTTTAAGGAGAAGACTTTAGGCGTTTCATTAAAATCGATACAGCCGTTTTGGCACTACAGTCCTACAATTCAAAACGTTTTTTGACTATTGCGCGTAGTGTACTCGATTTGGTAGCCAATCTTCGTGGACCAAGGACCAAAACAAAAATCAAAAAATTATAATCGGTCCCTTACAAGAGATAATCCTGATAAAGACACAGATATCAATGGCCGAAAATGTGTTATATGGACTCTGACTGCTCTATAACGTTATGATCTGTTGAAAAGCGGATACCGGAAATTTGACCCGATTAAAACACATGACTTACGTATATACGATAAAAGATTTCTTTTGGGATCTCTAAAGAACTGGAACTAAGCAATTTTTGGTGAGTAAAGCTATGTTAAATTTAAGATTTCTGTAGGTATATACATTGCTAGGATTTAACAACACACTTTTCACGTTTTCGAGAATAAAGTTATTCTTAAATAACTGTTTCATGCATAGTTAAATATACCGGGGGAAGGCTAGGCAGTGCGGATCTGTAGCCGGTAAATATAACTGATGTAAATGACGTAGCGAACTTTGAAATGAATATGTAAATTCTGCAAGCGAGGAGCCGCCCAAGGCGAAAATGGGAGGATATTATTAACATTTGCTCATTTTAGCACATACGGAATCCACTTAAGTAAAGTTTATGACGAATGACACCCTAAATGCTCTATCGGGGATATTACCCTATCAATTAAAATAGATAATTTAATACATTTTATTATATATTCGAAACTGGCAAAATTATTTATTAAATCAATAGCATTTTCCGATGCATTGAAGTCACATGATAAATGTTCATATTAAATTCAATATAAATTTAAATATAGAGAATGTAATTGAACAATAGAAAAGCTATTACAGTATAGTATAAACTTTATGCAGTCAAAGACACTTATGTTTAATGGAATTTTTTATAATTTATGCGAGACTAAATGGATAAAACGGTTTGGTTAATAAAAATGTCAACAGCCAAATATAAGTTCAGATTCATGTGTCGAGAACCAATCTAAATCTAAAATCTAAGAACCAATCTAAAAAACATATTTAAGTTTATAAGTTCCATATAAAGATTAACAATCATTAAAAAAAAAAGTAAATAAAACTTTTTTCAAATGATAAACTCAAAAACGTCCTTGGAATCAGTACTAAATAGGAAAGTGTTGTTTTTTGTACCAACAGTTGTGCGAGTGCTTCTTAATATAAAAAGGCATAGGGAACCCGAAAGTTCATTACCGACATTTGAAGGCCGTCAAAACCCCAATCTATAAGCTTAGACCAAACGCGATCCTCCCACCTACGTCATGGATGATTTCGTTTCGTTGAGATATTTAATACTCCATTAGAAACGAAATTCAAAATTAAATAAAATCAAGATCATAGACGGAAAATGTCTGTTTTCTATTTATCAATCGTAAAATTACTTATTTCGTACCTAATTTTAAAACATCAAACATGCTTAGGTTAAAAAATAGAAAATGTAGTGATTTAAAATTTATTTTTATTCAAGAAAATTGTTTAATTTCATTTATTTAACTTTAAGTTCATTTTTATTAATATGTAATTATTTATTTAATTTACATTTTTTGTCTATAAGGTGTAAATGAACTCTTTTATTACTGTTACGATGGTCCTTGATTGGACAAGATGTAATATTTAATATGTAATATTAATAGTATTATTAATATTAGTATCAACATTAAAATTAATAGTAATATTAATTATGGAATTTTGCAATAAAATTTTTTTAATTAAAATAAATATCTGCCAATTTTAAACTGTAAAAAATAGTTACATAAATTAAGTAATAAAAATACACACATACATGCATACAGTTTTCATGCGACCAACACGAAATAAATATCTGGCCCAGGTGGGAATCAATTCTACATACTCTCTGGGACCTTCAGACATATTGGTCTCTAGGGCAATGAGAGTAACTGCTATATTTTAATAGCATTCATAAAAAAGTTATTTATATATATATATATATATATATATATATATATATATATATATATAACTTATTTAGAAAAATGAAAAGAAATTAAAAATAATAAGATATTTGAGGGAGGCGAGAACATTTTAATTAGTAGATTAGGCTGAGAGAGCGCTACCTTTAATTAACACATAGAAAATGTCATAGTAATTTAGAATGATTCTTCCACGGGGAGAATGAAGGAGGGGAAAAAAGAAATAGGGAGGAAGGCGACGAGGGAAGGAAAACAAAGAAATGTTAGGGCTTGGAAAGCTAATTGCAGGGAGGAAAAAGAACTGAATGCTGTTAGCTGTATCTTAATTTCATATACCGGTTTATTTTTCTCATCTGGTCAATATTTGTATTCATGCAGAAATAATTAATTAAATTAATTAGCATATATTATCGTGTAGTATAATTATATAAATTTAGTATTCCTTAATCGGAGTTGAAAAATATAGGATAATCAATTTCTCTTAACGTTTTAAAACCATTAACAATTAATTTTAGAGAAGATGGTTAGATTATTTAATTAAGTATTAAAAATTAATAATCAATTTTTATTTTATAGGTTAAAAAAAAAATTAATGCCACATTGTTCAATGAACTCATTAACGATTCAAGTAATAATCCTAAAAAATTTGTTTTACATTTTATATATATATATATATATATATATCGCCATGAAAGAACATCGTCCAGCATGGACAAAGCTTTAGGTCCACGATTACGAAGCATTCGTATGCTGGATATTTCTATATTATTATATTTTCAATTTTGTTTTGTAGGTTAGTATTGAAATGGGATTTCCTTCTTTACAGCTAGTTCCATAAAACCTATAAAATAAATTAGTATTTTTTCCATAAGGAAACGAGAAATAAGAAATAACAAACTTATGAGACAACTAACTCAATACTATTAAAATCTTTCGCAATTATACGGAAATGACAAAAATTTGGACTAATGATTGTTTTGAACAATTTAGTAACCGAATGGAACAAATACAGCGAGAATTTTTTAATAAAATCAATTTCTAACCAGTTAATTATTCTGGATTAAGGTCAGTATTATTAATAACAAAGAAAATTACAGATGATGGATAATTTATTTTAAATATGCTACTGTTTTTTTTTTTTCTTTTCGTACCCCATCTAAGATCATGATTTACACATTTAAAATAGCAAACAATAATACACATATATATATATATATATATATATATATATATATAATTTTATTTTTTTCCATCCGAATAATCAAACTGAAGGCTGTAGATTGTAGAGAACTTGAAATCACCCTGGACTACCCCAAGCTATTTTACCTTCTCGATTCGTCTGTCTTACTCCATTCTTCTCAATGCTGGCATAGGGCCAAGCATAGATTAATCAGACATCGCCCCTTCTGTCCCGACAACGATTCATGAGGTCACGAGCACTAAATTATGAGCTAGAATTTCTTTCAGGTGGCCGAACAGGTTGGAGTTGTTGAAAAAGTTGGGCTAACCATATGAATGCAAGCGATCTGCAATCTTGAGTTATCGCATGTATAAGTTATAAATGTGTATAGGATGCTAGAAGACAGAAGATGGGTATTCTAATAAGAGCTAATCTGACTTGTAAATGTCCGAGGGATAGACCGAAACGTAAGTGGGGGGATTGCGATCTGGCTGGTCTTGCGGAATTGGTTTATGAGGTCAGTAAACAGCTATTTCAGCATCGAATCTTCGGGTTCGCAGAGCATATTTTAATTAATGATTGGTTTTTTTGATGTTTTTCCGCAAAATAACGTCATTAGCGTCTGATATATAAAATAATACTGATACAAATTATAAAATAAATAAAGAAACCAACGAATCAATAAATAAAAATATTATTTTTATTAATAGGATGAATTATATCATATATTAAATGTAATTCTTACAATAAGTTTACACTGAAAAATTTTGTTATTGTAATAAAATATAGATATATAATTATAATCCCGGATTTCGTGCAGTGAAATAATTATTAACTTAGATCATTCAAGATAGATCACATTGTGATACAATATTACTAAATATAAATAAAATTCCAATCTATTAAATTGAACAGAATTAATTACTATTTGAATGATTAAACAGAGAGAATATGCACATAATTAATTACTGTCAATTACCATATAATTAAACCCTAAGCATCCCCAACATTGAACCTACTGGACACCTCTTGAGTTCAGTTAGTGCCTTGTCAATATGAATTATAATGTAATAATTAGCCAAATATAAACAACGCAACCGGAATTTAAGAAGACCAGCTAAGTAATACAGTCTATATCTTTAAATAGAGCATTTTCAATTACTAATTAATCGATTTTATGCAAATAATTTATGAAAACGTTAAATTCTGTCGTCTTATTCCATTGTTTTTTGTAATTAAAAAATCTGGTGCGGTGCGCGCAGCACACAACTTTCCCTTACCGCCCTATAATAATTATCTTTTTAATATAATTTTAAAGAGTTCACATAAACAATATTTGAAATAAGCTCAGCAGCATTCACTTCTTCACATCTTCTCCCACTTAAGTACAATAAAACAGTTTTTTAAAATAATTTTAGTACAAGAATTCTGTACACAACTTATATATTTTAAGTTTGTCAAGTTGAAAATATATTTTAAAACTTTCGGATTAGTTTCCATGGGAACATTTTGTCCATTAAATATTATAATAGTAGAAATCATTAAGTTAATTACTGCTTTCGTATTCTTAAATTACATTATTACAGAGCGTATTGTTGACAACAGATTGGAGGATTGATGGGAGGAGGTTCGGTCGCATCCGTCTCCTTTCAGATGCGCTCGGTTATCCATCTAGTGTCTTGAACTCCTCATAAGATACGCTGTATCTTTGCTAATACTGGTCCGATTTTGATGATTATTTTTTTGTTTTTTAGATAATTTAATAACCTTTCATACCATTCTATACACAATTTACTATAAATTGCATGCTTTTTAAGTTAAGCGCAAATAAATTATTCTTTTCATCATAACTTTTTTTCCTACATTTCCTCGGTGATGTACTAAATAAATGAAAATTTAAAGGCCTTTATGAAGAATAATTTAGGCAAGTTTCATCAAAAACGTCAGAGCGTTTTCGAGAAAATTGTAAAATCCATTATATAATTGTCACTTTTGGTTAGTCCGATGCGTTCTATCTTTGTTATTACTGGTCCCATTTTGATGTGCCTTTTTTTGTTATTTAGATAATTTAATTACCTTTATTACAATTAAATACACAATTTACTATAAAATGCATATTTTTTAAGTTATGCGCAAATAAAATATTCTTTTCGTCATAAGTTTTTTCCCTGCATTTCCTCGGTGATGTACTAAATAAATGAAAAGTTAAAGGCCTTTATGAAGAATAATTTAAGCAAGTTTCATTAAAATCGTCAGAGCGTTTTCGAGGAAATTGTAAAAATTGTAAAATCCATTATATAATTGTCATTTTTGGTTAGTCCGATGCGTTCTATCTTTGTTATTACTGGTCCCATTTTGATGTACTTTTTTTTTGTTATTTAGATAATTCAATTACCTTTATTACAATTAAATACACAATTTACTATAAAATGCATATTTTTTAAGTTATGCGCAAATAAAATATTCTTTTCGTCATAAGTTTTTTCCCTGCATTTCCTCGGTGATGTACTATATAAATGAAAAGTTTTAGGCCTTTATGAAGAATAATTTAGGCAAGTTTCATCAAAATCGTCACAGCCTAGAACAGCTAGGCTGTTCACATAAACACAGACACAGAGACCATTTTGCGAGACTTAGTTATTTGGACTCGAGGTACCTTAAAACGTGCATTTCAGTTGAAACTCGAATTCGAAAATTTTCACGATCGCAATACTCCGATCCTTCGATCGATCCTTACTATATACTTCGTATATAGGGAAAGTAAAAATACAAATACATAAGTGAGTTTATATATGTTTAAAGATCTAAAATCTTTCCCAAGTTTAAATTATATTTATTAATTTAATATCTTAATTTTGTATTCATAGCATTTAACATTCACGAAATTTCGTATCCATATTATTCGATAATCTAATGAGTAGTTGTTGCACGATATTCACAATGAAAACGGTTCAAAATAAAATTGAAAAAATAAATTACAAAAATTATTTGAATAAATAACAAACCTTATGAGAACTTTCAATCCATTAAATACTAGATTAATTTGAAATTAAACTGCTAGTTATGATAACCTAAATCGAAGAAAACGTAATTTTTAGAATCGAAATATTTTAGTGCATAATTTATGAAATATAATGACATATTGACAACAAATATAATTAAATTAATAAAAACAAGTATTAATATCACATAAAAATGAAATAATGGATTTAGTGAGACAGATAGATAGATAGAAAATTTGCTTTATTCCGGGACTAGGTCCCTTCAGAATAACAAAATTGAACAAATATAAAGTAAACCAAATCTGGACAAAAAAATTAAAATAATAAAAATAGATAATGTTTTTTTCAAGTATTTAATCTAGGTATGTTAAACTAGCATGTCATGAAATGTAAGGCATTTTCTCTCTATTATTGGGAACTAATTTTTTTTTTCCTGTTCAAATCAAATTATAATTAAATAATAAATATCTATGCAAAGAAAAAAACAGCTTCGGTACGTAGGTAGGACAGTTGGTAGCTGTTCGTCAAAGTTTTCATAACCGCAGAAGCAAATTCATAACACACTTAATTAGGTTAATTTCAGGTTAATGTTTATAAAATGAGTCGTTATAAAAGAAGCAAAACAAAAGAAGAGACGAATGGGGGTTTAGAAAGCAAAAAAATGTTTCTTAATTATAGCTACTTATTTTTTTTTTTTTTTTTGTGGAGGAAAGTGAGGAAAAAAAAAAGTTCATAACTTCATTTATTAGGTGAGTTTATATTTCAAGTGTTGAAAAATACTGGTTAATACTATCTTTATTGTTATTTTATTTAATTATGTTTGTGCAGCTATCTGTTTCCCGTGTCTTTTACTGAAATTAAGTGGAATAAAAAAAATCAAAATTGTGTTTTTTATTTTTTAAAACCATCTGCTACTCCTTTATGTTCGATTAGGAACTATATAATAAGTTTGATAGTAAACATGATTATTCTACAAATTTTGTATGTAATATGCTGTGGCCTCATGAAAAATCATTTAATATAATGATGTTCGATATTTTATTAATAATATTGTAAAATATCCAATTATTTAATAATTATCGAATAAAGTAATATAATAGTTTTCTTTTTTTTTTTTTTTTTTTTTTTACATCCAGTAAATTAGCTATTACGCTACAAGTATTCCAGAACAGAAATATAGAAAATAAAAAAAATGATCTTATCAAACTTATATATTTTTTTTTAATTATGAGTCTCCAATTAAAAAATCGACAATTCAGAATAGTATTTTCGGCAGTTTCAATAACGAAAATACGGTCAACAGAAATAGTGTTTAACGACAGATTTTTTTAAATCAAAAGAATGGACTCTGGAAGTATGTCAAAAGGAAGGATTTTTTTCAGGAATCCAGTTAAAAAAAAAAAAAAAATAGTAACAAAGCTAACAAAAAAAAACGCTAACTTTATTAGTCAAAGCGTATAAGCTAGCACTGCTTCTGAACACAATTTATCCTTTATTAAGCCTGATAAATCTTCATAACGCCAGCTCGGAGAGTAAAAATTCCCAGTTCACTAATTTTTTTTTTTTTTGTCCACAAGAGCTTATAGTTGGTTACCTCATCTTTCTCGCTTATATTTTTCTAATTTACAGTTAGTTTATGAGTAAATAATGCTGTACTTTATTAGTATTTATTATAAAACAAAGTTGCGGCTAAATTATGTCTAAATCTATTTAGTGGGGCTGACTTGTTTTATTGAAAACTAGTTTCGAATGTTATACATTCATCTTCAGTTCTAAAAACACACAAAAAATTCAAAAATAAGCAATTCAAAATATATTTTGGTATTATGATACATTGTAATTAATAAATATTAATTAATTATATTAGATGTAATATAAATCAGTATTATAAAGCATTTATGAATTATGAATTTAATAAAGACAAGAAATCAAATACATCTCTTTAAAATATATGAATTATCCATGTTTTTCCATCCAAACAAACAAAAATTTTATTAATTTAATAACCTTTATTTCCAGTGAAGCTCTACTGTGAAAGTGTCTTCGAAACAATGAATTTCGGATCGATTTTTATATACAATCCGAACTAAATAAAACCGATTAGCGAAAGATTCGGATTACCGAAGCAGAAAATACATGTCTTAATTAAATTCATAATTCTTAAATGTTTTATAATACTGATTTATATTGCATCTAATTTAATATGTATAATAATAGCAAACTATATTTTGAATTGCTTCTTTTCAAATTTTTTGTGTGCTTCTAGAACTGAAGAAGAATGTATAACATTCGAAACTAGTTTTCAATAAAACAAAATTATAGAAGTGGCAAAAAATTTATAAATCCCCAATTAGATTGATCCTTCTATACCATCATGCGGATGTCAACTGACTAATCAAAGAACTTGAGAGAATAAATAAATAGATTTTTATAGCTGAGATTTTATTTTAAATAAAAGGAGTTTGTATTTTTAAGCCAAATGCACGTTACAATGCATACCATTTTATTGAATAAATATATGAATATACATGAATATACTTCAAATCAAAATTTTTTTTTTAAAATGATTATAATTGGTTACTTAATCTTTATCGCTTGGTCGTTTCTTTACAGATTAGCAAGAATCCATTGTATTTTTTAAACCATATTATGTAGATGATTATTTTTTGTATCGTATTGGTTCACATATTATATTACATAATATGGGTAATATTTTTAAGACAGACTCCTTCGATGCTGGGACATCGACAAAGTATAATATTTGGGTCAGGAGGTCGGTAACCCTCGCCCACGGGTTAGAAGCAGGCCCTACCTAGTATTCTACCTATCACTAAGTAAACATAGATAACGCTTCCAGAAGAAAAACTTTTTATTTTTTATAATTCCAGACCTAAGCTAATAGAAACAAAACAACAAAAAACAAATATTCATTAATCTTTATTATATTGGTATTTATTATGTTGTTAGAGCATAACGGGTTAAGAAAAATATACATTATATTCAACTACATATTTAAAAAAATAAAATTTCAGATTTACTGACTCCTGAAAATTTGTAAAAAAAAAAAAAAAAAAAAAAAAAATGGAGCAGTGCATCTAACTTTCACTTACCACCCTCTACTTTGAGTAGAAATTAATTTCTGCTCCAATAAGGCTGGTGAAATTATTAATTTTTTCATAGAAATTCCATTCAGTTTCCATTAAATAATATAAAAATAGAAATTATTTACTGCAGCAATTACTTAAGTTTATGCGATCTTAGTCACTTCGTATTACTTTTTACGACTTTTAATTTTTCTAAAATCTTTAGCTTTATACAACGATATATTATACATATATATTACTGCCCTTATTTCTGAAAATTTGTATTCAAGCTGAGAAAATATTTCTCCTTTGTTAATTCTTAAATTCCATCACTGTTTATACTTGTCCATTTAGTATAACTATTAACAATGAGAGACCTTTTTATAATGTTGTATAATGTCTACTTATTTTCGAAAATGAACAACATTTTTATTATATTGATTTTTTATTATTAATTTTAATTATTTTTTAAATCAATTTATAATTAATTTTATTTCTTTTTTATTATTATTTAACTTTAGTTATACTATAGTTTATACTACATTCATATTTTTTATGAAAGGTTTTTATGAAAAAACTCTTGACAAATGGATTCATCCTTGTGATATAATAGTTTGCTAAATTATAAGAAGAAAAAAAAAGTTACCTGAAACATGTCAATGAACAAATTTTTTATTCATTCATACATAAACCGCTGAATTGGAAGTAATATAAAATATTTACATATTTAACCAGTTTGTTATTTACCAATAATGTATATATAATTATATTGAAGAACTATATATATATATATATATATATATATATATATATATATATATATATATATATATATATTTATTATTGTGAAGTAATATACATCATTTATATTTTCAACGAGTTTCCTAAATTACTGGTTGAATCAATAGAGTGGACTAGTGTACGTTGGATATTTTTATCTTCTTTATTTTGTTTTGTTTTTTGGAACCGACATCAATACCATTAGTTCTGAACCAGTGGGTTAGAACTTTTTAACCCACAAGTCAATAATACCATTAGTTCTGAACCAGTGGGTTAGAACTTTTTAACCCACAAGTCAATGTCGCTAATACATCGTGTACAGGCTTAAATCTATCCCTGCGGCCTTAGAAGCTACGAAGCTGTAAGAGTATATTATTCTGAGCTATCTCAGAGAATTACATTAGACTTGGAGAAGAAGTTGCCTAAACTATGATACAATAAGTCAGGACTGATTGGGCGAAAGCGAGTTGAATGGTTTTAGCCCCCTCTCCCTCTCCCCCCCCCCCCCCCCCCCCCCGCAACTGGCACAGTTTGGTACGATGAAAATGTCTCTGCTATTCATCGTCGGCTACTGAGATTTGTAATAACAAAATTTAATATTACTTTACTTATGAGGTTTCCTTGAAAGTTAAATAATTTATTTTAGTTTTATTTATTTAAAATATTATTTCACACGAAAAAGAGTTCCTATGAAATAATTAACATTCCACAATTGGCATATCTTCAAGTTCCAAATCTTGTATTGACACCTCATTTTAAATAAATGAAGAGGAAGATGCCTAATATTAAGACAAGTTTTTAGCAAAAAATAGTATCAGAATAAAATCTACGGGACATGCAGAATAAATTATATAATGTACTATATAATTATATTATATAATTGTTCTTATGAAATAATCAACACATTTGACGTTTGAAGGATAGAATTTTCCTTGTAAATTAAAAAATAAGATCAATTTACTTTTTTTTTTTTTTATTTACGGACAATTCACAGGAAGGGTTATGTTCGCCGTCGTAAAATCGTGTTTATAGATCTGTAAATCAGAGGTAAACTGCCATAATATTTTTAAATGTTTACAACAGAGCAAAAATAAGTTTCAGATCGCATTATATTGCTTTTGTAGATAGAGGTCTGTCTTTATATTTGATGTTTTGCAAATTTCATTGCCATTTTAGCTTATTTACGGTACTTATACCCGAAAAATATGGCTAGCATGTTTGAATACCTCATTAAAACAGACTTTTTCAGTACAATGCGAATGGGTATAATGAATGCCCAGTGTGTCTTAATAAGGAGCTGTTCATAAGTTTAGAAAAAAAAATTTAAGTACGATTTTACCACGATTTCGAATTTTTAATTGTGCCTTTATTCTACGACGGGTGCGATATATCGGTCGGGGCCAAGAATTATTAACACATTTGCAATAATTGCTGGAAAAAAAATAATTGATTTAAATTAATTAGTAGAGTGTTGAACGGGCTGCTAAAGGTTAATTAAGAATTTAAAAATTTAAATATTCAGCCAAAAGACAAAACAAATAACAACCTTTTCAAGAGGTATTGCATACTTTATATAGTATTATAAAAAAAAAGAAAATATATTATAATTAACGATAATTTCACATAAAAAAAGGTTTATAGGTTATAAATATGTAAAAATGAGGTCATTTACGCAGAAATAAATATTATTTTTATATTAATCAGTTTAGTAGAACTGGGCAGTTATAAAAATAAATAAGTTTAGAAGAAATCATGATTCGTTATGTATTATTGCTCCACTTACATGCACAATAAATGTATATTCTATATAAAATGTATATACAGCCAATCATCGAGGGAAAGGAAAGGGTTGGGATTCTATAACGAAAGGAAAGCGTGTCTGCAGGTGAATGCTTAGGACTCCCCCACTACCTTTCCCATAAAAATTTTACTCATAAAGTTACATATTTTATCGTGAATGGAATTTCCTCCATAAAATTAATTACATCAACGCGTATTCATTAACAAAATATGCTTAAATGTAATTAGTCCGAATTTTGTTACCAATGTTTTATTGCTAAATCTGTAGTATGATTATATTAATTTCCCTCTTTTAAAAATACTATAAATGAATATTGTCACGTTTTAATAATAGTTAACATTTTTAAACAACAATAGCTCTTCTACTACTAAAATGTTTTAAATAACATTTTAAAAAATTATTATTATTATTATAATGACGAAAAATATGAGTTGATGGTGATTTTAGTAAGATACAAGTATCCTCGTTTTAAATTTATTATATATATTCAATGGAGAAATATTTCTCGAAAAATTAAAAGAGTTTGAACTATTCAATGGTATGGCAATTTTTTTTATTTTAAGAACTCAAGTTTACTGCCTTACATACCATCTATTTACAATAGTATTAAACCATTACGTAGTATTAATACAACAGAACTATAATAATACAATAACCAACAATCTTATGGTCAAAATTGGTTTTAATTTGTTTAATTGTAATTTTTTAATAATTAATTATTAAGTGATATCTTAATATAATAAATAAAGAGGCCACTAGATAGAATGTATTATATATTGTATAATGTATAAAGAAAAAAATAATTATATATCAAAACCAATATAACTGCAAATGTTCTTTGCGTTCGTTTTTTATTTACTCGAATAGTAGTTGTACAATGAATTGAACGAATGAATTTATTTTTATTTTCATTCTCAAATTTTCTATTCGTGAAACCCTATTCGTTCAAAGTAAAATTTAGGATAAATAGCAGTTAATTACTTTAATAAACCAACAAAAATTCTAATTATATTACATTCATAACTAATAATTTTTTTTTTTTTTACTGGCTACTTCTCCGGAATTATAATTCTCAAGCATAGAACCGTTAGCGAAACGGAAGGATGCCTGCAGGCTTGAATTCATGAAACAAAGATGAATTATTGATTCCTTTACGGCTACATCAAAGAGAACAATGCAGGAACTTTGCTAATTCGATAGCAATAAATTATTAGCTAAATTAATATTAGAATAGTTAATATTTAGTAAAAGCAAATTGACAGAAATATAAGTGATATAGGAAGTGGTCTGAAAGAACAAAAAACTGTTAGTTTGTTTCGTTCGTGAAAATTAACTAAAAATGGTCGAAACAGACAAATCTTCAAAATTTTTCAATAATATTTATTTGATAAAAGTTTTGGATCTCAACTCTCAAATTTTGATATTAATTATCAAATTTACGAAAACTATAACAGAGTTATAAAATTTAACCGTAGTAAAGCAGACAATTTTTTAATCGAGTTTATAGTTCAATTTTAATATAATTTCGTATTATGCATCAGACATGGCTTTGTTTCAATAATTGAAATCGCCAACAAATTTATTTGAGAAAATTTAATTTATACTCATGCGTACAATTTTTTGTAACTGATGTATACAAGCCAATTGGGTTCCTATTGTAACAAATATTACATAGTCTTATGTTTCAGTTAAAATCAAAGGACATCAAACAATATCTTTTTTTAGCGAGACCTATTTTCAATAATTAATAAATAGTAAAATATAAAATTGTAGTCATAAAGATGGCCAGTTAAAGAAATATGTTTTGATTAATAGTTAAAAAAAAAAATAGGTATTGGAAAATAAAAAATAACATTTAAACTGCCAAACTCTATAATCGCACAAAATAAATAACATATTACACAAAATAAATTCAATAAATATATAACTTAAAAAAATAGGTATCCTAATAGGAAATGATAGCTTAAAAAAAAAATTGAACATAAAGTTGTACAATAAGCAAGATACAATTATAATAAAATAATTAAAAAATGATGCATAAGGCACTTGCTATTAATGCCCTATTAATGTTAATATTAAGTTAAAAAGATCATCTTCTTTTCAGACTTTACAGAGCATTATTAGGAATCTCATGAAAAATTATATAAAAGACCAATAGGGCATAATGAGAATTATTAAAGAATAATATATATTTATTTCGGTAAGCGATAGGTATATAGAAGTACTTAAACCTTCGCAATGTTCTGTAAGCTAAGGAGAAGACTTACATTATTTTAAGCATGCACAATAGTTAAATTTACAGTGAATTGTTACAATTTATTCTCGAGGGGACTTATTCAGTTATTCAGATGGAATAATAGGAACGAAAGGCATTATCAACAAGTGTTCTGTTTCAATGTTATTAACGAGTGTTATGT
Source organism: Rhaphigaster nebulosa (assembly GCA_948150685.1). Taxonomy (NCBI): domain Eukaryota; kingdom Metazoa; phylum Arthropoda; class Insecta; order Hemiptera; family Pentatomidae; genus Rhaphigaster; species Rhaphigaster nebulosa. The sequence goes on from OX411312.1 coordinate 60,620,386, forward strand.
TGAGCAGAAGCTCAAATGCGGCTCAGATAACCACTCCAGTTAACTGAAGTTTAATTTTGTTTAAAAATGAATTGAAGTGGCTGAATAAAAAAAAAAGATACATAATACTGCTAACATCGTTTTGGAAGTAGGGATCATTTCGAATACTTCACAAATAGCTGACGTTTTTTTTTTTTGTTTTTTTAATACCATGTGTTTATTTCCCTTCCTCTACGAACATGTCAAACGGATTTGGTTGTCATTTCGTCAATTATAGAAGATCTATTATAGTAAGTAATATAGAAAACATAAACCCGGGTTGTGGCAAATAATTGAGAATTTTTGAATGCATGAAAACCATTAATAAAGTACTATTAACTACCAAGAAGTTACACGCACGTGAAATAAACATAATTTTTTATTTTAAATAAGATAGATTATAAATTTTATTTGATTAAATGTCTTCCTCAACCGACAAAAAATAAACCTATAAAAAATGTCAATCATACTGGAATATAAAGTATTGAAGTTAACTTATATTATAATTAAAGCGTTATACAGAGAACGTATTTTTATTTTATAAGAATAAAAAAAAAATCTGTAATTCATAATTAATATCTTATTTCTTTTTAACGATCACTATGCTTATGGTATATTTAATTTTTGTTTAAAATTAGAATTGATAGTTCCCAAATCGTTAGTAGTTAATTAAAATTTTTGTATTTTTACAAGAAGTTTCGGCATTTTTAAAATAGTTGTAATTAATAAGAGGTACTTTTTTGTAATTGTACTTAAATCCTTGTTATCTTTAATGCTTACAATAATTTTTTAATATAGTACCGGAGAAAAATTTACCAAGCGGTTTAAAAACACAAAACGATTACACAAAAACTAACTATAATTATTATGTTATATTAACAAATAAATAAATTAGGGATTGATAAATTATTTGCCACTTCTATAAAATTTGTTTTTATTGAAAACTAGTTTCGAATGTTATACCTTAATCTTCAGTTGTAAAAACGCACAAAAATTAAAAAATAAGCAATTCAAAATACAGTTTGGTATTAATAAATTAGTATTATAAAACATTACGAATTCATAATGTTTTATAATACTAATTTATACTACATTTAATTTTATATGTATAATAATACCAAACTGTATTTTGAATTACTTATTTTTGAATTTTTGTGCGTTTTTACAACTGAAGATGAATGTATAACATTCGAAACTAGTTTTCAATAAAAACAAAATTATAGAAGTGGCAAATAATTTATCAATCCCTAATTAGATTAATACTTCTATACCATCATGCGGATGTCAACTAAATATTAAAATTATGAAATCCTAGATGAAAAGACAATATATTAAACAATGAAATATTTCCATGAAAACAGGTACAGAAAAATATTTATTAAGGAAAAAGAGAAAGAAAAATGCATTATTTTTAAGTCAGGCTGCCCCAATTAGGTTGAAATGTACATAGCATGTCTTGTAGGACATAATATTTATACTATATATATTTATACTTTATATTATATTTATACTTTATTAATATTATATTTATATATTATATTATATTTATATTTTTATTATATTATATTTATATTTATTTATATTTATATTATATTTATATAAATATTATATTTATATATATTATATTTATACTTTACTTTATATTATATTTATACTTTTTAATATATTTATACTTTATTACACTGCATATCTGCATTTTTCCTTTGGTGTCTTCATTTTAACATTTCTATTGCATTCTCATTTATTTTATATTTGTCATTTCCAGACAATCCTTCATAATATATTAACATATTAAAATTTTCATATATAAACAAACGATTACAACAACTATGTGAGTTACTGGACGAGATCTCCTTCCTTAACTTAGGAACTTCCTTAGCCAAGGAAGAAGTATTGCTTCGCATGTTACTACTCCCATATAATTAGACCATTTTCTGATAGTCAACTTTCAATTGGCAGGCGCAAGTTAATATTTAAAGAGAAAAAAAAACTATTTAAAAGTTAAAAATTTTCAAGTTCGTACAACTTTCAAGCCATAATAATAGTTAATATAAAATTACTAATTGTACATTGTATATTATTCAATTAGATTAAATTAATGTTAAGCTGGTGTAACAAATAAATACCAAAAATAATTAGCATGCATAACTTTCATCTATTTTTATCTAATGCATATAATTAGATATTTAAGGGATAGTGAAAAAGAGTATTGGGGAATAGTTAGTAACAATTTTGCAAGATCAACAAAATTCTACATGCGACTACTAACCCAGATAGTGTACTGTTCCAAAATTTGGTTACATCCAGAAAAAAAAAAGATACTACTCCAGTTTCGCTACCCCAACATGGCACTTTTTGGGACGGTCTGCACATCGAATGCCGAAGACTGCCGAGTCTGTCTTTTTTTGGTATTAAATATATTTTCGATTTTTTTATACTTAGTTTGCTTATATTTATACTTTATTATTAGAGATAATTTATATTAATTCACTAGTTGATTCAATGCATTTTTTATATATTTCTTTGGATAATGTAAATGTTTATTTATATTTATCGGTAATTATGACATTTTAATTTAAGATACCTACTCCTTTTTTTGATCTTATACTACCATAAGCTCTTTTTGAGACTTCTATAGTAAGGTTCTATAATTTTAGCAGCTATAGGGGATTATGATTTAATTAGAGTAGTTATAGAACTTATATGTTTTAGAGACTCAGCACGGTTATATTTAGAGTGAGTTATCTTTTATATAATTATGTTTTTATTTGTAAATATATTTTAATTACCTTTTATTTTATTCCTCTTAAATTTTTAGCATTAAAGTTTGAAAATTTATTATAACAGGTTAAAAGCCTGAAATTATATATTTCCCACAAGTAGAATCCATAAATGAAGATCTCATTTTAGAATAAATAAACGCCTTATCATCAATTATAGAAGTTCTAAAATTAGGTACATATCATATACAACCTATAAATTCAGTAAAATAATAATAACATACGAAGATTGTTATCAAAAATTGCTAATATACATAAATTATAACCCGTTCAAACTCCTAATAATACTAGGTTGGAGTCGTTGAATTTTGGATTTCGCTATTGATGACTGATCTTACTTCGGACAGATTCGGCAGCCTTCGGATTCGATGTACAGACCGTCCCAAAAACTTAAGCCGACCCGCCATGCTGGCGTAGCGAAACTGGATTGATACCAAAAAAGATAATACAGACAATAAATAAAACTTAAGAGTGTAGATAACTAAAAAAGTAATATGTCACAAGAAACATTCAGCAAAAAAAACGACAAGACCTAGCTGCCTTAAGAAGTTTTAGGGGTGGGGGTGGACCTTAGATGGTGGGAGGGGGCCTTCAACTTCCTCCTCACGTGCTTAGAACTTACCTGTCATGAAAGACGAATTTGTCTCCATCGGAGTCCTTGCACTCCCCTTTGGATTCGATGTGGGTGCTGTTGATGGCGAGGGAGGACTTCTCACTTCCACTTCCTAGCTGGAACCACACGCCGGCCCATGTTGGGGGCAGCTGGCAACCGCCTGCAACAACCAATACATAATAGATAAATTAGTTGGGTAGATAAAACAAAATACATACATAAAAATATTTTATATTTTATTAGGTGAGGGCCGGATTAGAGAGGAAGGCGGTTGTGCTCCGCTGAAATAGAGTAAGGAATTACATAAAATCTCTATTTATTGGAAGACTATTTTAAATAAATTTGTATTAAAAAGTGAACTTTATTAAGTACTTCCTTTATTTTATTAATTTAAACCTTGTTCTTCACATTTCAGATTTCCAACTTTTCGAGGTAATCTTCAGAAAAACAATCCATAGTACATTGATCAGCTAAAAAAACATATAAACCCATCCTATATATAGCATTTAAAATGTTTAAATATATAAATAAATAATTACACATTAAATCATTATATTTATATATATTCGTACATATACGTATTATTAACAATATTCATCTTTTCTTGGTTGAAACTATGCTTAATAATTGCATTTTACTTCCATTATGTCCTTATCAGAAGAATATAATATTATTTTGTCATAATTTAGACAAATTAAAAATTTTATAAAATAAAAACTAATAGGTTAATGATTTGCAATGCCACAACACACCCCAACTTATGGATTGAGCTTAATCTGTTCAACTATTTAGCTATATCCCCTCCTTCTTGTATCTTTCTTAATATATTACTATATTTCACGATAATAATAGATTATTAATAAAAAGTATCAATTAAATCAATGGTTAGTTAATGAAAATATGAAAAATAAGATATATATAATAATTTTAATGTGTATTTATTTATTTATATCGTTAAAATTGTAACATGGTATGTGTTGTAATGGTGTAAATGTTTTTTGGCTGATCTATATAATGCGGATTGTATTTCAGAAAAGAAGGCATTATTATCCTGAAACATTGGAAATGAGAAGAACATTGTTAAAATAAATAAATAAAGGAACTGCTTAATAAAGTTTACTTCATAATTATAATGCGATTTAAATAATCTAATACGAAATTAAATAAAACTTTAATGTAAAAAAAAAAGTGGTAGGTTTAATAATTAAAACACTAAAACGGATTCAGAGATATCACTTCAAATTATAATACTATTTCAAAAATATATCGTACACGAAATAAATTATGCCTTTCTTCCAATGTATTATCATTAAAATATTTCCAAAGAGCCTAAAATTTAATTACCTAAACGGAACAATAATAATGAGAACCTACAGTATTGTTGTTACAAGTTGAATTAGAAATAGGATAAAAAAAATTAAATAGAAAAAGCTTGAGCAGCAGAGCTTTGTCATTATGGCCGCATTCAAATTTAATTTCTCATTAAGTCAATTATATATTGAAGAACTAAAATACAAAATTTAAGATATCAAAGTGTTGGGGTATGAGATAAAAGTTGAGACCCCAAAAAGCGCTTCTGTAACACCAACTATTGAGTGAATTGTCACATACAAATTTTCAACCTTCTAACTCAATTTGGAAGAGCTGTATTATGTATTTGAAGAGGTTAGCAGAATTTTGAAAACCACGAAGTACCGGTTAATGTCATAATATTGGACAACTGAAATTTATCCCCATTAAAGAGAGGCATACAAGTATGTTTTTGTTGAAAAAACCTCTAAACCGCTAATATTCTACGAACATTTCTATTGGAAATCGGATTTGAAATTTTCTTTAAAAAAAATATATTGCACATCCAGAATAAAATGGTCACAACTCAGAAAATGCGTTAGGACGAACACTAAGCCAGGGTGTTTCCTCAAACAAATGATGTTGGTAGATTGCCTATTGTGTCTCTAGGTTTGAACTGATATTTGAGGGCTCGCCGTTCTTTGAAATGGTAGACGACCTATTAAAAGTGCTGACGTTAGAAGTAATTGAGGTATAATATATCGTAATATAATGTATAATACAACTCAGTGGTGTAAGTATGATTTTGGAGGCCCTTGGCAGCCAAGTTTTGAAGATCCCTAAGCATCTTACTCAAAACTTGAGGATGTGGCTGTGTGTTACAGACAATAATACAATGTTAGTTATTAATTGTAATACTAAATAATATGTAGTATATTATATATTATAATATCATTGTATATTGCATTTTATTGTTGTAAAGATCAATCCGAGAACCCTTGGACACTTGGAGGAACACTTGGGCCTTGCCACCTGCTGTTTACAGCCTTGGCCCAACTATTAAAAATACTGACATTTGAAATTTCAGACTGATCATGTTCCATTCGGGATGTGCGACATGTAAAAAACATATATATACAATAATTATATTTTTTCAAACGTTACATTAGCAGGTGTCAATCTAAAGAATTTTAAAACTGTTCTCATCCAGTCTTATACGGAATTCCGCTTTATCCGAAGCAGCCCAGGTCACATCATTCTGGACAAACGACGGGGTTACACTGTAATCAGAAACGATTTTATTGTAAATTCAGTCTCGAATGAGGATTTCAAGCTAAGCTCGGGCCAATAAGAAGATCTGTCCAAGGAGAATGAACGGAATTTCATAAAATGATTATGTAGGACGGGCATAGGACGAAGGATAACGATGATTTGATGGGATTTGTTGGGATTTGAATCCTACTGCTTCAACATCATTTATCAAGGTATTTGTCATGAGGTTGAAGAGCTAGGAAAGCAATAAATGGGTTATTGTTCAATAGCGCACGCGTGTCGTCAGCATACTTGAAAAATAAAATTAATGAGGTGCCTTCCTTCGGCATAAAAACACAAACTATACACTGAAAGGAACAGAGATGGCGGAATGAATTTCACAATATTATACTTCCGCGTCACTGTCTCTTTTCTCGGTAAAGAAGCTAGGGAAACAACAAATATTTTCATTTCAAATAAACACTTAATATATTTTACTTTGTAGAGGAGTTGATAAGAACGCTATAATGAGGCAGTACAGAGCGCAGAAGCCATCAATTGATACTAGGGAAAATCCCCTATTTACAGATCATTATAAGGGCCCTGTATTCTTTGTGTCCTATTTACACCGAGAAGCCCTCCTCGTTAGAGCCCTTTCATGCCGTAATCTTCCCTTTTAAAGAGGTATCCGATATTATTCGGAAGAGATAATGATGAAAACATGTTGACATCATGGAGCAGCGGGTAATAAACAGGACGCGGTTTTGGACCTTGGAGGGCCCTGAATACCCGGACAACAAGTGAGCTCCTTTTGATACTCGAGAAGGTCATTGTGTTTCTGGCTTGAAAAAAAGGAGGTATTTTTTCCTTTGGAGAGCTCTTTGTGAGGATTTATATATTAAATAGATAGCACATCCAATATTTATATCATTTCCTGGCGTTGGTAGCCGTGATAAAGAAATGTACAAAGGACTCAAACGAATCTAACCGAGACTCGTTATTTCAAGTATTTATTCATCCATCTTTCAAAAAAAACTTGTTCACTGAAAATCAAAATGTACTCTATTTGGATATTAGTAATCCTCAGGAACCTCAGAAGTCGAAATCGAAATGTCTTTTCTCATCGGTTAGAAGAAACAGTAACTGCAGCAAACATTGAATCAGTAAAAAAAAATCATAGAAATAGGATAAGTAGTCCGAAATCCGTCCCGTCATACCGTCATAAATAAATCATACCATATCATATCATACCATCATACCCGTCATACCTAGCATAAATAAAAAAAATTGGATGTTCCCTTTTAAAGAATTTTTATTGAGGTCTGAACGCAGCAGGAGTTGCCGAATCTTACACTTTACCAACTTGCTCCCAAATCGTCTTTATCATACTATCTTTCATAGTGTTCATATCAAAGACTAAGTTTTTGTATTTTTAAAACTAAACTAATATGGATAGTGCCTCATTACGTAAGTAATTAAACTTCATACTAATATCAATTTTTATCTTTCATAAATATTGTTTAGCGACCTGGAATAAATTCGTTAAAATTAATGCATCTTAATAAATTTCGGTAGAACTTTTAAAATGTTCTCCGTACTTCTCCACAAACTTTTTTACGTTTTTTTATTCAGCATTTATCTGTCAATGAGAGTCAAGATAGAAATCTTGCCCGAAGTTGCCCCCTTCAGATATTTTAAATTTTATTTTCAACTTTTCATAAAAACGAAATTAACTTAATAGTTTTATTTTATGTCAAGGAAGGAATTATATGGCATAATCAAGTCAAATAATCTTTGACATATATTCATATAAGAAAATCAAACTTAAAATGTTCATTTTAATATAAGCCAGTAATATTTCAAAATAACAAGGATTTCTTTATTTTATTCTAGAACATGGCTCCTTAGTTAAAGGGCATTAGTATCTGTAACTGACATAACAAAGATTTTATTATATTGTAAAGGGCATTCACAGATCATTTACATGATAATTTGATGTAAAAATTCCGTCCATTAATTTATGCCACAGATTTAGTTGACCTTCTTCCACCGTGCATCGCCTAAATTCAATTTAATCGAAATTTAAAGTTTTGGGCGATCGGAATGGAGACCTCTGGTTTAGATGAATAATTAGTCACATTTGTTAATAAAATATTCTATAATAAAAACGTCTTAAATATCTTAATATAAGTAGATTTCGTTTTGTGGAATTATTTGATTTTATTTAAATTCCCCTGACTTCCAACAAATAGTTAATTGTGACTTTAATTAGGATACGAAACCAGGGCCACTCTTATAAAATCTTAACAGTTAGCTAAATATTGTTTACTCAGATGAAAGATTATTTAGGAATGCCCAATAAAGATACCAATATTTGTTGGTACGGAGCAGATCTGCTTGAATAAATTGTTTGGGAATTATAAAGTTTGAAATTTCGAATTTGGCATAGGGGAACGACATATCGGCACTTTCCCTTCCTAATAATTTATAATACTTTAATACTTACTGTTCAATGAATACATAAAAAAAATGTTCCTATATTATCAAACAAAAATAAACCTGCTAAGATTATACCATGCTGCCGAAATGACAAGAATTGTCGAGTAATAAAAAAAAATAATAAATTGAGTTATTTGAGAAAAAATCTTTCCGGCGGTCAAAGAATGTTCTTCAGGAGAGGAGGGGGGAATACTAATGAATTGGGGTTGAATAAAAGAGAACTTATTAGTAAGGAGAGAAAGGAACTTAGCCTGTTCCTGAAAAATTAAAGAAAACGAAGCTGTCTGCTCATTGTCTGTCGGTTTAAAAATAAAACAGAAATTTATATATATATATATATATATATATATATATATATATATATATATATATATATATATAAATTTCCCCTATCAAAGTATCAAAGTAATCGTTAATTTGTTGGTACATTCCATACATTTGTATATTATGTACCTTAGACTGCATACAAAATCATTACTGAATAACTTAAGTATAAATTGTATATAAACAGTAATTAAGTAAAAAAGAAAACAACATATTTTACATACTTTATAAGAAACATAACAAATTATTGATAAAAATATTTAACGAATAGTATAGAGCATATATGTTTTAAATATACATATAAAGTTTACCAAGTTTAATGATCACATCTTTTCACCACAGTAACTAATTATTATAAACATTACTCCTCCACAATTTTAGCTCAACTTTTTAAAATCCAAACTATTTAAAAATTTCATTAAATCAGGCCGAAACTTATTGTATAGTTCGAATTCGGCCAGTGGCCAATTTCTTTCAGAATTACAGGCATAATTAATTTAGATCTTTTCCTCTAGTACAATTGGCATTCGTAAATTATATGATCAAAGGCTTGTTCCTTCCCGTCAAGAGAACAAATGTTTTCACCAATTACGTGGAATCTTTTCATGTATGATTTGGTCTGTCCACAATAATCTTGTCAGTCAAAATCTGTGCTAGTTTGTAATTTGCGGATATCAGCATATTGTAGTTATTAGTAGTCAATCTTGGAATAAATCTATGTAAACTGGATGATTTATCTGAGTGAATTTTATAAAGGACGAAGGTGTTTTACAAAATGGCGGGTACAGATCCATTTGTTCTGCCTCTTTAGCTAATTTGTCAAGCTCTCTCAATTCCAGAATGACCTTTGACACATTTTAATTTTATGATGGGATTTAGAAGCCGAAGTTTATAAAAGTCCCCCCTATATATAATGAGAACATTTATTAAACTATTATTTCGCAACTGTAATAAATTTTAAAAAATAAATTAAATCTAAATCAAATAAGTGACTAGAAGCTATTTTAATATTAGGTAGGACTAGGACTAAGAATAAGTTAACCCCGGAGTTAAGTGGGCCTCCCCTGTACATTCTCAATGAATGGCACTGCACGACTGAGACAGGACGCCTTGCTAACAGTATACTGTAGAGAAGTAACTCAGTAATTTAATCAACAGCGGTATTGTGCTTCTCTGTGACTCCCATTCTTCTTGTACCTATTGATTTTTTCCCTCCAAATTCCGTTTTCAATCCCGAGCCTTAAGGAACTGAACAGTCTTACTTGTTTTCCGACTTGGGAATTTATATATATATATATATATATATATATATATATATATATATATATACATCAAAATAATTTCATATTACTTCGAAGTTTCGGCCAACTAGGGTCATTCCCAAGTCATCTAACATACTGCATTTTCTTATTCATATAAAAGCAACGGCATTACTATTTTATTTTTTATATCTTCAAAAATAATATTATAATAATAATTCGCGACACGTTTGCTTCATACGCGCAGAATTGGCGAACGAATTAGAAAAAAAAATCGGGTGCAGTGTGCGCATCACAGGACTTTCACTTACCAATCTACTTTGAGTAGAAATAAATTTCTGCTTAAGTGGCGCTAGTGAAATTTTAAAACTGTCCAAAGAAATTCCACTTAGTTTCTATTAAATATCATAATATAAACGTTTAAATTATTGACTGCAACAATCACTTAAGATTATGCGTTAGCCGTCATTGTTCATTACCTCCTACAACTTACGTCTAGCATAAGAACGAGACGCTTGAAGAGTTTTGGTAATGCTCTTACCCTCCGATAGGAGCGACAGCAATTAATCAATCGCTAAGTCGTCCGGAATCGCTCCTGCAACTCTTTAATCTTCCGTAACGTTCAAGTGAATCATAACTCTCGATATATGAAAATAAAATTTGGCCCAACTTGTCCACATCAGTTTGTATAACAATTATATGAGAGACTGTTCGAGACCAAGAAAAACCTAATGAGATATGCAGGATTTCATTTTTTTTTTCTCCATTATTCTTCACAAGATATTTTTTTCACTTATTAAAGAAACTTACGTAACTTTTTGACTCTTCTTTTCCGAGCACTTATAAATTATATAAGAAAGTTTATAAAAATATAACGTACCTAAAAATCCACTTCTCCGAACATTTACGACACTTATAAGCAAATAATGTTCACGAAGTACATACAAATTGTTATTTAAGTCATTAATTACCTAGCGTTTCCTATTACTGAGGCTCAAAATTGTTTAGGTGACTGCCAAGGCAGGTGGTAAAAATTAAGCAATACTTAATTCAGATTCGTAATTGTGATGTTTCGCTCTTTTGTTTTCGAACTGTATTTTCAGACAGCAAATCCAAAAGCAGAGATCTCTTGAATATATTATAAATGAATATAATTAAAATTTATATGAGATCAAGGATGAGTCAGGATAGACTAGCAGGTTTGGGAATGCCTTCCATTAAAAATGAACTTTTCTTAGCTTTTTGATATTTTTTCAAAGAATAAATCTTGGAAAAAGTCATTTAAGCAGTGTAATACAGTTTTGTAATTCCAGATATTTAATAGTTAGACTGCTCTGCAAGTTCGTGTAATCAATTAATCATACAAAAACACATGTTTACATTGTTTCCATAAATTTATGGAATTGAAGGAATCATATTAAATAAGTATTAAGATATGTGTTTCTTTCATTATTCTTATAATTTCTGTGATCTTATTAGGTACAAGATTGCTCTTCTGATATTTTCCATTTCTAATGTTTATTTCAATTTAATATTGGAACGGTTTTAATTGTTATAAAGACTTTATAGTAAAAGATATCGAACAAATCTTCTTTGAATAAATGGTAATTTTAGATTAATGTGAGCAGGAAGCATACATCAAATATCTTATTGGTAACAAATTTATGAAGCGTGGGAGGGGAGAATCCAGAAATATATTTTTCATTATTTGACCATGGGGTTTGCGTCCCTGCCCAAGATCCCCTAAATGGCAAATTATACTCCTGAAAAATACACGACAAACAAGACTTTTTTTTTTAAATTTTAATGTATACCAATTTAGAAATATGTGATAGGAAACTGTCTTAAAAGATGCAAAACAAAAGACTAGATGGATGTTAAATATATCAAGACCATTAATGAGCCCAGATCTCGCTATAATATTTTTTCGGCTCTTCCTAATATTAACCAAACTCTTTACAAGATTACACACGCGTAAGTACCAAAGCGGCAGTAAGAAATATTCGAAGATTATGTCAATTCAAACTAAAAAGTTTGCAAGTCAGGGAAGTAGAGGGAAAGCTGGCACACCGATAGGAGCAGCCAATCAGAAGCCAGCATTTGGTCACGTGACCTATGGCGGGAAATTTGAATTTGAATTGTTGCCTCGACCTAACCTTAACTGCCACGTGGTCTTGCCTCGACCCTACCTTAACCACCACGTGGTCCCCCCTCGACCTAACCTTAACTGCTAGGCCACGCCCCCTTTTGGTCACGTGACCGTTAAGCCCCGCCCCTTTTTAGTCACGTGATCCAGTCACGTGACCCGCAGCGCATCCTGGTCTATGCTCCGCCCACATGTTTTAGTCACGTGACCCATGGAACCTCCTGACCTATGCTCCGCCCACAAGATTTACCCCCTCCACCCATTGAAGGATCAGGTACCTACCTTATAGAGCATGAGTGTACCCGGCCGCCATTTTGTTTTTCTTACACCACCATTTTGTTTTTCTACTGTTTGAGGGACTTAATATTTTGTTGAAGGGTTGGGTACCTACCTTATAGAGCATGAGTGTACCCGGACGCCATTTTGTTTTTTATACATGGCCATTTTGTTTATCTACTGTTTGAGAGACTTGAGGTTTTGTTGAAGGGTCAAGTACCCATCTTATAGAGCATGAGTGTACCCGACCGCCATTTTGTTTTTTATACATCGCCATTTTGTTTTTCTTATGCCGCCATTTTGTTTTTCTACTGTTTGAGAGACTTGAGGTTTTGTTGAAGTGCTAGGTACCTACCTTATAGAGCATGAGTGTACCCGGCCGCCATTTTGTTTTTCTTACACCACCATTTTGTTTTTCTACAGTTTGAGAGACTTGAGGTTTTGTTGAAGGGTCAAGTACCAATCTTATAGAGCATGAGTGTACCCGACCGCCATTTTGATTTTATACATCGCCATTTTGTTTTTCTACTGTTTGAGAGACTTGAGGTTTTGCTGAAGGGTCAGGTACCCTCCTTATAGTCTGTATCCTTCCCAACGGTTATATAATCATAACCTATACGACGAAGGGTCAGGTATCCACTTTATAGTATGTAACCTCCCCTACGGTTATATAATCATAACCTATACGATGAAGGGTCAGGTATCCACTTTATAGTCTGTAACCTCCCCTACGGTTATATAATCATAACCTATACGATGAAGGATCATGTATCCACTTTATAGTATGTAACCTCCCCTACGGTTATATAATCATAACCTATACGATGAAGGGTCAGGTATCCACTTTATAGTCTGTAACCTCCCCTACGGTTATATAATCATAACCTATACGATGAAGGATCAGGTATCCACTTTATTGTCTGTAACCTTCCCAAAGGTTACATAACCTTTATCTTGTTTTCGTTTTTGTGCAACCTTCTCAATGTTTACGTAATCTTTACAATATTTAACTTTAGCAACATTTAAACAGGTTGGATCATGTATAGACAAGTTGGATGATGTCTAGGTGAAATACAAATATGGACTTTGAACTGTTTATCTCTAGCATATAAATAAATAGTAGATTTTCTTAATCCTATAACAACTGCTGGACCTTGAGCTGTTTATCTCTAACATATAAATAAATAGCATAGTCCCTTAATCCTATAACAGCTTTTGGACTTTGAACTGCTAATCCCTTTAACATAAATAAATTATAGGGACTCCTTAATCCTATAACAGCTTTTGGACTTTGAGTTCTTAATCCCAAACCTTTCTTATCTCGCTGAAACATAAACAAAACAACTTTTCAATGTACTACGTATTTTTAATGGCTGATAGTATAAGTAATGGTCTTAAAAGGATTAACTTGTCAATGTTCTACGTATTTTTATTCTCTCATAGTTAAATAATGGTCTTAAAAGGATTAACTTTTAATCCATTAAGTTCCTATCGAACTTTTAATCTCTAAAATATATTAACAAATCGAAACGACTATCACGCTGGCAAAAGAGGTTGCACCTTTTCATAGCTTTGAAATATTTTCAAAGTACACGAGTCGGTATTAATAAATTCGAATACGGTGCAGTAAATTTTAATTGATGAATATTGAGGAATATTAATTAATCCTTAATTTACACTAATTCATAATTAGTACTAATTCTAATTTATATTTTATTGGTACTCTGTTTGACTTGCCTGAGTATTGCATGACTGGTCAGAGCAGGTCGACTCATGCTCGCTTCATAACGGATGGTAGGGGGCACTATGATCGCTGGTGGGGCAACATGACAGCCAATCAGATTCGAGTATTCTCGTCCAGGAACCAGTGGCACTCGTGGCCTCTGCCATTTCGACTCGAACCCCAGAGATAGAACAAAGTTTTACTGCTACTACTGCTAAAATTGTGATAATATTCTAATTTTTCGAGTGCAACCCAGGCTATGAGATATAATTAACGACAACGAAGTGAAAGAAGATACTGACTGACACGTCCATTGAACAATTGAAGGAAGAATCAAGCGAAGAATCTTCAGAAGAAGAAATTCCGATCTTCTGTTCCAGCAAGCTTTGTAAGATGAAAGGAGAATACAAAGTGGTTTGTTTGAGCTGCAGAAAATTGTATCTCACTGGATTTATCGACTTGTCCCATTGCGACCATAGAACATTTTGGTGTTATGATTGCCGTCGTCCACCTATGAAAAATTATATTTCTTATCTAGATATCTCTGCAATAGCATTCAAGATTGATGAATTATTTAACAGAAATCTTAACATGGAGGAAGAAATTTCAGGAAATAGTGTAGATACGATACCTAATGACCATGACTCGACACCTGATGACCATGAATCAAGACCTGATGGCCAGGATTCAAGATCTCTCGGCCCTGATGATGTAATGAATTATGACCCTTTTATTAATGACCCTGATCTAGTAAATTACGACCCTGTTTTGGCGGCTAATAGCTACAATCCGAGTCTCGGCCCACGTCCAACAACTGAAGAAGAAATAAGAGCTTGGAGGGAACGTGTAAGAGAAGCAGAGCTAGAGATTCAAAGACAAGAAATGAGGATGCAAAAGGCTAGGATCATCGATAGAGATTTTTTGGGGGCCTTTCAAGAGATCGTTGATCAGGACATGCGAGGACTCTACTATTCGACACCCTGCGATGCCGAGATTTGTTCATACCGGGGACGATACCGTGTGAGCTGTACGAAATGCTTACGTTTCTTCCACACAGCATGCGTCTTCTTGCCAGACCACGATTACGAAACAACAGTATGCTTCTACTGCCCTCTGTCGGATTCTGAAAGTGACATAGATGATGACGATAACTCAGAAGAATTTGTTACAGATTAATATTTATAAATTTAATTCATATTAAATAAAAATTATCAGTAATTTTGTTTCTTATATTTAAAGAATTTATGTAACTAAAAACATATTTTCTTATTATCTTATTATATTATAAATTATTTCTTTAATAAATAAATTCTACTTGAACTGTTGTATTCTCTCCTCCTCCCCTTTGTTAATATCATATAATGCATTAAAATATATTTCGAAGAGCACAACTCCTAGTCTTCTCTTATATAGTTGCATTTCTTAGTGTTGGAATAAAAATAATATATTTGATTAAGCAATTCATTTTTACCAAATCATACTATTATCCGAGATTGTTCCGAAATTATAACCTCCATTATGGAATCAGAATTTTCATGTAAGACGTATTGGTGTAATATAATATTCAAACGGCTAGATTGTTTTTTTTTTTTGTTTTGTCGAAGGGTCAGGTATCCACCTTATAGTAGGTAACCTTCACAACGGTTACATAACCTTTACCATATTTAACTTTAATGATATCAGGATAGATAATGTCACACTTGAATAATTCTAAATCTCTTAATTCATTTGCTGAAAGTAAACGATGGACTTTGAACTGTTAATCTCTACAAAGTATACAAAGAGTAGAGCTTCTTAATCCAATAACAACAGTTGGACTTTGAACTGTTAATCCCTAAAACATAAATAACTTCTAGAGCTCCTTAATCCTATAACAACTTTTGGACTTTGTGCTGCTAATACCAAAATATAAAGAATGAAATAGGACTTGTCAGTCCTTCCGCTAAAAAGTAAACAAATTTAGATTTCGCAATAATGCGTTATCCCATAATCCTTCCTTCGAAAGTAAGCAATGGACTTTGAACTGCTAATCCTTAACAAGTTTAACTTTTATACACAAACAAAGATATAGGGTATAGTTAATAAAAGAAAATACAACTTTATAAAATAAAAAAATTTATTTCATCATAATATTAGATACAAGAAATAGAATTTTTAAATAAATGAAACATCATCTTTATAACCAATTCTTCCATTATACACTAAAGAAATTATTTCATCGCTATTGTTAAAAGCCTCGATGTCTTCAACCGACATCTTAAAACGTTTAGGAAGATACACTCTGATAGAATTATCATGATCCTTTAACGTAGCGACCAACGCTAATCCCATTTTCGTTTCAACATGTTCCAGTTCTCCGATGATGTATGGCCGTCCGATTTGAATATAATTCAATTTATGCACATAGCGAGCGCCATCGTTTAATCGGTTGAAGAGAGCTTTAAAATCTCTGATAGAACTAAAAATAAAACAGATTCACATAAGAAGAGAGCAGGTTTAGAAAAAAATAAGAAATGGCTAAAGCAATAAATATACTTACGAATTCATGATGATTGAAAATGAAGGATCTGCTATGATCGGATGCTAGAACAAAAATGAATCCTTAGGTAGTCGCTCGCTGCGGAGTATTGGTGGAGAGTAAATCTACGCTAGTTGCGCATGCGTTACCCCCTCCATCAACCATACTCTTCCCTGCCACCACTCCAACAATTTCAATTTATCATTTTCGACCTTGTCAATTCCCCCACCACTAATTTTTTTTCGCTGAAATATAAACAAAACTACTTTTTAATCTTATAACAGTTCTCAATGTTTATATTTTATGCAATTTTCCCAATTTTTACCTTTATCTACCTTTTTTTTTTCTTTAAATTTTCCATAATCTCCCCGATGTTTATAAATTTCTGTCCGCTAGAGCGCAGCACCTTACTCCACTTGAAGATTTCCCTGCCTACTTTACATAATCTTCTCAATACTTAACGCTTATCCATACTCACTTCATAATTCAAATTGTTTTGTTTTCTTTCATAAAATGATAACTTTTTATTAGATATTTCATTATCGTCTCCGGGTCAACATGTCTTGTTTTGTATAGGGGACTGTCAATATTGGAATGTTTGCCATCATCGGATGATAGATAATATTAACAGTAACTAATATAAGCAAAATGTCAATATTAGAATGTTTTGTCATCATCAGATGATAGATAATATTAAAAGTAACTAATATGAGCAAAATCGTGGCAGTTGGAGCACAATTCTGACCACACTTTTGCTATATTGGTCCCCATTTGTATGATATTATGTTGTTTTTTTTTTTTGTTTGTTTTTTTTTTTTTTGCGAAACGTTGACTGGTCAAATATTTTCAGCTGTTTAAGAGATTCAAATCTTTATTGATTCTTGATTCTTCCAGAAATATACTGATAATTTAGAAATATTCATATTAACCCTTCTCCATACTCGCTTCATAATTCAAATTGTTTGATTTCTTTCACCAGAGGCTACAAGGGGTCACGTGACTAAAATATGCGGACGGAGCATAGACCAGGATGTTCCGCGATGGTTAAGGTTAAGTCGAGGTGAGACCACGTGGTGGTTAAGGTAGGGTCGAGGTGAGACCACGTGGTGGATAAGATAGGGTCGAGGTGAGACCACGTGGTGGATAAGATAGGCTCGAGGTGAGACCACGTGGTGGTTAAGGTAGTTTCGAGGTGAGACCACGTGGCAGTTAAGATAGGGTCGAGGTGAAAATTCAAATCCGGATTTGAATTTTCACCTCGACCCTATCTTAACTGCCACGTGGTCTCACCTCGAAACTACCTTAACCACCACGTGGTCTCACCTCGAGCCTATCTTATCCACCACGTGTTTAAGATAGTAGTTTTGTTTATATTTCAGCGAAAAAAAATTAGTGGTGGGGGAATTGACAAGGTCGAAAATGATAAATTGAAATTGTTGGAGTGGTGG
Organism: Rhaphigaster nebulosa; assembly: GCA_948150685.1. Lineage (NCBI taxonomy): Eukaryota > Metazoa > Arthropoda > Insecta > Hemiptera > Pentatomidae > Rhaphigaster > Rhaphigaster nebulosa. The sequence goes on from OX411312.1 coordinate 60,638,531, forward strand.
CAGGGAAGAGTATGGTTGATGGAGGGGGTAACGCATGCGCAACTAGCGTAGATTTACTCTCCACCAATACTCCGCAGCGAGCGACTACCTAAGGATTCATTTTTGTTCTAGCATCCGATCATAGCAGATCCTTCATTTTCAATCATCATGAATTCGTAAGTATATTTATTGCTTTAGCCATTTCTTATTTTTTTCTAAACCTGCTCTCTTCTTATGTGAATCTGTTTTATTTTTAGTTCTATCAGAGATTTTAAAGCTCTCTTCAACCGATTAAACGATGGCGCTCGCTATGTGCATAAATTGAATTATATTCAAATCGGACGGCCATACATCATCGGAGAACTGGAACATGTTGAAACGAAAATGGGATTAGCGTTGGTCGCTACGTTAAAGGATCATGATAATTCTATCAGAGTGTATCTTCCTAAACGTTTTAAGATGTCGGTTGAAGACATCGAGGCTTTTAACAATAGCGATGAAATAATTTCTTTAGTGTATAATGGAAGAATTGGTTATAAAGATGATGTTTCATTTATTTAAAAATTCTATTTCTTGTATCTAATATTATGATGAAATAAATTTTTTTATTTTATAAAGTTGTATTTTCTTTTATTAACTATACCCTATATCTTTGTTTGTGTATAAAAGTTAAACTTGTTAAGGATTAGCAGTTCAAAGTCCATTGCTTACTTTCGAAGGAAGGATTATGGGATAACGCATTATTGCGAAATCTAAATTTGTTTACTTTTTAGCGGAAGGACTGACAAGTCCTATTTCATTCTTTATATTTTGGTATTAGCAGCACAAAGTCCAAAAGTTGTTGTAGGATTAAGGAGCTCTAGAAGTTATTTATGTTTTAGGGATTAACAGTTCAAAGTCCAACTGTTGTTATTGGATTAAGAAGCTCTACTCTTTGTATACTTTGTAGTGATTAACAGTTCAAAGTCCATCGTTTACTTTCAGCAAATGAATTAAGAGATTTAGAATTATTCAAGTGTGACATTATCTATCCTGATATCATTAAAGTTAAATATGGTAAAGGTTATGTAACCGTTGTGAAGGTTACCTACTATAAGGTGGATACCTGACCCTTCGACAAAACAAAAAAAAAAACAATCTAGCCGTTTGAATATTATATTACACCAATACGTCTTACATGAAAATTCTGATTCCATAATGGAGGTTATAATTTCGGAACAATCTCGGATAATAGTATGATTTGGTAAAAATGAATTGCTTAATCAAATATATTATTTTTATTCCAACACTAAGAAATGCAACTATATAAGAGAAGACTAGGAGTTGTGCTCTTCGAAATATATTTTAATGCATTATATGATATTAACAAAGGGGAGGAGGAGAGAATACAACAGTTCAAGTAGAATTTATTTATTAAAGAAATAATTTATAATATAATAAGATAATAAGAAAATATGTTTTTAGTTACATAAATTCTTTAAATATAAGAAACAAAATTACTGATAATTTTTATTTAATATGAATTAAATTTATAAATATTAATCTGTAACAAATTCTTCTGAGTTATCGTCATCATCTATGTCACTTTCAGAATCCGACAGAGGGCAGTAGAAGCATACTGTTGTTTCGTAATCGTGGTCTGGCAAGAAGACGCATGCTGTGTGGAAGAAACGTAAGCATTTCGTACAGCTCACACGGTATCGTCCCCGGTATGAACAAATCTCGGCATCGCAGGGTGTCGAATAGTAGAGTCCTCGCATGTCCTGATCAACGATCTCTTGAAAGGCCCCCAAAAAATCTCTATCGATGATCCTAGCCTTTTGCATCCTCATTTCTTGTCTTTGAATCTCTAGCTCTGCTTCTCTTACACGTTCCCTCCAAGCTCTTATTTCTTCTTCAGTTGTTGGACGTGGGCCGAGACTCGGATTGTAGCTATTAGCCGCCAAAACAGGGTCGTAATTTACTAGATCAGGGTCATTAATAAAAGGGTCATAATTCATTACATCATCAGGGCCGAGAGATCTTGAATCCTGGCCATCAGGTCTTGATTCATGGTCATCAGGTGTCGAGTCATGGTCATTAGGTATCGTATCTACACTATTTCCTGAAATTTCTTCCTCCATGTTAAGATTTCTGTTAAATAATTCATCAATCTTGAATGCTATTGCAGAGATATCTAGATAAGAAATATAATTTTTCATAGGTGGACGACGGCAATCATAACACCAAAATGTTCTATGGTCGCAATGGGACAAGTCGATAAATCCAGTGAGATACAATTTTCTGCAGCTCAAACAAACCACTTTGTATTCTCCTTTCATCTTACAAAGCTTGCTGGAACAGAAGATCGGAATTTCTTCTTCTGAAGATTCTTCGCTTGATTCTTCCTTCAATTGTTCAATGGACGTGTCAGTCAGTATCTTCTTTCACTTCGTTGTCGTTAATTATATCTCATAGCCTGGGTTGCACTCGAAAAATTAGAATATTATCACAATTTTAGCAGTAGTAGCAGTAAAACTTTGTTCTATCTCTGGGGTTCGAGTCGAAATGGCAGAGGCCACGAGTGCCACTGGTTCCTGGACGAGAATACTCGAATCTGATTGGCTGTCATGTTGCCCCACCAGCGATCATAGTGCCCCCTACCATCCGTTATGAAGCGAGCATGAGTCGACCTGCTCTGACCAGTCATGCAATACTCAGGCAAGTCAAACAGAGTACCAATAAAATATAAATTAGAATTAGTACTAATTATGAATTAGTGTAAATTAAGGATTAATTAATATTCCTCAATATTCATCAATTAAAATTTACTGCACCGTATTCGAATTTATTAATACCGACTCGTGTACTTTGAAAATATTTCAAAGCTATGAAAAGGTGCAACCTCTTTTGCCAGCGTGATAGTCGTTTCGATTTGTTAATATATTTTAGAGATTAAAAGTTCGATAGGAACTTAATGGATTAAAAGTTAATCCTTTTAAGACCATTATTTAACTATGAGAGAATAAAAATACGTAGAACATTGACAAGTTAATCCTTTTAAGACCATTACTTATACTATCAGCCATTAAAAATACGTAGTACATTGAAAAGTTGTTTTGTTTATGTTTCAGCGAGATAAGAAAGGTTTGGGATTAAGAACTCAAAGTCCAAAAGCTGTTATAGGATTAAGGAGTCCCTATAATTTATTTATGTTAAAGGGATTAGCAGTTCAAAGTCCAAAAGCTGTTATAGGATTAAGGGACTATGCTATTTATTTATATGTTAGAGATAAACAGCTCAAGGTCCAGCAGTTGTTATAGGATTAAGAAAATCTACTATTTATTTATATGCTAGAGATAAACAGTTCAAAGTCCATATTTGTATTTCACCTAGACATCATCCAACTTGTCTATACATGATCCAACCTGTTTAAATGTTGCTAAAGTTAAATATTGTAAAGATTACGTAAACATTGAGAAGGTTGCACAAAAACGAAAACAAGATAAATGTTATGTAACCTTTGGGAAGGTTACAGACAATAAAGTGGATACCTGATCCTTCATCGTATAGGTTATGATTATATAACCGTAGGGGAGGTTACAGACTATAAAGTGGATACCTGACCCTTCATCGTATAGGTTATGATTATATAACCGTAGGGGAGGTTACATACTATAAAGTGGATACCTGATCCTTCATCGTATAGGTTATGATTATATAACCGTAGGGGAGGTTACAGACTATAAAGTGGATACCTGACCCTTCATCGTATAGGTTATGATTATATAACCGTAGGGGAGGTTACATACTATAAAGTGGATACCTGACCCTTCGTCGTATAGGTTATGATTATATAACCGTTGGGAAGGTTACAGACTATAAGGAGGGTACCTGACCCTTCAGCAAAACCTCAAGTCTCTCAAACAGTAGAAAAACAAAATGGCGATGTATAAAATCAAAATGGCGGTCGGGTACACTCATGCTCTATAAGATTGGTACTTGACCCTTCAACAAAACCTCAAGTCTCTCAAACTGTAGAAAAACAAAATGGTGGTGTAAGAAAAACAAAATGGCGGCCGGGTACACTCATGCTCTATAAGGTAGGTACCTAGCACTTCAACAAAACCTCAAGTCTCTCAAACAGTAGAAAAACAAAATGGCGATGTATAAAATCAAAATGGCGGTCGGGTACACTCATGCTCTATAAGGTTGGTGTCTAACCCTTCAACAAAACCTCAAGTCCCTCAAACTGTAGAAAAACAAAATGGTGGTGTAAGAAAAACAAAATGGCGGCCGGGTACACTCATGCTCTATAAGGTAGGTACCTAACACTTCAACAAAACCTCAAGTCTCTCAAACAGTAGAAAAAAAAATGGCGGCATAAGAAAAACAAAATGGCGATGTATAAAAAACAAAATGGCGGTCGGGTACACTCATGCTCTATAAGATGGGTACTTGACCCTTCAACAAAACCTCAAGTCTCTCAAACAGTAGACAAACAAAATGGCCATGTATAAAAAACAAAATGGCGTCCGGGTACACTCATGCTCTATAAGGTAGGTACCCAACCCTTCAACAAAATATTAAGTCCCTCAAACAGTAGAAAAACAAAATGGTGGTGTAAGAAAAACAAAATGGCGGCCGGGTACACTCATGCTCTATAAGGTAGGTACCTGATCCTTCAATGGGTGGAGGGGGTAAATCTTGTGGGCGGAGCATAGGTCAGGAGGTTCCATGGGTCACGTGACTAAAACATGTGGGCGGAGCATAGACCAGGATGCGCTGCGGGTCACGTGACTGGATCACGTGACTAAAAAGGGGCGGGGCTTAACGGTCACGTGACCAAAAGGGGGCGTGGCCTAGCAGTTAAGGTTAGGTCGAGGGGGGACCACGTGGTGGTTAAGGTAGGGTCGAGGCAAGACCACGTGGCAGTTAAGGTTAGGTCGAGGCAACAATTCAAATTCAAATTTCCCGCCATAGGTCACGTGACCAAATGCTGGCTTCTGATTGGCTGCTCCTATCGGTGTGCCAGCTTTCCCTCTACTTCCCTGACTTGCAAACTTTTTAGTTTGAATTGACATAATCTTCGAATATTTCTTACTGCCGCTTTGGTACTTACGCGTGTGTAATCTTGTAAAGAGTTTGGTTAATATTAGGAAGAGCCGAAAAAATATTATAGCGAGATCTGGGCTCATTAATGGTCTTGATATATTTAACATCCATCTAGTCTTTTGTTTTGCATCTTTTAAGACAGTTTCTTATCACATATTTCTAAATTGGTATACATTAAAATTTAAAAAAAAAAGTCTTGTTTGTCGTGTATTTTTCAGGAGTATAATTTGCCATTTAGGGGATCTTGGGCAGGGACGCAAACCCCATGGTCAAATAATGAAAAATATATTTCTGGATTCTCCCCTCCCACGCTTCATAAATTTGTTACCAATAAGATATTTGATGTATGCTTCCTGCTCACATTAATCTAAAATTACCATTTATTCAAAGAAGATTTGTTCGATATCTTTTACTATAAAGTCTTTATAACAATTAAAACCGTTCCAATATTAAATTGAAATAAACATTAGAAATGGAAAATATCAGAAGCGCAATCTTGTACCTAATAAGATCATAGAAATTATAAGAATAATGAAAGAAACACACGTAATACTCATTTAATATGATTCCTTCAATTCCATAAATTTATGGAAACAATGTAAACATGTGTTTTTTTATGATTAATTGATTACACGAACTTGCAGAGCAGTCTAACTATTAAACTTCTGGAATTACAAAACCGTATTACACTAGGTTTAAAAGGTTTAGCAAAGGTTTGGCTTATTAAAGCTTCTTAAACAAAATACTCCACTCGAAACTTTCTGTGATTCCGAGAATTTCATTTGTAAATTGGAATTCGTCAATTCTGACTTAGAGGATGTTTTCCTGCGATAAAAAAAAAAAAAAAAAAAAAAAAATCCAGAAATCTCCTTCCTCTTTTTTAACAGCTATTTCTTTTACGATTTCTATATTATTCACAGTTTCACCAAGCCTCCCTAATCGCTAATATGTACGCGTTTTTTTTTTTAGTGCTCATTTAAATACGAGTAAAGCTGAAAAGATAATTTTTTTTATTGCTAATCAGTGATTGTTAGAGTAATTGTTCATTATATTTATGTTTAGCTCGAGAAAAAAATTATTAATTAATTTAAAAAAAATTATTTTCTTTTAAAATTATTCCCTACATAAAACATAAGCATTAATAACCAAAAAGTAATTTGTTCAATTAGGATTTTTTTTCTCTCCTTCCCTAGAAAAGTGAAGCGATAGCAATAAGTCTCAATCTTCCTCACTCGATCGAATCATTATCGAAACAATCGCCAGTCAGAACCATAATACCATCCTAAAATGGTTGAAAAATATAGGAAATGATTGTACCAAATTTTACCTCGAATCATGATGTTCGAATCAAGACATAAGAATCGCTACTTTAAACACTGTCTTATAATGCAAGTTACCGATAATTCATAACATTTAATAGAAAATAAAGAAAAAGGTATATTATAGTAGGCGAAAGAAAAATTCAACACTCAGTACATGTTGAAAAGACGAGAGAAATTTTAGCACTATCGCTGTAAAGTAACTTTATTAAGTATTCCAAAATTTAAAAATGTCAAAACGTAAATAAAAACAGTATGCAGTCGAAAGATATTGTAAAACATTAAAAAAATATGTAAGAAAATTCATACAAAAAAAAAAATCGGATCTGTCAAAAAAAATCGGGTCTAAACACCCGAGAAGTTTTAATGGTGTAGAATTACTCAGAGTACTTATTTTAGGGCCAAAAAAAAAAATTGGAAGGGAGGATGAGGGAATAGCAAAATTATAATTGTGATAGAAATACATTTCTACTCTTTAAAAATCAAAATAGTAAGCCAAATCGATATATTCAACAAAACAAAACTGACAATAGTGGTTTTAATATATAAGAGATGTCTAGAATATATATATATATATATATATATATATATATATATATATATATATTTTTTTTTTTTTTTTTTTTTTTTTTTTTTTTTTTTTTTTTTTTTTTTTTTGCGGTTGGTTTGTAGACCTTGTAGATCTTTGGCCGCGCGATGTGGTGTTCTTACAGACATTTATTGCTTGCGGGAGCACAGACAGCCTGGAGGGGGTCACCCAACCTCACGTTGCTGCGAACCATGGTTTCCATGGTGCAGCGGCAGGCTGCCCATTGCTCCATAACCGGTCCCTTTGGGGCCAATTCGGCAGTGTCCTTCCCACCGACTCACTCGGGTTCAAGGACATTGACAAATCGGTCTAGATCCACGGATTATGGCTGTTCGGAGTCAGCAGGCGCACGAGGACCTATATTTCTTTCCCCGAGACAGACCGTCCATGGACCAAACCTCCAGGCGGCTATTTTATGTCCTGGAAAACCACAACGCGATTCACAATTAAGGTACACGGGATAGGGTCATCACTCCTACGCCCAGTCTGTGTGAGTAGCCTCCAGTAGGCTGACGGGCCTCACATACCCGGGGGGAGGGGGGACAGTGGCAGGCCACGTGGATTTTTCCCCGGTAGGCGGTCACCCATCCAAGTACTAAACACGCTCGACGTTGCTTAACTTTGATTACCTATTCCAAGCGCGTTAGCCCGCTCGGCCACCCCGGCCCCTATATATATATATATATATATATATATATATATATATATATATATATATATATATATATATATATATATATATATATATATAGATGTAGATGTGTAGAAGTTGTTAAATAGAGACGTGAGCGCTGACATCATCAATTCACACTCAAAACTGGACTTTATTACACTCTTACCGTACTTCCACCGTAAGACCAATTCCAAAAATACTTTTCGCAATATCTAAGGGCACATTTTATCTTTTAAATGATACCAATTCTTTCATTCCAGCATTATAGCCATGATGATGATAAAATATTAACTAAACGTCGTTAATTCAGCACATTTACGACGAAGAATGGATTAGGAAAAAAAATAATTGTACAAACAGAAGCTTAACTCATTAATTTAAACGGGTCCTCTTTGAAAAGACACTCGAGGCCTACGTATGAATAAATCTTTGCTACATATTATCTTTCTGCGAGGGAAACGTGTGTGTACTCGTGCTCTTCAGTTGGCAACAAAAGAAGTCGCTTCATTTATGATGGACTAGAAAACTACCATTCTTTTTTCTCTCTCTATTTCTGTACAAAAGAGTAGAGAGTTTGTTTAGAAATGGAAGATATTGTTAGGTACGTTCAAATAACTTCTAAGGCTGAATCAAACAATGCAAATATTTATATGCATCTATATAAATATTTACAGAAAAATAAGATAATGATTGTAAGATTCCAGAACAAAATCTCGAATCTTTCAAATAGCAGTAAATAATTAAAGATAATATCACATAAATGAAAGTTAGAGGTAGCACATCTCTCATCAACAGCTTAGAAAAATACTAACCAAATAGAGCTTAGTTGAGTAATTCATACAGGGTAGAATAAAATAGAAATAAACTCCGTTCTGAGATGAAATCCCTTAACATAGCAAAGGTTTACAAACAAAGACAAAACATTTCTGGCCAAAAGACATCAGTGTAAACAAATAAAAATCATAATGAAACGAGTAAAAAAATAATTGTTGTAAAAAATATAAACGTGTAACTAATAACAAATAGGGAGAGAAAAAATTACATTCATCTGATGAGCGAACATTATTCATTAAAAATAATTATTTACAACTCTTAACCTTTAGCAGGAAGAATTCATAATCAAATATTTGAGGCACTCGGTTGTAAAATATAGGAACTGACAAAATGAAAATGTTTACAATGTTAAAATGTTTTATAATTACAATGGTTTAGCTTCAACCAGAAGGCACTTACTATAAACTAATAAAAACATTGTTCTTTAATGAAAACAAATTTTCTAGAGATTCTTTGAAGAACCTATGGAATCAGCCGAAAGGAATAATTTCTTGGCAAAAATTGAATTCACAAAAAATGCAGATAACTACCATGTTTTACCACCGAACACCTCTTTTGATTTTTCGCGTTTTTGGTTTTTTATTGTTTCATATAAAACGTAACTATTGCCATTTTTAGTAAAAAAAAAAAAAAAAATAGTAGGATTTGGAAACAATTGGCTCTACCGGTTAAACTTTTTATTATTATAATTTTTTTTGAAACTTAAGAAATAGAGGAGATATTACAGGGAAAAATAGAAAAGGTAAGTTTAAAAGCTTAAATATCTGAAGCATCCATTCAACTGTCGTCCATTATGAATTTCAATCTGAAATCCGAATTGAAACTCATTTCAATATTTGCGTCAGAAGAGAGAGTGGGAGACAACATCAAAAACGATAAGGTTTAATAAAAAAAAATTTATATAAATATATTTGTGTGTATCAGGTTAAACTTTTCAATGGTTTTCAGTTTAGGGCGAAATTAATAAAAGTTTCTGTCCATAAACTTATCCATTTCCCTTTATGATACGACCCCGGGCCATTCGTTTCCTGTCAGAGATGGAAACTAATTGTTTGCCAAGAGCCAATATAATCCAGCTCATATGAGTCCAGTTTTATTACCAACCAATAATTTTTTATAACGTCAGGTTGATTCTCTTGCATTTTTTTTTTTCATTTCTAGATTTGAAGTATATTCTGAAATGATAGTCTTTATTGAATTTTAATTATTTGTCAATCTGTACTCTATCGCTTTCATCTTTCGTTCACAGTACCGCTATTCTGAAGGGATTTCTTTTTAAAATGATGCATTTAAATATATAAATATATTTTTACATGAGTAGTAAAATACTTTAGGTATAACTTTTTTTTTTTTTAGTACGAAAAATCCTTAGGCTAAAGGTGTAATTACAGATTAAAATATGTATAAAATGTCAAATATATTAATTTTTGTTTCGACCACGATTATGGCCATATTTCAAATTGTTTTATAACTTTTCATCTCATGATTTTACTTGCAGGTATTTAACAGCTACTAAAAATTTTAAAATACCCAATAAAGAAATATTTGATTGCAAAATTATTAGTTAATAAACTCTTTCCACAAAAAAAAGGGCAAAGAAATTTTGGAATTATAATTTTTGCTGATTAATGCCTCCATTGAGTGAAAATGTAATGGATGGTACACGAAAATTATCATAATGTTGATCAACAAAAATATATGTACATTTTTGCATATGTTTTATTCAACCTGAAGATCTTCAAGGCAAATGTATTCTTTTTTAATACGTGTAATGATATTTTCATTAATTTTTTTAACTTAGAATACGGTTAGGGTGTCAGGACAGAAAAAAATTTCAGACGCTTTTTGTGTCGTTTTTAAACACACGAAGTTGGAGTTGTGAAGTTCTGAAGTTGGACTTACTATATTATTTCAAAATTGTTTAAAAAGGGCTATCATTAGAAAAATAAATACACGCTTAGTGAAAACAATATTATGTTTTTTTTTAACGAAAATATTCAAATAAACGTGTTTTACAAAATAATAATTAGAATAAAACTTACTAGTGCGGCCTATGAGCATAAGTCGATTTATTATTTATTTATTTGTTTATTATTATTATTATTATTATTATTATCATAAATACATATGTATTTTTGTTTTGTTAAATAATACCTCCATAAATAATAGCGCCCTTACGTTATTTTTTAAAGATGGATGATATCATGGCAACTATCGATCCTAAAGTTATTAAAATTGTTCTTGATTCTTCCTTTTGAAGTGTCCGTCTGCCTCCCTCCGCGGAATGGTGTGCAGTAAAGCGTAATAAATTTAATTTTTCTTGAAAGGCTTTTCATATAAAGGCTTTCAGGTATTGAAAAAATTGTTTTCCTCTCATGCATGAAGCAGGTGTAGAAGAGTAAAGCGTTATCTTTTTAATTTAGATTTAAATCTAAATCTTTTTTTTTTTTCATCATTAACGTACTATATAAGAACAGCTATTGTATATGAACCCAAAAAGCGTAAGTCACAGTAACTGAATTTACGAAATAAATAATTATAAACGAAATAACGGTAAAAAAAAAAATCATATAAAAAATATAAATATTTAAATGAATAAACATATTTTAATTTTCCATCTCCTAAATTAATATTTCGGTTAATCGATTTTTTTTTTGTCTCTAATACTATATATCTACTCTATGGTGTTATGCTATAAAAATAGTAAGAAGTATGTTTATTTGTAGAAATCCATGAGAATATTGAAAATTATATTACAGACGGTGTACGTACCAGATAAAAATCAGGGTATTATTCGCAACTTGCATGGATACGTTCCATTAGTTCTTCCTGAAAGATCATTTTTGGAAGAGATTACAGAATTTTGAAAAAAAGTGACGAATAAAAAATAAATAAAAAATAAGGTCTAATTTCTCACGAAACCGATAAAAACCGGATGATAGTTAATAAGGACTTTTTTTGTCACTATTGAGGTGTAGAATCGGCCACCAAAGTTTCCTGGTTTTTATCTGGTACATCCTGTATATATTTTCCTTATCTACGTTGTTAATCATTTTAGGCTGTTGGTATGAGGAGTGCTATAGGTGGTCTACATTTAAGAGATATCATATCGACATCGTTTATTGAAAAAGGCGTAAGCGCTACTTAGCATACTTTACAGGAATCACATGAAACGTTTTTTTCCCAAATAACAATTTTTATTTATTTTTTTCAAATTTTATTGTTTATTGTGTACAGTAGTAATTTATTAAAGTGGTAAAATCTTCTTAATTACAATATGTTTTTAAGGCTTCTACCACTGGTCAAGCAAAAATACAGGTCGGTTGATAGAACAAATAGACCTGGCCCAGACGTCAACGAAGCGAAGATCAAGTATATGATTACAGAAGGCCCTACAAGGCTTGGAGATATTGTGAGCATAGTCCCGTAAAATATGGAGAAAGTGACGGATTTCACTTACTTAGGGTCAGTGGCAAATGACAATAATGTCATTAAAAAGAAATTAAAAAGAGAATTTTGGCTGCCAATCGATTCTATTTCAGCTTACGCAAGCAGTTTTGAAGTCGCCTTTTGTCTAGACTAACCATGGTCCAGCTCTACGACCAGTCCTCCTCTATGGTTGTGAGGTATGGGCACTCAATAAAAATGACGAATATGATCTGATCTCTGAAAGGAAAATTCTTCGAAATATATACGGAGGAACACAAACTGCTGGGCAATGGAGGAGACGATCCAATCAGGAATTCCCCAAACCCAACGTCGTCCAGACTATCAAAGGGAGTCGCCTAAGGTGGGCAGGACATGCGTCAAGAATGGGAGAGGAGGAAATGCCGAAGCTCCTGATGGAGCCACTATACGGCACAAGAAAAAGGGGAAGGCCTAGATTGAGAGGGCTTGATGGTGAGGCTGAGGATGCTAAGACTATTCTGGGAATAAGGAACTAGATGGGATCCGCACAAGACGGAGAAAAATGGCGTAAGCTTCTGGAGGAGGCCAGGACTCGAAACGGGGTTGTAGAACCATTGTGCCGCAAGCAAGCACAGTATCAGGCCATACTGATAGTCGTCAGCATTTGGTGATACGTCATCAGTAGTCGATTTTTAGACAATTTTTTTTCTCGTTATATGTTGAGCGGGAATCGATAGTGGTGGTATTTACGCCCCATAATAAATTTTTTGGCTCATAAGCCTTTTTCAAAAAATGACATCGATATAAACACTTTTTTTTATCAATATATTTTTGGAAGCATTCAAACTTCAACAGATTCTTTATTCAGCCAATTTATTTTCGATGTTTCGGGCAGTCCGTTCATTAACAAGCAAGTTATTACTTTTCATACACGTATTGGCAAGTTCATCACCTAGGATTTTTGTCCACGTAATTTTCTTTGTATCCTTGTATTTATCATAAACCAAAATGTATATTTGTCAAATTAAAAAAAAAAAAGATCGTCATTTTTCAATAATAAACTTATCATTTTTACATTCATTTGCCTGTATAATCGTTCGAAAAATAATAGGAAAAATATTGGAAGGATCGTGAAAAATTTCAACGGAGATACAAATTTTATAATACCCTGAGTCCAAATTAGCAAGCATCGCAAAATTGTCTGCGTTGTTGTAATTCTAGCTCAAAAACAAAATGTTGTATAAAACTGATATTACCTAATCGATTTTGGACTTTAAACAATTTTCTCGAAAACATATTTACCGATTTTGATCAAACTCGTTGTCAATGTAAAATGAAATTGTCTTTAAATTCAAATAGATCTTATACTCATTGAAACAGACAGGCAGGGCTTAAATGCCGAATTTTCAAAGTGGCTTCTCCTAAAGTGCCTTTAATATTGTTTTTTTTTAATAGTTAACCGTCTCTCATTGTTAGTTGTAAAAGAAAAATTGATATAAGGACAGATATTTTCCCAGTTTGAAAACAAATTTTAAGAAATAAGATTAGTAATTTATATGTATAATATACATTTGGAAAGCTGAATATTTAAGAAAAAAACATTATCTAGCACATAAATTCGTTAAAAGTAATGGAGAGTAATGGACATGAAGTTAAGTGATTATTGTAGTTAATAATTTCAACTTTCATATTATCAAATGGAAACTAAATGAAATTCCCATGGAAGCTAAATTTATAAAATTAATTCAAGTAAGGTGGTAAGTGAATGTTGTGTGATGCCCGCACCAGATTTTTTTATATCATGATGTTGACTGCATCATTACATTTTAAAAACGGACCCATGTAACTGACGACTAACATGTTTTGAGCGAGAAAAAAAAAATGAACCAATAAAACAAAATCATTAATTAGCTTAACCAAACGGTGCATCAATTATGAATCTCATATAATAGCGCTATTGTGGTGCAGAAGGAACACTGGAGCAAGTTGAGGAAGGAAAACGTCTTACTCGAACCGAGACGAAGAGAAGCGTAAATCACGAGAGTGAGTAATTGTAGCGTGTAAAGCAATAGGCGAGGGGTGGGGGGGAGGTTGTTCCTTGGGAGAGTTGGCGCGCTACGATAAGGAACTCCAGTCGGGTGGAAGGTGGCCATCTATCCAAACAGAAATAGCCGAGTCTTCGGTCTGTCATCTCAAGATAACTGGTTCAAAGGAAAACTTACCACAAAATCGAAGATTTTTTTTTTTTTTGAAAAGCGGTAGTCGTACTCTAGGGCAATAGCTGATGCTAATACTCGAATTAAAGCAGATCCAAATTTTGGAATTTATTCGGAAGTACTACTCTGAATAACAAAAAGGGCGATTCTCCGTACTTACATGAGCGGTAGTGTAACTCGCTCCAAGGCATCAACACACTGAAGGAAAATGTTGAATTAGAAACATAGTAAAGCTGATCTTTAGAAAACAGGAAACCAGGAAATGCAAATACTAAACCAAAAATGTAGAAAAAAGCATACAAATAAATCAAATAACAACAATAAAAGAAAAATAACAAAGACAAAAGGAATGGGAAGATCCCTATCAAGAAAACAGTGAATACACGGTCATTCCACAAAATATATTAATATAGAAGAGCATAAAGAGAGATAAAATAATTGTCAGATATTGATAGATTAGCTACTTTCAATTATTTTAGATACACTAGATTACGTGTGTGGAATCTTTCATTTATGTTTTAACAATATTTTTTTTATTAAAACTCTCGGCATTTACGTCAAATAAGAATCAAACTCAAGCATTCGATTTTTTTTGATTTTTTAATTATTGTTGTTTAACCCTCTTTCCATTCCCAGAAAAGGTAAACAGGGCGGGCTATCTTACAGGTAATCAACCTATTCTCACAGAACGGGAAGGAAGAGATTCATTACGTGGGTCCGCCAAGAAATAAATTTCTACCCGTCCAGGCCGGATTCGAACCGGCGCCCCAGCAGACTCGAGGTTGCCAAGGTGGCTCCTTAGCACTCACGACCTCTAGAGATTTGAATCACATGGACTGCAACGATTGGCGTACGCCGCATCCTTTATTAGAGGGTGCACGAACCATAGTTCTGGCGATATTCTTAACACTCGTAAAACATGTTTAAAGAATATACTGTCGAAAAATTTCTTTAAATAATTGTTGTGTTAGTTAAGTTAAACCAAAAATTTAACAATCTTGGGCAACAAACAAGTTTTAATTGATGTTTATGAACTTTAGTTCTAAGAAACGTTTTCTTTTTTTTTTTAAAGTTGCAGAGTTCGGTTCTTAGTACCACGACGAAGTTATGTCCAAAGTTTCATGAATAGAAAAATTTTGTTGTTTAATTTGTCTATTTTTCCTGTACTAAAAAGGATTAAGAAATTTAAGATTAGATTAAGAAACATTTCACGATAGGGGTGAGCGCTATCAAGATGGTTGACGGATATAAAAAAAAATTAAGATTAAAATAAAACAATTAAAAGGAAAAACATTAAAATATATCTGTGGTACAATAAAAGGAAATGGTTCATGCCATAGTCAAATCTCCTTTAAAATTGGGGTAATATGGTACTAAATATTCTAGGCTAAGCATGGAAACCTGGAAACCTGTGAGCGCATACATTTCCTTTCTTAGGAAACTTTAATAATTCAATAAGGTATCAAGAAATAAAATTGTTTCATGGTGCCTTGATCTAAGATAGAGAATAATATTGCAACGGTAGAATATTTTATCAATGGGTCGACTTCCTATTATTTCTTAATTCTTTATACTATTAATCTCTAAAATTTAAATAAATAAAATGATATGCTAACATGAATCGTCCATAAGGAATCGGAAACACATTATACATTAACCATTTAAAAAAAAAAAAAAAACGAAGGAAAAAATGAATAAATAAACAATTCATTGCATTTTAAATATTCATTTAAACTTAAACAATTTATATTTTAGAAATAAATTAATTAAATAAAAAGGCTAAAACGAATGAGGCATCCAAACAAAAGTTTTTTTTTTTTAATATTTAAACTAGCACCAAATTTACCAGTTTTATAGTAATGACTGTCGACTATTTTTTTATTTTCATATATCGTTCGTCGTTGTTTCACGATTTCTAAGGCTTCTTCTAATACTTTCCCCTCCCCACCCCTCCACTACCCCTCCCCCTCTTACCGTTGTTCTACTGAATCACTGAACCGTTTTCGACGAAACTTTAGGGCCTAGCTATTAGTTGAGGGTCATGGAGAGTCCAAACAGGCAAAGTACAATCCGCTGTCTAATGATAACTTGAGTGAATCAAAACTGACGAGTTTTGTTCTTCTCAACTCAACTAAATAATATATGATAATGTATATAAATAATAGAAAATATAAATAATACAAACAAAACTAATGATACAATATAATAATAAAATAAACTTAATAATTTTTCATTTAGTATTTCATATCATTTTTACCTTGAGAGCCATAACTTTTCTCCCAGGACCATCAGCGTAAATAGTAGATTGTGAATTTAATTGGGGGCCGAAACTTAAGGGGCCAATCTAGTGAAATCCTAACAGTTAGGTAAATATTGTTTTTTTTTTACTCAGACGAAAAATTACTAATTCTGTCCAATAATGATACCAATATCTGTTGGTATAGAAAAGAGCTGCTTGAATTTAAAACCACTTCCGGTGTGCCAATTTCAACCAAAATTTATTATGATATTTATATTAATATCAAAGTCTTAAATATCAAATTTGAGAAGTTTTACAATATATTTTAATATAATTTTTGATGAGAATCAATGATGACCTACAAGTAAAGTACCACTTCCGGTAATCGTGTATTGACCAAAATGGGAGGTTCACAACTAGATTTTAGAATAATCCAAAATACAAAATTTTAACTTTCTACGGCCGTTCGTTTTTGAGTTATGCGAGATACAACGATATTTCCGTTGAAATCTAAAAATCGAAAATTTTCGCGATTAAAAAGGCATATAATAACTTCCCACGAAAATGAAATTTTTTTATATTTTCTTTTTGTATTTTCTAAAATACGAGTAAATTTTCGAATAGCTAAAATTAAAATATATATATATATATATATATATATATATATATATATATATATATATATATATATATATATATATATGGTTGCGTAGTAAGCTGCAACATATAGCAGAGCGGACTATATTCCACTCCATAGTGGACAGTAAAATTTATGTTGTGTTCACTCGGGCAGGAACGACCCTTCTGGGGCACATAGAGCCAGTCTGTAGCCTCTATTAAATGAGAACTGGCCTTCTAAGACTAGTTAGATGGTAAAGAAAGGATCATATTATTCATAATAGTAATAATAATTATTGTTAAAATGTTTATTTTAATTGCGGAACGTTACAATACAGCTCCATAAATCAATAAATCTTAAAAAATGAAATTATCTTAATTAAGACCCCCAAAATTAGATAAATAAATATTCGTTAGGTAAGCTAAGATGATCAAAATAACGAATATCAAAAAGTTTTTTTACATCGTAAGTGGGCATCAAGTAGACAATTATTTAAAATAAAAAAAGCTACTCATCATTAATGATAGTGGGGGTTTAGGAAGCAGTTTCTTGGTCAATGGCCATTATAAATGAAATGAAAAATTAATTAATAATTAATTAAATATTATTAAAATATTTATTTTATGTTTAATTTTTATTTTTTATCAATTAATATTTTATGATGAATATCAATATTTCAATAGTAATTATGTCACCATCATGTATAAATATCAATAAGTCCTTACAAGGCTATATGCTCTCAGATCATGGAGCATGTATGTTAAATCAATAAACGGCTCTCTCACAGGATTACTGCGGGTGAGGAAAAGAAAAAAAAAAGATATGGAGAAATAAATGGCGTTCAAATGAGGTTAAAGAGAAGACATTACGAAGTATAGGTAAGGAATTCCAAAACGAATGGTAAAGGATTTTAAGTAAGGCAGTTATATGAGATGGATGGGTGGAAGAACGCAGGTTGAGGAGATTCCTGTACGAAGGACGGCCAACCAGCTAGTCTTTCTTAAATTTGTTGAATTGTATATATTAATGGATGATTGAATATGTAGTCTTTATAAATTATCTTCGGGCACAACCTAGTATATTTGTTGAATTGCTTTTAGCCCCATTTTTCATATACGTTTGGATCAATGCTCTCGCCCATTTTCACTAGTTTTCCTGCAGAATTCCTTACGAAATTTATTTAATTTTACCTATTGACAAGAGATCTTTGTAAGACAGGTGCGTTAGCAAGAATAAATTCTCGGTTATCCGGACAGGGAGACTCAGGTAGCTTGAATACCAGAGATGAATCGGTCCACACAATCGCCTGGAGAATTTATCGAGAGTGGAGTGACAGTCTGTCGGCGGGAAGATTTTTCATTGAGGCATTGAACAGACACAAGAGAGTGTTTGACAAAGAGGCCGGATCATTAAGACTGGCTATATATAAGGGCTTCGAGTCCCTGCCAACCGGCCCTGTCCCGATTGAGTTGGCTCGTCCCCAACCTCCAGCGGAGGAGCTAAACTGTCTCCAGGGGCTGGAGTAATGTCGGATCGGCTCTTACATAGCCAGCTGTGTCTGCGGCTCCCGTTCTGGGAAGTGTTCTTATCTTGTTGGCTCATGCTAAGGATGGAAACTGATATACTGAATTAGCAGATTCGGCTCTGAGCGAAAGTGGGTTAAGTTTTTCTATATCGAAAATATGTGTGTCCAGAGACAATATAACATAAAAGTCGGAACGTTTTATATCGTTATAATGAATAATTGATCGGCACACATTCTGCTCCTCAAAACTGACTGTGGAATTGGACTGGACTAAGGAACTGCACTACAACAATTTCCACTTGATATTATCAATAAAATTCAATATATTTAATTTTTTTCCTATTTTCCTTTTTTTCTATAATTCTTTACTTATATTTGTACAATATATAATCCTTGAGCTTAATGTCAGTAAGTATAATATAGTTTATGAAAAAGACACAAAAATCTAATAAATGGAGTTTGGCTGTTATAGGCATACGCACTTGAGGAGCGTCACGCGAGGTTGCGGGGAGAAAGAGCACTGTCGATCTCATCTTCCGACCCTGGCGTGAAGGTGGAAATTGTTTATATTTTTTTTTTTTGTGTTGTGCTTAAAAATCGTACAATATACTCTTTTTTGTGATAAAGTGTAAAATTCGACTGTTATTCTACTTTACTAGCTATGATATTTGATTTTTTTATTCATTTTTTTTCTGATTTTATTTAACAGAAAACTTTAAACATGGCCTTGTATCACCATTTTACAATTAAAACAATAATAATGGATTTCATTTATTAAAATTTTTATCGAGCTTGAAATGTAACAATTTATATTGAAATAAGAAAAAAATGTTTGATTTTATTTTAAAAACAATTTTAACAAATTTCTGATTAAATATTGATACACAATTTTAAAACAAATGCTAACATTTTTTTGTAATAGCACCCCCACTAATATCATTTACGAGCCACCATTGATCAAAAAATGATGTTTTTAGCTAATAATTTCTAGTAAAAGTTGATAATATAAAATTATATTAAAATATATGTAAACTATAATAAAATAGTACCTGTAATAACCTTTAATTATATTATTTTGCTCCCCCCTTCCTTTCTCCACATCCCTTATGGATTATAAACTTCGAGAGCTGTTAACAACATTAAGCAACCAACTTACAATTCGAATGAAGTGTAACTGTAAGTACTGCACTGAAATGTTTCGCTAACTCACACATAGCCTGAATAATACGACGGAACAATATTGCCTTACCGGTCTTTGAACAAACATGGCGAAGTTGAATTTCACTAATCATACGATAACGCTAAATAAAACCCCCTTCCAATTAGAGGCTAAAAGCTTAGCAACGTTTAATTAGTCGTTAGTTACCTATTATTTATCTATCGCAGAGCCACGTCTTAATCAAATATTCCTAATTGCCAATTAAGTAATACTCCCTTATTGGGGATAAATGCGAAAAGGTGGAATGCTTTCCTTAGTTCAAAAGTTCGTAACCGATAAATAAATAGGCAAGTAATTTCGACAAAAATTATAATACAAAAAACTAATTACCCACTATCTCTTGAATCGACGTCGGTCACTAAATTTATCAAATATTCGTTATATTCAGATTTCTAAGCGGCACCGCTGCTACGTCATTCCAAATAGCTACTCATAATAAAAAACCTATATAATGATCTTAACCCATTAATACCTAAGTATTACACACACTCAGCGTAGAGAACTCCGAACCAAGCATTTCCCCAACGCGTGGTGGGAAAAACAGTAGTCCAAGAGATCCAGAGGCGTACGCAGATTTAATTTTTTTTCGAGGGATGGGGAGGGGGTAATAAGAAGATAACAAATAATCACTCAAATTAATACTCAAAATACAAATCTTGGTTTTATAAAGTTAGTGTATATGAAAAATAGTTTATTTCTAGGGGAAGGGGATATATCTCCCGATCCTTCCCCTTACGTTCGCCATTGAAGAGATGATGCTTCTCTCTCAGCCGCAGACGCAGAGCATAAGCTCTTTTTTTAATCTTTATTTTTAAATTCACACTTATCTTTAAGTTGCTGATATACCCATATCTGCAAATATGGAGATATACATAGTGATCGGTACCCATTGGCACCTTAACCTTACTTTATTTCAGTTCATTAGTTACCTAGGATACCTCATCCAACTCCTTTTTAGCCTTTGGTACGTATTGTCAGGGATGTTTATTGTAGCCATTTCTTGTAGAAGTATCTAAGGAAGGTGATGAAGTTTGTCATAAAATATACATTATACCGTTTGAATGTGATATGGAACAGTAGAGATGTGCAAATCCGTTAGCAGTGTTCTGTTACTTTACATGCTTCTGCTGAATCGTTTGTGGTATCAAGCGAAAATAAATACTAGGAAATAAAATTTTAGCTAAGGATTTATTGATATTGAAAATTCTTTTAATTCTTGAAATTCATTTTTAGCAAATCGAGAATATAAATCAAATACTGCCATGAAGAAGTAAAAGGTCCTAAAACCAAATCGTTTTTTTAAATGTATTTTTGTATTGTACGCGAGTTTCTCTAAAAACGAAACATTTTTATGACATTAGAAAGCCTTAAAACCAATGATGAGGAGCTCGCCATTGGATTTAGGGCTTTCTAATGTCATAAAAATGTTTAGTTTTTAGAGAAACTCGCGTACAATACAAAAATACATTTAAAAAAACGATTTGGAGTTAGGGCCTTTTAGCTTATGACGGCCAGTATACATTAGTAATAGTAATGATACAGAGGAACAATTGGAAATTATAAGATAATGCCAGAAATGAAAAATTAATAGTGAACGGCTAAATTAAAATATTTATTTTATTCAACGAACGAACTGCTGGATGACTAATGTCACTTATCAATGAAGGAACGGATGGCTGCAGCGATATCAAGGCTTGGGCTAATCATGAATCAATAGCAAGCAATAAATTATCTTCATTCCTGATAAGAACTCTCTTCCCAAAGCAAAGGCCAATCAATATCAATAGAGGAAATTGTTCCTCGAGGCGAGAAAGGGTTTAAGGCGCTGGAAGGATTTATCTGTTTTCCCTACTCCTAATTGTATGGATCTGCCCCATTCGATTAGATCTTACACATTTAAAGTGTAATTGACTTGGCACTTGAGTAGGAAAAGCTTGCCCGGGTTGAGAAAACTCAACTTCTCGGGATTTATTGCACGGTCGATAAGTCTTGCCTTGGTTTAATAAGGTAATGGTTCCGGGGATTTGATATAGTCATAAAGTAGAATAATCAGTTAATAAATGGATAATTAAGCATTTCATAAATGAAAATATAACCGTTTTAAACAGTTCGACAAAGTCCCAACTCGCGAATAATTCTCAGAAGCTGCGTAGATGATGAAATATGAATTAAGTAATATGTAATTTATATTTCATTGCTTACAATGCGTCAAAGAATTTTCATTTTTATGTTATTATAATAATTATAACTTTTATTCCTCTCATTATCTCCTCCTTTCACTCACATTTCGAAATATTTCAGTAAGTGTTGCTTCTTCAGGGCAACAAAAATCATTTCAACACCATATATATAAAAAATCTGATTTGGACACCATACGCCTCCTTGGGGACCTATTTAACTATAAATCGATGGCACAAAAAAACAAAAACAAACATTTTCAGGTACAGTTCCACTTTCGGCTGACCAATTTTAACCAAAATCTAGTATGTTATTTTATATTGACATAAAAATTTTATATACCAAATTTGGGATTTGTTGCATGGTATTTATATAATTTTTTATGAAAGTATATTTTGTCCAATAATTAAATTACCCAAATATTAACAGAAATCTAATAATTTATCTATATGGAAATAGAAGCCTTATATAGGGAATTTGAGAAGTTTTGCATTATATTTTAATATCATATTTCATGAAAGACTATTATGGCCTTCAAGTAAAGCACCACTTACAGTGAACATGTAGTGACCAAAAAAGGAGGTGCACGATTAGATTTTACAACAATCCCAAATACGAAATTTCAACTTTCTACGAAGAACCATTTTGCGGTTTACAAACGAAGGTAAATATGACGTCACTACGAAACTAGTCAAAATGGATATTTCCTTTGAAATCGGAACACCAGAAATTTTTGAGTGAAAATACAGAAATACTTCCTTTACTGCGTACGTAAAAAAAAAAGCAAACAAGTTATTGTTAATAAAATAATATCTTAAATGAAAATATAAATATAAAGCAGTAGTATAATAACTATCCAGTCAAAGTTTCAACAATTTAGACATCATCAGGACAGAATAAGAAAAAGTCCCATAAATGCAGATCTCATACACATCTCACACCAACAGCTAAAAAAGACAAACAACCGAATAGAGATAGAGAGTACATCACCCTAAGACAGGATTATAATGAAAAGAAAAGGAAGGTTGAATTTGTTTCAGTTAACTGAATTGGAGTGAAGTACTACCGCTATTTGGCTAGTCTTTTTTAGACAGATGATGTGAGATGTACTGCCTTACGTTTGTATTTATGTGATGGTATCTTTTTCAGTCCTGATGGTGCCTGAATTGTCGAAACGTTGGCTGGTATAGTTCAAATAGCAATTAATGCTATCTGAGAGACGAGAGACTCAACAACTTTCTTTATTTAATTTTCTACTTTTTTTTTTTTTTTTTTTCCCTCTTGCATTATTGAATTCGTCAAATATTACACTTGACTACTTACCAGTATTATCTTAAAGTTATACTCATTCTATAATATTCTTCTGTTAATTGAATAAAATAATGTTTATAAAATATAATTAAATCTATTTCAATAAAGAGCAATTGTAAACTACAGAAAATAAGTGTTTAACTCCCCTCTTAAAATTTCAGATTTTACGTGTTTTTTTTTAATTTAGCTTCTAAATTCTGATCTTAATTATTAGTGTTATTTTTATTATATATTACTTTTACACAACCCAATGGTTTTTAGTCTCCTAGATTTTAAAGTGAATTCTTTCTTTGGGCTGAAAATTCTACTCAATATTTTCTTTTCAAAGACCTTGAGGCGTTGTTCTTCCTTCAATGGCTATGTATACCAAATATCTGTAATAATAGTTAAATTACAGTACATCATTGCACTTTTATAATACATGTTATGCTGAAAAAATAAATATCCAAGTTTGCAACACTGAATCAGATATTCTCAATCGTGAACATAAGAAGAAATTTAACAAAATTGATAGTACTGGTAATCAAAATTCAGAACATGGAACAGCCGAGAGCCACCTGGATACAGGCAAAACGCTTTTAAACCTCGGATCCAATATGCACTAGAGAAGTCGGCCCCAGATTGCAAGGGCAGGATAATGTATGGCCCATGGGTAGAGATAGTGCCGCCAACGGATGGGACTAGCGAAGATTGGGAGTGAGCTGCCAACCATTACTGGATACTACCCAATTCTTTTAGCTAAAGTCCCATACCCCCTACCCCACCGTCATGCAATTTCTTCTATGCACTGTATAACGATGCGGTCTTCCACAATGTAATCTCCTTTACTGGGCTCAAAGTTGATTGGGATCGTGTATAGTTCGCTATTAGTGGGTAGACGTTTAATTAAATCCGTGCCGAGACATCCCTTGAGGAAACAAGACCAACAAATAAAAAAAATTGCAGCCTTCAATGGTCGTGAGCGTAACGTAGAAGTAACTGTTGGCAATGTGATTGGTTGTGAAATCCGGTTGTCGAGGCTACATCTTTATTATACAAGCCCAATTCAACTGTTGTGATATTGTTAATTCCATAAAAGTATATAAAATTATTAGCTAGTTACATTATAGCGACTAGGAGACAAATTAAAAAAAAAAAAACTGCAAAAGTAAGATAAGGTATCTGAAATCCATATCGTCGACTAAACTCGTCCCTCCCAGTTAGCTAGCGTATATTACTGCTACCAGCTGAAAAACTCTTGAAATACTTCAGTACCACATAGATATTTTTCTTTCAATATTTTTCAAAAATAAAATGAGAAGAAGCTTGTTATGGTTTTTATTCAACTTGAGAACGCAATTATGGTGCATTGAGCAAAATATTATTTATCTTAGCATTACTATTCGTAGACTAGAATACTGTTTTCATGTTCAAATTATCCGATACCAGAACGTTTACTCATTAAGGTAGGGAAAGCTGCCATTGTCTTCATAGGCCTAACCCTAAATTCGTCACCCTCAAGGTTCTTCAACTTCTCTCGGGGACGGATAAGGATCGCACCATTATTAAGAGGATTCTAAAATTCTTTCCCCTTTTTTTAAAGTTATTTCTCCCCTCCCTTCCATTTCCAATTAAAATTACAATTCTAATATACAATGAATTGTCAAATTTTTGAATGAACCCAATGATGACAAGAATTAAAATGTTTCAAATATTTTAATGAATATAATTTTAGTTTTGGAGATTTATTTGCCTTTATTTAAATTTCCCCGACTTCAAATAAATAGTAAATCACGAATTTACTAGAGGGGGAGGGGTCGAATTTGGAACCACTCTTTTAAAATGCTAGTACTTAGTTAAGTATTGTTTTTGTTTACTCAGAAGATATATTACTTAGTTTTGCCCTAATAACGATTCCTATTCTACTGGAGTAGAACAGAGCTGCTTTATATATTGCATTATAAATCATATTGCATATCTTTGGGAATTTAATTATATTTTTGGGAATTTAAACTTTAGTTTAATATTTAAAATTTTTAATCTGTAGAGGGGGGCGATATTTTTTTCGACCTTCCCTTATCTCAGATTCGGTGTTAAATTCTACGCCTCGGTTATTTAAAAAAAAACAACTTTTGTGACCTACACCTCGTAAATATAATGATGATAAGTATAAAATGAAAATAATTTCGGAGAATAAAATGAAATGACTAAGGTTTTTTTTTTTAAATATCAAACCTAAGAGTTCGCCATAAACCCTTTTGCTATTATTACTTCACAAAGCGTCACCAAAGGATAGAAGAAATACAAACGCAAACAACTTAAGGGAGAAACTTGTGGGCGGAGCAAAGGCCGAAAGGTTACGTTGATTGAGCAGAAAAGCCTCCCCTCTCCAAATGAGCACTTGAATTTTTTTTTCCGTACTTTTAATCGGGTGCATTAAGTGGTAAGTCGCTTGTTATTTCAATGACAAAAGGTTATATTTAGGTGCATGCATACTAAAAGATTCTTCCTGAAGATTTTTACATATACACAATGAACTATTGTCTGATTGTATCAGTTTTTTTTAACTCCTTCGAAGCACTTTCAACTAACTCCTACATATATAATATATTAATTTCCTGATATTAGTTCACTAGTCACTTTTTCTTAAATTAGAGAAAACCAAAGCGTACAGAAAGTAAGATTGCCAAAAGCTTTTCTTTGACCGGTGGTTTTTCCTTTTGAGGAAGTTATAAGAAATTTTTTTTCGAATATTTAGGCTTTTAGGAAGAAAAAAAATCCTTTCCTTTATATTGTAAATCCATGATTTATAATGTTTCAGTTACGATTCAATACCTTACATCAGTCTCCCTTTAAAATTCATTTAACGGTTTTTATTATATTCCAGATCAAAGAGCATATCCATTATGTAATAGCGATCCGTATTCCCTGAATGAAGCCTGTATATAAGTGAAGGATGTCTTGTTCTTTCATCGAAAGGAAACACAATCTCCTTCATTTCATATTCCGAAGTTGAAAGGAATAGTGATGACTCCATGATGGCAACAAAGGAAGCGATGTAGAAGTACAGAAGTACTAAACAAAGCAACCATTAATCAAAAGTGGAAGAAGCAACACTCCGTATACAATCCAAGGGACTAACTGGATTGGAGAGGATATGTAATGGTATGTATTGTTTGTACATATTTAAATGTTAAGGAATGGAACAAGACTTTTCCTCCTGTAAAAGTCAGAGTCATTCGCGTTCTATTAATTGATTATTAAATCGAATAATTAATTACTTATAAATTATAAGGTCCAAAAAAAGCGATATTTTAAAATGCTGTCATCTTTTACAGATGCTATCAACAATTCTAGTCTGAGTATGATAGCTGCTGCGATTTATAATCTGAGAGTTAGATTATATATATATATATATATATATATATATATATATATATATATATATATATATATATATATATATATACTTTTTCTCTAGCATAGTAACCCTAGAGTTTATTTACCTAGTACGAGTTCATTTATAAAGTGTACATATTCCACGCGAAACAGCATATGGTACAGAATATACATATGGGATGACCTGTTAACATTTTTTATAATTTCAATGCGTTATACAAATGTAAAATTTAAATAAACAAATAAAAGACAAAAGAAATAAAACCGCAACGAAATAAGAATAGAAAATAAAATAATGTATTTTAAGCATAAAAGTACAATTATTTATAGATTTTTTATGCATACTTAGACAATAGAAAATTAAGCATTAAAAAAAGAGAAATACTACCAGACAAAAATAAATTTTTATTTTTATTAAAGAATATTCATGTTTTTGGGGCATTTATTTCGAATGCAAGACTGTAGATTAACAAATAAGTGGGGTAAAAAAAGTCCACAACAAGCTGGGTCAACGAAGTAAAAAAGGATTTAGAAAGAAACAATATACCAACAGAAGATGCATACAAAAGAGAAGCCTTTCGGGAAAAAATATTGAAAATAGAAGGATTCCAAGGCAGGGTAGCTAAGAAGACTGGTTCAAAATGGTCTGACGACAGAAAGAAGAAACATAGTGAACAGATAAAAGCATACTGGAAGTATAGAAAAGAACAAAGAATTAGGAATTGAAATTGGAACGTGATCCTCAGACTAAACAAGATATTATTTACAAAGAAATATTCAGTAAAGAAAAATAAATTAACACATTACTCTATAAGATTTTCAAATTTCACTATAAAATACTACTGCAACACTTTTTTTTTTTTAAGATTTTGTCTTTTGAAGCAGAACATATTTCTCCTTGCATCGCACAGACTTTTATCAAATCAAATTTGGTGTTCATATGAGTTATATATATATATATATATATATATATATATATATATATATATACACACACACACACACACACACACATATATCATACTATGAATAGTATAATGACAATAGAATATAACATAGTAAAAAATAAAGTGGTATCTGGATAAATGAAGAGAAATAACATAGTAATTTAGACTGTTACGCCAGTATAATTTCGTTATGATCTGTGTCAAACAATTAAAATTTTAGAACTTTTATTACAAGCTCATATACCCGTCTTAATAATAATTTTAATGATCCAAATAAGAAATAGAGGTAGAATTTCCACTTCGTAAGGAGTAGTTTAACGGAGCACGGCTGGCCACTTGTTGAGCCTCGACATAATTTTCCATATCTACCTGTTCATAAATCCAAATCTTACCCTCCCACTATATTACATAATCCCCAGTTTTCCTCCCTAAAATAAGCAAAGCTATGCCGAAGAGTCGTCTTTGAGATGGAAATAAAGTTAAAATGTTAAATTAGGAACCGCATTAAAAATAAAAAAGAATTCTATATTGTTTTGCATAGTAATTAATAATAATATTTCACACTGACAAGATAATAAATAATAAATTAATAATTACTGCTACATAGCTTTTAAGTAAATATGATGTAACTATTGTTTTAAACGCTCAACATTTCATTTTAAATATCAAACAATTTTTCAGTCCTAACACCAAAGATTGAGGAACGTAATTCTACGCTAAAAGAAAAAAAATATGGATATGCAAAAAATAAAGAAAAATCATAAGGTTCTTCATCTACTTTATGCCCTATCAATACGATCCATTAAATGATTAGTTTAAGCATTAACAAAAAAAATTAGTGCGAGAATGCAATCTCTTGAGTGATGATTTGAGAGCTAACTATCAGTGCTAAAGAAAACAGCGCATTACGGACTAAACTGATTGGAGAAGTCGGTTTACGACGCAATAAACTGGACCTTAAAGAGTTTACATTTGCGCAGTTGGAAGTATTGATGGTTTGGAAATTCGAGGCAAGGTACACTAAACTGCAGGCGAAGCAATTTACCACGGAGAAAATTAAACAGGGGAACTGATTTGGGTTCATTCATTGATTTAATGAGCAGTTCACGAACCCACACACCCCATAAATGAATAGAAGAAGCAAAATAAATACATATATATTTAATAAATAGGAACGAAGATAAGTTCGGTTAAACCTATACGACATCCATATTATTATCCAGATATTTTTAATCATAGCTGCGGTAAGTTGAAAAAAAAATTGAAACTGAGATCCTTACTACAAATCCTATAAAATTTTCACAGCATACTAAGCAATTAAAAACAACATAATCTCCTTCACTCTATTTCTATGTGGATCTTTCCAAAGAAAAATAAATAATATATATTCAAAGTCGGGAGTAGACGTACGTAAAATTGATTAATAAATGTCAAGTTATAACTTTCTGAGGGCCTTCATAAAACTCGTCGAAGAGATTATAACTGTATTTTTTTTTAAATTATTTCAATGTAGGATTGCGTTTCTCCATGTGGGGAGTTGGGACAGAAACAATTGTAGACGCTTTTGGTGTAAGTTTTAAACACTTATAGCCCCGCTTCTATAAATGCTATAAAGCAATAAACGGTACCATTTAACAGAGAAAATGTACCATTCGATATTCCAAAAAGAATTTTTGGATTTGGACTTCAAGTGGAAGTATAGTAAGCTAGTAAAGTTGACCAATTTCGAGTGTGAGTTGATGAAGTTACAGCGCACTGAGAAAGATCATCTGCGATCAGAAAGATCATCAACGTGCCATTCGTGTTTTGTGGCAAAACTGCATTGGGCATTAACGCCACTTATTTCTGTTTTATTTTATTTATTTATTTTTTGTTTCCAATATAACTTTTATTATTTTAAATATGTACACACACACATCTGCTTGTCGCATGAATCGCACGCAAATAGGTTAGTCATGTTTTTCGCGAGAATATTGAAAAAAACGCAAATTTTTATAAGAAATAGCTGTACCCAAACGGCGTTGCACGTGAACAGAATTGCGAGCTAAATATCCCCTCAATTTCAATTTCTTTTCTTCTTTTTTTAATGTTTAATATTTAGAAGATAATGTGAGTAACAGAAGATATAACAATTATTCTTATCATGCCTAATCATCATTCATCATCACACTGCAAAGTTTGTACATTTTTTTTTAAGAACAACTTAAAAAAAAATAATAGATTTAAGTTCAACTATGATTTTTATTTTATTTTTAACACATTATTTAAATATTGCACATTTCATCATACGTATTGCTTTGTGAAATGAATGGGAAAGTAAATAAAAGTATTACAGCGAACATAGATCCACAGAGGAAACACATTCAATCCAATACCCTGGCTTGCTTTGCCGTGGCTATGTAGAATGAAAGAAAAAAGGTGGTTTTTACAAAAAAAAAATATTTTTTTTATTGTAAAGTTAGTACACTATTTTAAATGTAATTTTATCTTATATATAAAAATGAATGTGGCTTTGTTTATTCGTATTTTATGCGCTACCATCCTGTTCATCTAATGAAACTCGGTCAACTTATTGCTTGCATTTCCGCGAAGGTTATAGGCAGGCTGGGTTTCAAAAAATAATAATCTAAATGGTTGAAAAAAAAATGATTTCTAAAACCTAAGAATTTTTTTTTCCGAATAACTCAAAAGCTATACATCTTCTGGAAAACTATAGTTACTCATTTGAAATATAGTTAAATTCTATACAAAACAAAAAAAAAAAATCATCTAGGCTGGGCCAGTATTAGTAAAAATATCTTATGTATAAAAATTAATGTGGGTTTGTTTGTTCGTATTCTATGCCATATCGTTCAACCGATTTCAATGAAACTTCGTCAACACATTGCTTGCACTTGCGCGAATGTAATAGGCAGGCTGGGTTTGAAAAGATTCGTAAATGTAAGTGGTTAAAAAAATTGTCTAAAGCCTAAGAAAAAATTAGTTTTTCGAATAACTCAAAAACTATAGGTACTCATTTGAAAGATAATTAAATTACATACAAAACAAAAACCAAATCATCTAAGCTGGGCCAGTAAGCTGCCCTGGGTTCCAATGGAAACAAGTTCAATTTTAATTTTTTTTTTTTTTTTTTTTTTTATATAATTCGAAAACTATACATTTCACACACACACACACAGGTTGTTATTTAAAAGGAAGCTAATTGAATTATCAGTATAATAGAAATATACCACTCTTTTACTGACTGGTTTAGTAATCACAGTATCTCAAAAACGATAATGCCTAAAAAACTCAAATTTTTAATGGTGACACTCCTTATGTTGTATACGTGCAATTAGGCGTTATTTTAAAACATCGTACTCTAAGTGATTAAAAGAAATTATTTCTTAAACTTATTTCTAAAACCAATTTCACTTTTTACTAGAGAAAGCCTTCATCCACGGATGGGAAAAATCGCATTGATGTAGCAAATGTGTTAGGACGGTATAAAACTGCTACGTTTAGAAGCTAAAACGTTAGTATAGACAACGGCAAACGGCACATGTTATTCGTACTTTATCCCACATAACTAAAATGCCTCCAAAACGTTCATCACTCAGTAAATCTACCAGCACAGCATGTAGAAATAAAAGAATTCCAGCCTTAAAAAAATCCGCCCGTCTGCCGTCCGCCGATCAGAGATCATATAAACCCATAACTCGGCCATTTATAAAGATAGAGAGGAAATGTAAGTTGTTTTGAAATCAGCATAACAAGGCATTAAAAAAAAATATATATATATACATATCTATCTATTAATGATTTTGGTTTATTATTTTCAATAACAGATCTTTGTAGTCGACCTAGGATGAAATGTTTGTAACCCTGCCTCAAAATTTGAGGTTTTACGTTTCAAGATACGTAGAATCCAAATACCGAATAAAAAATAAAATCCGTCCATTCACCATCGCGATGGTGGCCACCACCAGGCGCCGTACGCGCCTTTTCTCTGAGACTACTGGACCGATTTTCTTCAGATTCGGTACCAATGCCACATGTCACCCCAGGACGATCATCGGAACTCGACATTACCATCCATCTCTTTGTTTCAAAATGGCGGTCGATTAGATATCTTATAAGCCCATAATTCAAATGTTTCATGCTCGCGAGTCGGAGAGAAAACACATTTATTTGTCTTCGCTGAAGACGGGAAAACCAAAAATATTGTCTACCCTGAAGCACTTGAATAATAAATCAAAATTTAATAAAATGAATATCATTAAAATCTCTTCTTTATATACAGTTCTATTTCAACGAATGTATTCATTATCCATAAGAAAATAAATATCAGTCTTTTTTCTATTCATTTCTATTTCCTTTTCATTCTATTGTTTTATCATCACTTCTTAATTTCTTCTGCGGCAGCAACGCCCCGGGCACCAGCTAATTACTTATAAAAACATAGATCATCAAAAAAAAAAAAAAGGAGTTTTTTTTTTTTAATAAATACTCATTTCTATAATATTTTTCAATTCGAAACTTGAATTCTGAAAACATTTTCTAAAGGCACTTAGACTCTTTTGCATTTCTACGCTTCAATTATCATAACTCTTAGGGGGAGCTACAAGAACATTCAACGAAACAACCGGATACCAACAAAAATTTTGACTGTGAATATTCCAAGAAGAAAGGGGTGAAAATTTTTCTAGGTAATCGACTGCATTGTTTAGAATTCATAGCATTCCATTTAGACTTCTTTTAGAAACAGAATCAAAATGATAATAAATTGAATAATAATGTTTCACATTTTTCAATTTTTCCTTAATCTACAACTTTATTAACAAATGACCCTTTCACACAATTATTTCACTCATGTTAAAATCGACGTCGTTTTATGAAAAAGGCTTAAGCACCAAAAACTCGAAATTTAGGTTTCGATTAATTACGTAAGCACCATCTCTGTTGATTCCCGCTCGTGAAATTAAAAAAAAAAAATTGACTTATTGATGAAGTCAGCACCAAATACCTAATTAATGATTCGTAATGACTTAATTGGATGTGTGACAAAACATTTCTTTGGAAATTAACTTTTAAATCGTAATTTTAAATTCAATAAAAAATAAGATCATATTTAAAAAATATTATAGCCAAGATTAATTAGAAATAGAATATATATATATATATATATATATATATATATATATATATATATATATATATTTTTTTTATTAAAGGACAAAATATAACTTCCAGTTGTAGTTTACTTCTTTATTCCTTTAACGTTTCGGGTAAATATTTCCTCATCATCAGAACTTTCTCCACTAAAATTAACAATTATTACATCCATCAACATTTCACAATTTACACATTTCCCAATTTAACATAAACATAAGTCATATTAATTGTTTAATGTTATTTATAATTTAACAATATCTATACTATTTATTCCTTACCCATTTACCTTTTTAGACTCTCAGCAATATGCAAAAAAAATAAATGGAGAAATTTTAATTACGGACAATGGGAAAGGAAAAAATAGTAGAGGTCTTGCTAAATTATAGATAACATTAAACAATTAATATGGCTTATGTTTATGTTAAATTGGAAAATGTGTAAATTATGAAATGTTGATAGATGTAACAATTATGTTAATTTTAGTGGAGAAAGTTCTGATGATGGGGAAATATTTCTCCGAAACGTTAAGGGAATAAAGAAGTAATTTACACCTGGGAGTTATATTTTGCCCTTTAATAAAATAATTACAGGAACGTCCTAAGAAATTATAAGAAAGAAGACAGTAAAAATAATTTTAAAATGGCAAAAAGAGGTACACAAAAATGACACTAGAATGAAGAATCTCATAGGAAAACGGCTAAAAAAAAAAAAATCTGAACTGCATGGCTTTTCAAAGGTAAATCCAAAACCAGAAACAGATGTCACCACGAGTGCTTAGCTTGTAGAAGGATGCTGGACCGGATTTGCCGTCCCACAGGCGAGCTAAAATACGCTGACACTAATACCGCTAAAAACGTAAGGTCTCTTTCCGAGAGAGGAAAGTTGAGACTTTTCTTTAAAAGTTTATTTTCTGGAAAACGCGGAAAGAAACAAATGTCGGTACTTCCACAATCGGATATTATTAAAAAAAGCTATGAGGAAATTTTCGTTATTACGTTTCAGCAGTAAAAGTTCGAGGAAAATAATTGAGGATTTTTCCACTTTCATATGAACCCGGAAAGGTACGGAAAATAATAGCACATTAGTGAAAACATAGCATTCAATTCTAATAAGAAACAATTTTGATGATCAGAGAGATATCCAACACCTCTTACATTTGACTACATAACTTCTTTAAAGTATATTAAATGGTGGTACGAAACGAGAGAATAAAAGTTCAATTAATACGGTATTTTCGGAAGATTTAAATTAAGGACATTGCAACAAGTTGGACCAAAAATTGAATTTTAATTCCTATTCTTATAGTATTTTCACCTTTTGTTCTAATTTTTTAGTTAAAATTTTAAAAATTTGTGATTATTTTTATAACTTAATTTTAACTGGTTCGAGTCCGGCTGAGGCAGATGATATTTTTATTTTGTTACATCAGCTGAGAATGGAAACTGGGGTAAGGAGGCTCTGGGTGCACCCAGCCTCAAGTGGTTACCCTAAATTAGATATACCGGTGTAGTACCTTCTCTTCATAGGTTGTATAAGTAAAGTTTTTTTTTCGTTTTAAAATTTTTGTAATTGTACCTAATTTGTAGCATGATGCAATATTTTGTGGTTTGAAATAATTTTGTTAAATTTTTAAATAATCTTGAAAATTATAAACTGCACTGATATTTTGTAGTTAATACTATTTTTAATTTGTAATAGTTGTAATCTCTAGTACGTAATTATTGTAAAAAGCGAAATTGGCCCTACTTGTTGAAAACCACTAAATAATAAATAAATAAAAATTAAATTCCTATTCTAAAATAAAAGCCAAAAAATAAATAAACAATGAGCATGAATTGATCGAAAATAATCCTGAATTTGATGAAACGTGAAAGGGTTGATAATTAATTTTCAGGCTTTTTATTTTGGAATAATTAAAAAATAAATCTAATTTCAATAAATGTCTCTAATTGGACTCTTGATTACTGTACAAAAAACATCAATTATAGCTAAAATAATAAAATACAAATAAACTAATACAAACACGGTGATAAGGAAATACTTGAAAAAAAATCTTTCATCAAAAATAAAAAAAATTAGTAATTTTATAATAAAAAAAAAATTATTTATTGCGGTTTTAGAAAAGTTTATATAAATTTTTATATTTTCTGATAAAATCATAATTTCAACCTGGTTTCAGCAGATAGTAAAATATAAATATGTAATAATAAAAGTGTATTTATATTAATAATTATTTGCCTAGAAAAAAGACTCAATTTGTATAGGATTCTTCTCTGAAAAAAAAAATTATAATAATAACTTTAACTATTCTTCAATTTAATTTCTGTGTTAGTTCTGCGAGTCGTCTGTGCTTTCGTAACTGTTTTATAGTTTAAATAATAAATGAAAAACCTCATACAATAAATGTCTCTAATTTGAGCTTTACTCTCATTTTATAATTTAATTTAATCACAAATAACATTTAGTAATCAATTACAACTAGCAAATCAATGGATGTCTTTATACAAAGTAAGATGCGCTAATAGATTAGTCTTGAAGATAACAATAAATTGTATGATTTTTAAATAAATTTTTATTTTAGAGACTTATGGCTTTTATTTTGAATCTTAATTATATTATTAATCAAAATTATGCTAATTATTAATTTAAACAATACTAATATTTATTAAAATTCATCAATTTATTTTTGCACTTGGTTTATTCATATTTTAATTAAATCCCAAGTCTAATATACCATGATTATACAAAGTCGGTCATTGCTATTTCCTAAGAGCAAATATTTCAATTTTCAAGATAGGGACGCTACTTTTTTTATCTAATTAGCTACTCAGATATACTTCCGAACTTATACTTTGACTCTTAGTCAAAGAGACCTTGGATAAAAAAAAAAAAAATTTGAAAAGCACTAGACAAAGCTGACTTTGTGGCGCCAGAATGGGACAATATTGATTGAAAAACATGATTTACGGTAATGCCTTCAGGTTATATCCGATACGAACCGTTCCAGACCCTGAGGTTAGAGTTCTCTAACTCATCTTGTTTTGTTTTTCCTGGATATGGCAACATATCTCCTACTTTTTAGTCCTCGACTAAAGCGAAACATTAATGCAGCCCTTATCTATTAATTCCGAACCTCTTCAATTGAAAATAGTTAGTGTTATCATTATAGATGGCAAAAAAACGTTCATTTTATATTATTTTATTATATTTTTAAAATTATATACCTAACTTTAAAAAAAAAAATGAATTATGCAGGAAAAACTTCAGTAACTATCATTTTTTGCTTACCAATTACAATAAGATAAATAATATTTCTTGTTGTTGTGTTTTTTGTTTATTGTAACGCATTTTTAAAAATAACTTTTAAGTATTATGGCATCCAGAAACAGTAACATCAAAAAGAACTCGAAAAACTTCCTATGATTTGCTCAGGAATTTAGGAGAGTAATTATTTACCATCTTCCATTTTGGTTTATTATTTTTCAATAATGAACCTTTGTAACGGAACAAGAAAAAAACTCTCTTTTTTTTTTTAGAATTAGCACCAAAAGTCATAAATCACCCCTGGGTGATCCTTGGAACTCGATATTACTAT
This sequence comes from Rhaphigaster nebulosa, assembly GCA_948150685.1. Classification (NCBI taxonomy): domain Eukaryota; kingdom Metazoa; phylum Arthropoda; class Insecta; order Hemiptera; family Pentatomidae; genus Rhaphigaster; species Rhaphigaster nebulosa. The sequence continues at coordinate 60,674,808 of OX411312.1, forward strand.
CCACGATTTCGTTTCAAATTGGCGGCCGATTTATGGTTTCAAACGGTCATATCTCGATCATTTATGAAGATAGACGGAAAATGTTGTGTTTTAGAATCAGTATATCTAAGCATAAAAAAAATAATAATAAACAATAAAATAAATAAATTTTTGGCCTCTTGAATGGGTGAACCCATTTTTTTTCTAAAGATTATATCGCTAAAACGGCTCAAACGATTTTGATGAAACTTGCCTAAAATTTTCTAATTAAAGCCGTTTAACTATCCAAATATAAAGTATATTCTCGAGATAAAGTAGTGAAAAATTTATGCGAAATGAAAATTATATTTGCGCATAACTCGAAAAATATTTTATGATAAATTTTGAATAAAATCATTAGAAAGATAATTAAATTATCAACAAAAAAATTCAAATAAAACCAACAACTGAAATGTTTTAATTTTTATTTTTTCCAATGATATTTCAATTTTTTTTTGGCACCTAATTTAATAATAATACATATTTAATCGAAAAATGTATATTTATAATGATAATTATGAATCTGATTAGAAAAAGACTCAATTTGTATATTATCCTTACATAAAAAAAAAAAAATACTTAAATTATTTGCTGATGAAATTATTGTGTTAGCTATGTGAATCGTATACGACTTTTTAACTGCTTTCAAGTGTAAAAAAATTAATCATAAAAAGGAATAAAATACAATAAACACAAAATGTTCATTTTTGTGAGGTACGCGCTTCGTAAAACAATTTTAAATTATGAACATTTATTTATTTATTACAATAATCTTCTTGTTTTAAATCAATGAAATCTTAAAAACAAATAAAACAACGTTAATCAGTTAGTCATAAAGTGACTCCTATCTAAATGAAAGGTGGCAGAAATTTATATTCAACAGTACTATCCATGGAGTCTCTACTCTATTCAATTTGGCAGGGTAGAGCTCTTTCTTATCTAAGTAAACACCTTATCTTTTCTCTATAGAGCCTTACACATTATTACTTTATAGAATTTAATAAAAATTATATTTCTACTCCCCTCCCCTTCCCCACCCCTTTTAGATTCATCATAAATACCTATACAATAAATTTAAAAAAAGAAAAGAAAAGATAGCTCGATTTTATAATAAAATTTCATAATAATTTTGACAGTTTTGAATAAAGAAATACAGTTTAAAGAATAATAAAAATTTAAAAAGTGAAATTTTTTCCAAAAGCTTAAGCGAAACGCATTCAGGATAATGTTATAAAATCCGCACAATAAAAAAAAAAGATACAAATCTACCTGAAAACTGTGAATTCCTTACAAACATCAACTTACCTGAAACAAAAAGCAAAATAAAATATTAATTTTTTTAACTTTTTTAATATTAATTTTTTTAACTATTTATTGGAATTTACGACTAAAACGTGAAACTATAATTAAACATGACGTTTTAAATCCCTTTAATTTTTCTTCAATTTATTGGCCTTACCTAAGCCTAAATTATTGGATTATTTTTACCAAAATAATTCGTTATTTTAATTAATTAGGTAAGGATCAATTATCTCACAAACAATGTAAAATAAATATTTTTATCATCATATTTTACTACATCGTAAGATGGTATGTTAACAAAATTATATTTAAAAAATGTTTACGAAATACTGGATCTTACCTAAATAATCTAATAAATGTGTAATAAATTAAATATATCTGGGGTGTTTGTGTAAAGAGGTATGAGACATTTATTTTTTACACCACTGGATTTAAGTTATATTTCAATATATATATATATATATATATAGATGGCATGTACTCCTTTACCTAATCAAACTGTTTGATAAAATCCATTTAAACCTTGGTGAATACCAACATGCATTTGATTTCTTATCTTAATTAAATTCATAATTCATAAATGTTTTATAATACTGATTTATATTACATCTAATTTAATATGTATAATTTTACCAAACTATATTTTGAATTGCTTATTTTTGAATTTTTGTGTGTTTTTAGAACTGAGGATGAATGTATAACATTCGAAACTAGTTTCAATAAAACAAATTTATAGAAGTGGCAAATAATTTATCAATCCCTAAATAAACCATTGTGTAATAATTTACAGCGTTTTTATTATATTTGTTTCAAAACAGGTGTAAGAATGCCTTTGACCTTAATAGCATCTATTTCGGGCCAAATCTGCAACGACTGGGATATTGAGGTCATTAAGGATAATTTTATTTGTGATAAAATAGGGAGCATTAAGGATTCTTCGAAGGATTTTGGATTGTAAGGATAGGATACGGGAGGAATTTGATATTTTTAGACATAGGAAAGACATTGCGCTCTGCAGGGATAAGCACAACTAACCACTAAAAGCACCTCAAATATGTTAACCAATGATAATATTACTAGTGGGGGTAATAATTAGACGAAGTGGACGAAGGGTGGAGGGTGGGAGAATCCTAACTGCTTGTGCGGTCGGACGGTCACAGGCAGCGGTGAGGCCTGATGGCCTTGCGGTCACTCAGGAATCCCTTACTGTTAGAATCAATTCCCTCCTATCGTCCAAAGTTTTTTGAGGCTTTCATTATTATTAATTTCTATTGCTATTATTAATTGGTATAGCTATTATTTTAAGGAAAAATAAAATTGAGCAATATGAATGGTGTTGCTTTATAAGATTTAAGGCTACATCTCAGGACTCCTAGTACGAGGTTCAAGTCATGCCGTGCCCAGAAAATTAATTCCCTCTCATATCAGCCATGGATCGGCTTTGGGGGCGGAGACCCTGCTGAGGCCCACCAAGAATCCATAAACTGGATTAAGAGATAAACCTAGTGACTGAGCGTGGATGCTGACCACATCACCACCTTGTATAACAGTTTCCCTAGAAACATAACTTCCTTATCAACTACTGAACCCAACCAAAGACCTTTTATGAGTTGTGTTAGTACTGATTTATTTATTACGTCAGTATTTAACCTCTACACTAAGATTTATTTATGATCAAGTCAAAGAGGAAATGATCCTATAAAAAGTGCCAGCACAATCTCCAATCCAAATTCCTTATAATTGTAAATCATTATCCATATTATGTCAAAATAATTAAGATGCAGTCAGACTTAAATATTCCCTGGATGCAAGAATACGTTTACAAATGAACTCATTCCTTCAAATCATATTACCACTTTTCAAACCCTTTAACAAGTGAAATAGGTAATTATACAAGAACTAAGGACAATCCTCGTTAGGGCAATTGGTACTACTAATGTGCTATTTATATCTTTTTGAACCTTATTTATCGTTGATATAAACAAATGAAATGAATAAAAAACAACGATAAAATTAAATACATAACCAAAAATATAAACAAATATATTATATAGTGGATAAATTATTAAATAATTATGAACGAAAATTAAAGTTCAATTAAAATAAAATAAGTTTATCTTAAAAACACATTCGTACCTAAATCATTTATTTATAAATTATATATATATATATATATATATATATATATATATATATATATATATATATATATATATATATATATATAGATTGCAGTTACAGCAATAATCATTTTTGATACCATTATTATTTATTTCTGATTCGGAGTCTTTTTTTTTTTTTCACTTAATAAGTTTAAATTTATCCTAAGAAAATCTAATACTTGTTACTATTTTTCGTTTTTTACGTTCGAGACCAAAGAGATAGTAAATGAGCAAATATTCTTCCAAGCGACGTAGTAATGCAACATATATTAAAGGATACACGACGATATTATATATTTATTTACTGATAAGGAGAATATAAAAATATAGAGACAGGCATTTGGTCGGATAATGTAATTTCCTTTTACTGCTTGCTGCATGTTGAGAGGCGCCAGTGTTTAATAAAGGAGAATATGGAGAGGAATTTAGGTGTTTTCTATTTCACAGTTCTATATTCTTTTATAGAAGTATTAAAGTTCAGTATAAATATTAGTTTATTACCCGTGGTGAATTCTTTGTATTTTTTCCTCAAGTAGGAAGTTCTTATAAATATAAAATATGTATGTGCACCGTGTATAAGCCAACTTTCCGATTTTTCTACGGAGATTCTGGGGTTCGTTGTCTCATCCAAATATCCAACACAGTCCAATATTTTAAGGTCTAGATCCACCTAACAAAATTTCATCAAAATCAATGAGACACATGTTGGATCCCTCTCCTTGTTAGTTATTTTGGCATATTATGGATAATTATTTATTATTATGCAAATATTAATAAATATTATAATAAACATAATATATTATTATGTGTTGTTACTATATTTGCTATGCTAGAAGATTATTTATTATTATTAAGTTTTTTATCTTAGTTGAGCTAGTAAAGCTCCAGATGGGATTAAGTTGAGATAGGCCTTTGAACTAATTTATAAAAAATCAATTTTTTTATGGAGTAATTTGGATTTTTTAAAATTAATATACTCGTTAAATAGTAGTTCATTGGCAAACGTTACTGCTAAGTATTTCACAAATGGAATTGAAATTTCCTTGAAGATTATAAGGAGATGTACATGCCAATCAAAGAAGTTGAATAAAAGTATTTACTTAGGTTTTGCCAATGTTGATGTGGAATCCCCATTATTTAAGATGATTTTTAGAATGATTCCTATAATCCATTCATTGATTCCATTCGCAGGCGAAACTAAAAGCAAGTTCACATAAGATTTTTTTTTTTTTAATCTTTTAGTTTATAGAGGAATATTACATGCTGTCTCAATAAAGGACAATAGTAATAATGATACCTAAGAATTAAGGTTGGGTTTAAGAAACTATAATATGACAATGTTTTTTTCAGAAATTAATTGATATAGTGAAAATTAGGGACAAAAATGAGTTTTTTAATGATACCGGGACACAGTAGCGTAGCTAGGATTTCGTTTCGAGTAGGGGGAAGGGGGAGTCCAAGGATCTATTTTAAAGAAACACACTCCAACCGTATCCTTTCTCCAAGTACAATTCTCTATGCCTATGTTTATTAGTTATAATAAAATTCAAATAGGTTTATCCAATTTCTGTTAACAGACAGTAACAGTATTTTGAGATTTCGGGGTATCCGGACCCTCTGAATCCTCCCCCCCACCTCAGGCTACGCCACTGCCGGGACACAATGCTAAAATTCGGGATTGTCCAGAGAAATTCAGGACGTATGGTCAACGTGGGTAAGTGTTGTAAATGGAGATAAATTCTTGGCAGATACGAAGAAAGAAATATTTGATAAAGACGATTGTATAATTAATATTCAATATTCCAAAATCTTAATTTTCAACGCGTCCTTTATAAAGCTCTAATGATTTGTTTGTTTTTTTATAGAATGTTCCAAAGCAGGCAACACTTGTTCGCTGTAAATAAGACAAGAATGGATAAGGTGTGGATTGAAATCTGTACTACTTTAATTAATATTTATAATTTTCTGTTTATAAATAAATACGTAGATTTAAAGTGGTATATTATATCGACAAAATGCCAGTTTTATAATTAAATATAATTCGAGTATAATCAGAAAGGAGATTCATGTTTTGAATAATGCCGAATATTCCCGAGGCCTTGGGATGAGGAGGGGAAGGGGAGGGGGAAGTACGGAATTTAATTTAATTTTGTATTCAATATTAAAAATGAATATTAAATAAATTGTTATAGATTTGACAGCATAATTTCCGCGGGATATTTCTCTCCCTATTAAGAGTCGCATATTTCTCTCCCTCGGTACCTGTGACGGATCAAGATTGTAATCCATCTTTATGTGACTTAATATTACAAGGCAATCCAGAAAGGGTTCGGATCAGGGATAAGTCCCTCTCCCCCCCTAATTTAAATAAATAAATAAACACAATCGAGGGCCAACTTAATCTGCCCGTTGTAATATTAAAGGAGGGGTCTAAGACAGCTTCTCCGCATTAGCGTCTATTAAATAGGAGCGTATTGTTTATAAATTAATTCCAGCTGATCATTAGAAGTTGAGAAAGGGTTCAATGGCCGAAAATGAAATAAGGTTCCTAACGTTTATCAACTCGTGTACTTATTAACTGTTAACATTTAAAAAAAAAGGGTAGGCACTAATCAAGTATTTATTCACTGGGTATATATTTAAAATAATTTTATTAATGTTTTTGATCCTAAATGTATAAATACATTTTATACAATTTCACGCGCTTTTCTGGGTTAGTAAATAAAAAAAGTTATATAACACTTAAAAATTAAATAAATGGGTACTAGTTTGTTATAACACTATTTACTTGGAGTCAAGATTGGCAAGTACCTACTGTTAATCAGTAAGTATTTAAATTAAGAAATAATTGGATGTACAATCAAGTTAATCGATTCATAAAAACGTTTAATGACCATAAAATTGTTATTAAAAGTTTACGAGTTACTTCCCGTCATAATATCACATGAAGATGAAAGTTGTTGAGTCATCTGTCGACTGTAAAGAGAGGATGAAGTATATGTTGTACATATTATTTAGAATATGAAACCCTACTGCATACTTAGTTAAGGCTATAATTGTTAAACCTGACAACATATTGTTCCGAAATAACAATAAGTAATTTTAGGTAGTGTAATTAATCTGAAAAAAAACTAGTTAAATATCTCTAATTAATACGTTTTGATGAGTAAAATGATATGTTACTCGAACATTTTTGAACATTTTTTAATTACCACTTCGCTAAAAGTTACAACATTTTTCTACGAAACTGGACATATAATAATAAATATATATAATTATTCAACGCAAAGAATAATTTTCAATAAAAAAATATTGCATTATATGTTTTCAGTATGGTTATTTAAAAATATACATGTTTTTGAGATGTGCTGTATATTGTCTGAACAGCTCACATTAACTATCTATACATGTGGCGTGTGCTTGGAGTAGGTGTGTATTTTTTAGACAGTTGATGTGAGATGTGCCGTATTTTGTTAACATATTTGTGATCCTGTTTTTTCGGTTCTGACGTACCTCAATTGACGAGACTTGACTTATCAGATGTTTACCGAAATTTTAAAGAATCAAGTTTTGGTGTTTTGAATCAAGTTTTGGCATTTTGAAGTATTAAATAGTTTATACGCAATCAAATAAAAAAATTACAATACTATTTACCAGGTCGATAAATGGTGATATTTAATAACGAAATTTCAATTATTAAAAGTAAATCGAAGTTCACATTAAAACAAAAAAAAAAGAAGAAGGAGATACATGAAAATTAGTGATAAAAATCGTTTTAAATATCCAAAGATCCGGAGGACATAAAAGTTATTACTGATTCATAGCTGAACCAAGGACACCATTTGAAATTCTGCAGAAATACATTCAATAAAAAGTATACAGTTACTGGCTAAATGAAATAAAAATAATTTCCCACAAAAACTTTAAACATAGCAAAAATATTGCAAAACGGTAGCTTTCAACTTAACTCTCTGAAAGACCATGAAAACAAAACTTTTTATTTTATATGTATTTTTAACCCTCTCGCTGCGATAGAACATCGGAGGGGGGTTATAAAAACACAAAACCCGCATATTTCATTTACCGTCTCTTTTCTTCTTTTTTTTTTTCCTTTTTAAACTTTCCATCGGGGAAAACGCAAAATACTGGTAAAGAAGGAATTATATGTGGAAAATTTCCAGGAGAAAAACTTGAAAATTCCTGTCGGTGCCACTCACTATCATCGGACAAGGAAAATTTAATTTTTTTTTAATTAAATGCTTAGTTAACTAGGGAAAGCTCAAGAATTTTAAATTCATAAAAAAAAAAAAATATGTAGGATTCCACCATCATGACCTACCGCTTTTAGAACTCAACCTAATAAAGTAGAAAATGGGCTGTTTACTAATTAAACACGCAGTTAAATAAAAAAATAAATATTACATTGCTAAATCGTTTAATTATTTCAGAAAATGTTGGAAAATAATGAGTATTTTTAGTAATAAAAAAACAGAATGATACCTTGAGGTTCCGTTTTGGTTTATTATTTTCAATAAAAAAAAAAATTAACGCCCCTCCCATCAAAATTTGAAGTTTTACGAGTCAAAATTCGCAAAAATCCGTTCATCCATCTTCCGCGGATTTTATCGAAGATTACTAGACCGATTATTTTTACCAGCCATTTATAAAAATAAAGAAAAATATAAAGTTTTTTGGAATTATTTTTCTTTTTTTTTTTGGTGTATAATTACATAGAAATAATAAATTTCCAACGTTTTTAAATTGTTATAAGCAATTTATTTATGAAGTTAGGAACACAGAAAGCTTTCAGACGGCTAGCAAAATATATCACCAAACTATAAGTTTTTAAAGAACTTCATAAAGCCAAGTGCTTCAAGAATAGACTTTAGCTAAAATATAAACCACAATACTATGGTGCCAACAACTTTTTGAAATTGGAACGTTAAAAATACGTTATAAAAATTCACCGTCAACAAGATTTCTCATCATACAATAAATCAGAAATAATTATACAAGTTGAATTAACGAAATATGATAAAAATAATTGAAGTGAGAATAAAAGCTAATTATTCAGAAAAAAATAATTTTTATTTTTCATTGAGTGATCAAAATAATATAATTTTTTGTACTATGTTCGTTACAAACGTTACAATTCCAAAGAATTTAATGAACTCTACAATGGTCTGCAAAATACTGAAGATTTATATAGCTACTATATATAGCATTAGGAAAACAATACTATACGAACTAACGATAATATTTCGTAAAATACTTCGTATCTTTAACTAAACATTCAAAGATAAATAACAAAATTAAATAAAACATGAGAGAGTTTTAGTAAAATAAAACCTTGGGAGCCCCTTTTACAACCTAGGTGGTAACAACCTAATCGGATTACTACAGAATTGAACCCAGCCGTGAGGGAGTTTAAGTAGCTAAACCAACTTTAAGTGTTTAGGGGTTGGTGCAGTACTAAATCTACCGAAATGTCTTGTAACTATTTTTTTGTTGTAAGCAGATTAACGCATTTAATTGTATTGTAAATAAAATAAAAATTACTCATTAATCAGCCTCAGTGTCGTAAAACCACAATAATTCAAAGTTACAGCATGCCCGGGCGTATAATTTTATTTAAGACAACTAATGATATTTAAATCACGCCTTTTCAAAGGAATCTCATGATCTATAGTATTTATTTTTAATTAATTTATTTAGTTATATTGTTTTCCTATTTCATAAGTGTCGCAGATTTCGCAGAATAAAATAAATTTCTAAAACTAATTATAGTAATGAAATTGGAGCATATAACATTTGAATAGAAGTAAATTTTATTTAATTTAACTTTTAATCCTTCAACAATTATAAAATCATTGACTAGCTTTTAGTATACATTTTAATATTCCGAATTTAGGTTTATCTTTTAAATAATACAACTTTTATGATCAACAACTTTATTATGGTTGATCATTATATAAAATGGGATTCTTATTAATTTTATAAAATTATTCAGTATAGATTAAGAGATAATAGGACCACTTTAATCCTATGTTTTTTCATTAATAAAAACTTTTTATATAGGCATTATTTTATTTTATAATGTTCCAGCCCTTTATTTAAAAATTATTGGTAATTTTTAAAGCTATGTTTTTTTGTTACCTTCGTAAAAATATAACCAATAAGGAAAGAATTGAACAGAATGGGCCAAAAAAAGAAAATTGGAGAATTCAGAACAATTAAATTTATAATAAGAATATTCTATATATTGACGCAGGTGACAAAAAAAAATAGTTCGGGAATGGCCAATAATTTTGTAAAAAAGGGTCGAAACGTTACAAAATAAAATAATGACTATATAAAAAACAATGTGGGATTAAAGTTGTTCTATCATCTCTTAATTTATACTGATTAATTGTAAACAATTTTTATTTTGTTGTTCTTATTTCTTTTTTATTTTATTGGAAATGATACTAGGATATCTTATTAAATCCAGTAGGTAATATGGATTTTAAAAAAAATATTATTAGGGAAAATTTCGACTAAAATTTTAGTCAAACTGTTTTCTGCATTAAAAAGTGTATTTAATTTAACCTACTTGCGCTGACGATACTCACAAAACATCAAGATCCTACAGAGGCCTCACTAACTTTACAACATCACTTATATAAATTATACGATTGAAAATTCGACTCAATCATGAAAAATCAAAACTCCAGTTTTTATCGAAAACGACTCGAAACGCTTTACTCATTTTATTCCAGATCATTAAAAATTCAACTGAGACAGAAACATAATTCATACACGTACTAACTTAAACCCAAATGGACGTACTTCTCACAGATATTCGGTATAGCCAAAATTTCCCACTTACGAAAATTCCAAACTTTCCAGCCAAAATTGCACCTTGGTAAGTGACTAACAAAACCCTACATATTGAATTACGCCTACCAACAGTAGGCAACATACAAGAACTCTTTATTAACTATTATAATAACTAAGACGAACATCATGCTGATCAGAGATATGGCCATGACTACGAGGAGGAGACTAAAGAGGTGCTGGATGAGAGATCTCCTATCTTGACTAACAAAGGTAAGATATTCAAGCAAAGGAAGGGGTACTGCTGGGTAATATCTAGGGTTGGAACATCGAAAGGAAAAAATCGATATTCGATATTTTGTGATATCGCAAAACTAAATATCGATATTCACCGATAATCGCTAGAAAAATATCGATATATCGAAAGGAAATAGATGAAAAAGAAAAGAAAAGTGCATCAAATGAGTATAACGTTAAACTGTGAAGAAGGTTATGAAATAATATTATTATTATTTATAAACCAATGTTCTTATTAGCCATGAATCATTATAAAAAAGAAATAGATAAGAATTATACTTTAAAAAAATGTTATAACATATTTTTACTTTGAAGACTTTTAGTCATATTTCATATATTATAGTCTTCTAGAAGTTTTTCAATAATAAAACCTTCAAGCTTCTAAAAATTGTATTTATCTTATAAAGCTTCCGACTATATTGTGCATTCTCAAAGCATTCATCTAAAAGCATATAATTCATTTGATGTACATCTCAGTACCATCATCATTTATATAATCATCAATTTTTCTTTGCATAGGATTAATCAACATTATTTGTATATAAATCTTATCTACTAATTATTGTTTGGTAAAACTCCAGAATCGTGAACCCAACCATGGCGGACATCTAGATTTTTAGGACTTGACTGATGCTAAAAATCTAGACCTCCGCTATGTTGGGGTTACGGTTCTTGAGTTTTAACGAAAAAAGGAAATTGTTAAAATAAAATACAGTAGAATCTCGATAATTCGTATGGCCAATGGTTCGAAAACTTAAAATGAATTATCGAGATAGCCAAATTACCGAGATTTCCAATAATTGGTGGTAAAAAATAGGAAATAACAAAATTGATAGTCAAAATAGCCGAAATTTCGAAAAGTTATGGGAGTTTCTTAATTTTGATTTAGGTGATTCCTATCCTCGATTTCTAAGAGTTGCATCACTTCTTCCTTGAGTTAAATGTCTAAAATCATATAATTATGGCCAAGTCTAGAGACTTCAGCTTAGGGGTTGCGCTGGGAGGCAAAAATAGAAGATTAACATCGCTGCTTGATGTGGTACTGTTGAGGGCCATACAATTATCAATAAACAGTCGAAAATGTTCGCCGGTTTTTTATTCCATATCTTTTCACCCATTCGCCGACCGAAATTCATAGAAACGATTCCTCTCTCACTTACTCACCTCTCCTCTTGAAAAGATTAAGAGTTAACCAGATTTTTTATTTGAAAATTCGAATTATAAAACGTTTACATTACTTGGAAGACGAAAATAAATACAATTAATCAAGAGAACCGAATTGCAGTTTTTTTGTAATAAAGGGAGATTTTCAAGAGACCAGAAAATCCGACCGAATTATCGGTATATACGAATTACGGGGATATGAATTATCGAGATTTTACTATGTATTATATAGTTTAACATATGGTGTCATCGATATATCGTTGTCGATAGAAAAAATCGGTTTTTCAACTCCGATATATCGATATATCGCCTGTCGATATTCCAACTCTAGTATTATCCTTCCTCATACCTCACATGTTCTTACTACTTATAGTTAGCTCATTTGCTGATTGACGACTCACTGTTGACAGATGTAAATTAATATTGCAAGAGAGAGAGAGAAAAAATAAAAAAAATTAACCTTGAGTTTATCTATAACAGACATAAACATTTATATAGCGTCCTTTGTTAGCATTAGAACAGAATGAACATGGAGGAAAGATCTCTTCTTTGTACGAAGAAGTTAAAAAATATTATTTCTATTAAACTTTTCCGACTTGTTATCTTCATTATCATTTTAAGTAATATCAATATAATAAGCGGAAACTCCCTTCCATTTTGTAACTTGGCACGGTAGTCTGCGGAACTAACGGCATGTAATTTGAAAACGGGGGGAGGAGAGGAGGGAGGGGGATGAAGCCTCGACGAAAAGGGGGAAGAAAACCGAGGAAAAAAGGATGTAAAAAGTTGCGAGGCACTGAAAGTGGTCTGATAAGAAGCTGCTGACTCTCGACTGTGTACAGCTATATACAGCTTGCTCCTCTCCTGCGATTTCCCACCGAGAATCGAATCCAGACCTGACCTCTTCTTATCTCTGGCTAACTGTAGGTCTCCCTTATCGCCCATCCCCGCCCTTTGGAATTTATAATACCCTCACTCGAAATCCCTAGAGTTAGTATCTCGGTTAGGGCGGACTTTGGTGGATATTCTGGGAGGATCTCTGTATTATTATATTACTGAAAATTCGTAGTTATGATTTGAAAATGTTATTAAAACTATATTATATCGAAATTAATGTATCAAAACAACATGAGTATGCTAAACTACCTGACTACTAAATTTCGTTTTTATTAAACATAAATTTTACAGTGATTTGTAGAGTCCATAGCAGATGTTAGGTATCTTTAATTTTTTAAATACGATATAGTAAATAGTTATATATCAACATAACATGAGTTTGCTAAATAACTACCATATTTTATTAATAAGTGTTATTTTTTATCCGGATCAGTAACTTGTTATCAAGGATGAAAATAACAGCTACCTATAAAAATAGAAGACATTAATTTTCAAAATCAAAAAAATATTAGAGTCAAAAACTAGAAAACGGTTAACATGCTATGCCACTTAATAGGTTCTAGAAACACATTTTAAACTATATGGTGCTTGTTCAACCGAATACAAGAGCAACTACTAAACCTACCAAACACAAAGAAAACTAAACAAGATATCTTTGATTGTGTACTTTCTATAATAACCATATAATTATAGTAACCATATGACATAACTACATGGTACTTGTTCAACAATATTTGCTCAATCGAATACCAGAGCAACTACTAAATATATTTTATTCCCCATATCTTTCGGCAAAAACTTTCGAACTGTAAACATATTATTAATATTACAGCTTCCACAACACCCGAATAATTAAGATTGTTAAAAAACAAAAATACTGTACATTATTAGTGTAATAATATTATATGTGATATTCTCGGCAACGATCGATGAATGCTACCATCTGCCCGGACAGAATTGTTATATTTTGTTTAATAAACTATTCTAATCTATAGTAAGCATTCTGGTTATGCTGCAAGTTAAACTACCTGACTACTAAATCAGAAAGAACTATATTTTGTTTTTATTTAACATAAATTTTTACAGTGATTTGTAGAGTCCATAGCAGGTGCTAGGTATCCATGTTTTTTTATATAAGATATAATAAGCCATATTCAAAAAATTTAGCTAAAGGATTCAAACTTCAGTCTGAGGAATCAGTCAATAGTAGAACTACTTATGTGCAGAAATAGTTAGATAGTAAAATTTCAAGTAATTCATTGCAGTATTATATTTTTTTTAGATATCGTAGCTATTGTAGCCGTCATGAAATTAGCAACTTGATGCACTTCCTCTGTCTTTCTAAATCCTTTTTTGATATCCTCGTAACCTCGGAGAACATTTTTGTTGTGTAGTTTGGGATGAGGTACCTCCTCTATTTTAAATAATTTTTTTTTTTTTAGAAAAACACAAACAAAAACAGAAATTATCTCAGTCAATTTTGCATATAATCGTAGGGTCCCAAATTCCGAATTTCGTAACTGTTACTATAGAAAAATTAGGGGCATGCTATTCCCTTTGAAGACAGTAAATCTAAGATAATATTATTATTACATATTTACTTACTGCAAGGAAAAATAATTAATTTTTTTTTAAATTATAATTAATCAGAAATTGATCAAAATAGGATCGCCGTTTCTTTAAACATCATTATAAGTGACTGGTGATATTTTTTTAATAACTAAACAATATGAGGAAAAAAATTGATGGATATTTCTGAATGAGAATGGGGTATCACCAATTTGAATATAATAACAAATAATAACTGCTTTTAGAAGAAAAATTTCAAAAATCATTAAATGATCAACACATATTTCCTAGGATTGTACACATTAATTTATTTTGTAGATAGTAGTGTTAGAATTTTAGAGAAATAGCGGCTTTTAAGTCATGTTAACTAAAAATGTTAGAGTGGACCCTACTGTCCAGGAGAATCCAATTCGCACAAGGCAGAGATCGATGAAGAAGTTGATGAAGATGATAGATGAGTTCGGTTAAGATAGGCGATGTTTCCAGATAAGAAACTAAATCCAATAAAGCGAGCATGGCACGAGGCGTCGACTCCTCTCATCCAATTATCTTCTCATTAGCTGATGAGACCTCCGATTACTGCCTGGGTACGTCCCGTCCTGATGAGCATGCGAGATCCCACTGCGCCATCCCTTCGTATACCTTATTCACGAATGGACTGAGTCGCCAAGCCCCGAGGACTGCATAAACTTAAATTGGAAATCGCGACGCAGTCCTCACGGGTGCAGGTTTAATGACTTCAGTAGCAATCATCAGTTTGAAACTGACTGCATTCGTAAGTCATTTCGCGAACTTTGATAGGGTCATTAAGGACTAGAAGAGAATCGGAGGGGTGCATGATATTCAATAGTTATTAAGAATATATAACAAGGCCTGAAGTCATATAAATAATAAATCTTGATTTTAAAAAGGCTTGTGATTCCATTGACCGAAAATTTGATACAGAAACGATCATGACGGATGTATAAAAACTGGTAAAAATTACACGCAAATGTACGTTTAATGTATCTACATAAGATAAAAAGAAAAGAAAAATCTGGGGTATATTCCCTTTTTTAGCAGTTACAATAATTGTAAGACACTGTTGATAACACTGCATTGAATCTAAGTATATAATACATCGTTATTCGTTTATTTTGTTTTCAATTCGTTTTTTCATTCCATTCTCAAAACGTGATAATGTAATCAAAGAAAACGAACGCAATTTTTAAAACGATTGGAAAGAATCTTATTGTTTTTTTCAATTTCGAATATAAATTTATATGTACGTATGAAATGTGATTAAATGTATTTTATGTATAGTGTGGTAGTAACATTGCAATATTCAAGAATATAACCTTTAGCGTCAGTTCCAGGGGCTTCATGCTATTTATAACACATGTAATTTAAATGTGAGCATTATTAACAATATCTAAAACCCAATTTACATTGAATAAATCAGTCTGTGTATGGATAGTGAACAGTGTTTACACTGTCCAATACAACAGGATTAGACCCTACCCATGGCTATACGGGCAGTATCCGTTATTATTAAAATTATTTTAATTTTTTTCCTTTCTTTTTTTTAAATTTTTATTTGAAGAAAGAAAATGGATTTATGTCCTTCTACTAGTCAAGGATCACAAAACTTTCACTTACCATTATGTAATGATAATCCAATTTTTAAAATATTTTTGACGAGTTCACATAAATAACATGTTCACGTTTTCTTTCACAAAAGTACAGTAAAATATATTTTTTTAAACTAATTCAGTAAGGCAATTCTGTACACGATATATTATTGGTTTGTCATATTAAAAATAAATATAAAAATTTTCTTATATAAATAAAAAAGTTTATCCATTTTCGTCACTCTACATTACTTTCTACGACTTTACCATGTTAGGTATTGAATTTTAAAACATTTTTATCTTTCCAACGGTATATTATATATCCATATTATTATTCTGATTTCCGGAAATTTTTTTTCAACCTGAGAAAATGACCAAATTCATTCATAATTGGTTATTTATTCATTTTATATTAGGTAATACCGACAATGAGATACGGTAAATTACGGTAAATTATTTCACATAAACAAAACCAAAGGTAATTTAGAGAAAGGCATTTAGAAAATTAGGCATTTAAGCCCTGTCAGACTATTTCAATGAGGATAAGACCGAGTCGATATTAAATTAACGAACATTCAATTGTACATTGATATAAGGGGTTTAATCAAAATCGCTAGAACCTTATTCCAGATAATTGTTAAAAATATAAAATCGATAATATAAAATGGGACTTTCGTTAAGTCGATTTTACCGAAAAAGTTGCTGTAACATCCCAGGTATATACCTACATTAAATACGTAATTTCAGTTCGTTTTTGAGCCAAACTTCCAACATAGACACGCAGACCATTTTGCGGGACTTGGTTATTTGGACCCAGGCCATATAACGTGCATTACCGTTGAAAACCCGGATATTTGAGGATCCCATGCTTTCCCTCACTATGTATATTTCATATATATATATATATATATATATATATATATATATATATATATATATGTATGTATGTATGTAAGCGAAAATAATAGCAATCTTCTAAACCAAAACTTGTTATTGTTTAATATGCAATTAAATTGAAATGTAGCCCATAACTACATCTCAGTGGAATTGAGACACTGTAATAAAACACTGTAAATGTTTCTTGAGTATTTTAACTGTGCCGAAATACAATTTGCCTAAGCAAACACAATTAGTTTTTCTCGTCGTTCCAATAAGACAAGGACAATCATGGGAACGATTCCCCCTCCTCTCTTGCCCCCTCCCTCCGGGTTACAATTTAATGAAAGGTACACTGCAGGTGGATGATGGAGGACGCGGATTCGATTTCGGCAGATGTAGCCTGGCACCAATAGATTGAATACTTTTAAATATTCAGTGTTTTCTTCTTCGACCCCAATAATTCTCCCGGCAGGGAGTACCCCATGTTTGCCCCCAGCGCCAAGTTTAAAATCGCCTCCCCACCCTTGCTAGTGTATATCGCATAATTTATGACAATGGTAGAGCAGTATTTGTACAAGACAAGGGCCCCCTCTGGATCCTAACAAGGCCCGCGACGGGGGAAGAACACACTAACTTATGAATCTTCATTGATTTCTTCTCCCTTCTTTTTTTGTCAATTCATAATTTCCTTACGTAATGTCCCTTACTCTCGCCTCTTAGTAAAACCCTTAGGGCTCTGATTAAATGATGTGAAGGGGAAAAAATGAAGGTTGTTTCATTATACAATGCGGGAATAATTTCGAGGAAATTACTACCTCTTTTCCCTGTTTTTAGACAGAGTTCAATAGAATCCTTTCGGGTTGTAGTTCTAATTTACATGTCTTAAAGTATTTCTGATTTGTAAGTGCATTATTTAACTATATTCTTTTTATTTATTTATTATTTTACAAACAAATCGTCAAAAAAAAAAGTTTAATTTATTAAGAGGAGGCGGAATCCATATAGCATTACATGTTAATATACGGAACATTCTCTCAAAATCTGTTTCATCTATCACTTCCAAATTTTGATTGAATTTATTTTATTTATTTTTTCAACCTATCTTGCCTTTCGCCATTACGGGTTTCGGAAGAATTACCTATCATCCTTAATGCGTGTCCATTCTTAATTGAATCTATTAAAATAGATTGGTCGTACTTTACTACTACCTTCCAATCGTATACGAAGGATACGAAGTATGGATAATTTTCCTGACCAACTAATTTAGGAAAATCACTCTCTTTAATGTGATGACATAGAGGCCGGTTTTTCTCTGGACTATAATATTGTTTGAATAATATTGACCCTTGGTACATATTCTGAGTTTTTTTAATCTGTAATAAGTAATTTATTGATAGTAAGAAAGTCGTGTTTAAAGCTAGACATATTTAACGTATTTAATTGTGTTTAAGTATTTAAATATAATTACTTTTTAATTAAAAACTCAGAAAATATGTTAATATAGTTACATGACTCGGTAAAAATTTCAACAAATTCAGACCAATTAATCTCAGAGAAAGTGTTCCTTATTGTTCCGCAACTAAACTTCACCAAACACACAAAACCACCCTTTTGGTATGTAAACCTGGATTCGTAGAACTTCATGGCGAATCATTCGGAGAGAGCCATTGCCTTTAGCGTTTTGGACCATCGTAGAGGATCCATTCTTCATCTCCAGTGATCGAGCGATGATAAAACGCTTCAGTATCGCGCCGTTTAAAAATAAGCTGCATGCGATGGATCGGTTAGCAAATATTCTTGGATGGTCGACTAAGGTTGATTAAGAGTATAGAATAGAATAGAAGAAGAATTTTATTCTGGGACTAGGTCTCTTAAGAATAGCACAAGCGAACAAATGAAACAGAAACAATATCTGGTCCTAAGATCACGATTTAAAAATCAAATCATATTTACAATAAAATAATAAGCAAACAATATAAATTCTTGTCTTGAAAAGAATAATTAATGTGAACAAAAAAAGAAAAAGAAAATACAAAAGTTGAAGCCAGTGCATTAAAAACTATTATTTACTTCTGATCGGGGAGCGGGGTAGCTCAGTGGGTAAGGCACTGCTCTACTAATCTCAAGATTCCGGATTCGAGACCGGCTGAGGTAGATAATTATTTATTCTGTATTCAGTCGTCGATCGACCCTGTGGGATCGGGAGACCCTCCTGGGGCTCACTCACCCAGCCTCTATAAAATGGGTACCCAAATTGGGGGAAAAACCTGGCGGTTGAGCGTGATCTTGGCCGAATCACCTCCTTGCACTACCGTTGGCCTAGAAACAGTACGGTCCTTACCAAGTACTGAACCCAAGACCCTTATCGGGTTGTAGTGGTAAAGGTTTTATTTACTTCTGATCTAGATGTTAATCTTAAATTGCAATTTCGTAATTAGAGAGCATCATTTTGGAATGAAGGAAGGTACTGGAAAAGGAGGGATTTGAATGAGGGTAGAGAAGAAGCATAGCGGATATTAGAATGAAAGGAATTCCAGAGGATAGAGGAGCGGGTGAGAAAGGAACGTTCGAATGTTTTGGTTCTATGGGAAGAGGTATAGAGGTCAGAAAGGCGCGATCTTGTTTCCTGTGCGTGGACAGAGGATTTAAATTGTAGGAAGCTGTAGATGCAGGAAGGGTGCTGAGTGGAACAGTTCCTCGATTGATTGACTTAACATGTCTGAAGTTGTTTTTCTTCCTCGTATGATACCAGTCGGAAAGATCTAAATTAAATGGAGAAAACCACCTTTGGCATATACGCACGTCTACTTCACTACTGCACGAAAATGTTTTTGGTAGCAACTATGTAGCGTAACTACCGCTGTGAAACTCAAAATGTACACAATGCTAATATATACCTCTTCTGGCATTTGGCTGTCCATTAAACCTAAAATGCAATGTAAATAAATTGATATTAAACAAGCCACTTTAGCCTTAAAATCGCATTGCAGGACTTCAAAGTGCAAATTGAGCTGGTAAATGATAAACATGGACATAAACGACATTATTTTCCGGTCTCTCTCCCTCTCCCGCCATACATGAAAAATTAATTCTTTAATTAATTGAATTTCGAAATCATTCCGTTTCACTGCCGGACACTGCATATTATATAGTTGACAGTATGTTAAACCAAGAATGAGATGGTCCAGACAAACAAAATAGGTTCACAACTTGTTAAGGCCCAGATCTCCATCGAAAAGAACCTATTGTGGATTTGTTTATCTCATGAGTGAGCGAAAGCTAACAGCTGTCTTCCAAAAGCAGTAATCATTTCAATACTCACTAATAACTCCAAACTTCTAAAAAACGTCAGGTTAGAATCAGAAATAGGATTAAAAGATAGTATTTAAACTTCCAACCTTACAACAGTATTCCCTGTAGAACAGAGAGCTAAGGTGACCTATACAGGCAAACTATTTAGGGAAGATCCTTATGGGCGGAGGTTAGGATGGGAGGTAACGCTCAAGAAGGTGTAAGTAATCTTCCTCTGCAGAACTTCAGACAGCAACCATATCGAATATTCCATCTTGAATTTTTTTTTTTTACATATTTTAATTTGTTTTACATTATTACAACTGTGTGCGCTATGTAATTCATAAGTTAATTTTTATTTCAATAAGAATATATTATTGCTCGGCGCATGCGTAGTTGTACGTAGTTTACCAATCCATATGTGCATATAGAATCAGCGGAGCCCGCACAAATTGATGGCGAAGTTATTTTATTATTATTGAAATCTTCAAAGATTTTTGACGTTTTGCTTCAAGACTTTTGATTTCCCTCACAGTTGGTGACGAAGTCAATCAGAAAACGTCCCATTATCCGAATCTTGTAAATCCTTCCTCTAAAGGCCTCCTTGGATTGTGGTAGGAACCCTTCGCTTCAGGTTAATCAATCATTAAACAGTAGTTTAGCCCCTGAGTAAATGTTGGCTAGAAGGCGAGTTTGTCCTTTCCGGACCTCTTAGCTCGAGCGGCGCTCAAATTCACTGGGCTTCGATCGATCACTCGGGGTGATCAAACTTATATGCCGGCTCTTAATTCGATATATCTTCTTCAGTTTCAGTTTGCAGCTGGGGAAGCTGAAAGTATCTCAAGTTCCTACTCCCTCTAAACTAATTTAGCCTAATCGGGATAATTAATTAATTTGATAACAAACTATCAGTTTTAGAGCTGTAGAACTTAGTTTAGCTCGAATCGTTAAGAGTTTTCCTGTTAAACTGCTAGGAAGAACACGGGATATTTATTGTTATCATGAAAGTATTTCAATACTGCATTTGAGTAAACCGAAAAATAAAATAAATAAACAATTTACTTATTATTAATTTGTTTTAAAGTTCTCCATAATAGTACTGCATTAAGAAAATTCACGTCCTTTTTATTATGTTTTATCCATTTGTAAAAATTTTGATCATTATATATGCAGATTGTCCGCCAATGCTGTCTTAACCCTCCAAGTACCGGGTGGGGTTGCAGACGACGTCATACTTTTGTTTTTCTAATGAAAAATTGCTAAAACAATTTTTTTTTCTCATCAAACTGCAGGACTTTTATCATACAGCCGCCTGTATTTCTTGGAGCATAATATTGGAGTGGGTACAAAAAAATGACCGTATCACGGGTTAAAAAGGAAGTTTTTTTCTTACATCTCTGTTAATTGTAATGTTGTTATTATTGGTATCTTTTTAATCCTAATGCTATACTGAATCATTTAGTAAACATGTCTCTCTGAGAGGCTCAGTACTTGTTTAGCATTCTTTCAGTCAAAGTGACGGTTGAGATATGAAATTCAAGTAATTCTGCGTTATTACTGCAAAAGGAAATTTTCAGCCATTGATGAGCGGATTGTAAGGAGATGGTTCGCCAAATTTGAAAGTGGCGATACAAGCTTGGAATGGGAGCCGGGCTCAGGGCGACCATCTGTTGTGGACAGCGAGGCTCTATGACACGCTGTTGAAGTTGATCCCACAAAAATTACTCGGCAGCTATTCTCCGAACTTGGTTTTGGGTAGCAACTTCCAGTCAATCAGCAAAGGAAGAGATTGAGGTGTAACTTTAGCCCAACCAACAATGAAGCTACAGTCTTCAAGTGAAGAAATTCTTCTGCAAAGAACACTAAAGCGCCACCATTACATGCGCAGAAGAGTTAAATTACAAAAAAGATTTTTTCTTAGGTCATTTTGTATTTCAGATATAGGTAATGTTTTTTTAGCAAATTTTTAAAATAACTTAAAATTTATTGAACTTGATTTCCTTTATTCAATGCACTTATTTATAACATACTAAGAAATAATAGAGAGTAAAGGAGTTCAGGGAACCGGGTGGGGTGCTAAATTTTTAATTCGGTATTCGGAGGGTTAAGCTCCTACGTGTCTACTTGATAGCATATAATAGGAGAAATTTCTAGAGCAACTCTCCTTAAAGTGAGACAACTGTTTCTGGCCGACTCTCAGAGCAGCATGCGCTATCGAGTACAGCTTTCGAGAGAGAGAAGTTCTCAAGAGGATACGAAGCTTTATGTCTCTTTAGTTCAGTTTTTGTGCATTAGGATATTAATATTATTGGTTTTCCAAAATTAATTTTCTACTGATTTGTATTCCTGGCAGTGGTTCTGGGTCGCTCAATGGCTTATTAAATGTTTACCCCGTTTCGTAATTATGACTTATTCATAATTTAAATTATTTTGTGCGATATTAAGGGAATTTTGTTTTTTAAAGTCTACGTTGAAAAGGAACGAAACTTCTTTATTCGTCGAAGCTTTCCGAATTCGAAGATTGAGCGCGAAGCCGTTTCGTCTTCCACGCTACTCAATCTACATAAGTGTCCATTTGTTAGTTCTTGTCTTTTGTAGGGTGGCTTAGGGGTAGCACCCCTATTCCTCTCTAAAGGGGTCTATCAGGAATCAGATGGTTTTTCTTTAGCCTGGAAGAATGAGGAAGGACATTTGTTATGGTTTGATGGATTAATGTTTCGTGGATAATGTAGCTTCATTGATATATTATAATATTATTCCAATATAATATTTTTATATATAATATTATTCCAATAATATCCTTAAGATCGCCACTGACGTTCACTCAAAATGGAACGACTGGAGTACTTGGAGTGTAGAAAATTTCAAGGGCCCTATTGACGATCACTCCACTCCATCGTTCCATTTTTTACCAACATATCCTGTTAGTCTTCAATATGCTGAATGTCCCAAAATAAAGGTTATTTTTCATCCATTCATTTCCATATCCACCAATGTTGCGGAACCCCCGCTCTGACAATATTAAAAGTATCGGAGTATCGATTGGGTTCCGAGACGGAGTAAGAAGAAGCAGACGTTTCTATTGAAGAGCGAAGACCTGACAGTGCAAAGACTGATGTACCCGCTTACTTTTCCCGTCACAATTTAAAGGGAGTAATTTATCTCCGAGGAGATCGGGAGCTATCCCATTGAATAGCTCCAACCATTAGCCTTTTTGTCTATACCCTCACGGTTCCACAATGGCCACTGATGTATTTATAATTACACACTGAACCTATTCGTGCTCGCCGCAGTTTGGTCTGTCGATGGCGTTGATAGAGTGCGATACGACCTGGAGTGGACATCAGTCCGGCTCGATACCGCACAGCTAAGGGAACGTATCTTCAATTCTACAAATTTTTTAACACTCCATTTAGAAACGGGTTGGTCTGAATAGATAAGAGTTACGTTTTGACACATAAACGAAGACAATCCGATTCTCCAGATAACTGAGAAATATTATTAACCGGAATCGAGTGTGCAGCAAATTAAAGTAGTGTCTTATACTTGGAGCTATTTAAGTTTAACGGATACGGGAGATCGTTAGGAAATTAAACTTCGAGATTTGAATCGGACGATTACACGTATAGGAAAGGATATTTACAGCAGTGTAACAAGGAACTTTGCAAGAACAATTATCTTCAGAATTAACACTCACAGTTTTTACATTTTTCCTCTTCTTTCTTCCCCTCATAGGTAAACCTCAAAGATCACCTTATAATTAATTATATATTATTATTTTAAAGCATGATACATTTTTCAAAACATTAGTAATTCTGTACCTCAGAGTCGACGAGTCATTCTTCGAAAATGTTCCATGAAGAAACCAAGTTTTTTTTTATGCAGCTGGAAGAAATTTTTCCATTGATTTTGATAAAGCATGACCTCGGGATGTTTTATCAGGGATTAGCTTTCATGTTAATAATACTTTAACTTATGTAAACATGTTCTAAACACCAATATCCTCACTCCCTCATATGTTCAATTGCTGGAATTTTCTACCAGATCCCTCCAAATCGAATTGTAACCGATGTTGAGAGAAACTTCAATTAATATGCTACGGTTGTGAGACTTTCTAAGTTAAAAAAACATGCTTTGTATTGGTGATGCTCATTCCTTCACCTGCTGAATAGAGAAATTAATTTAAACATTTGATGGGTTTTTATTGTAGTTCTTCAGGCTTCATGGGATTTGGTGTGGTGTAAATATGGAGGTCCTACCAATAAATAAGTACAAAAAAATCACCCCCTCATTTTTATTTATTATAAATAAATTATATCATTCAAATTATCACTAATTCAGTTGCTTTATTAATGGGCTAAAAATAATTTATCTCATATGCTTTGTAACAGTATAATAATAATGAAATAATAATTTAATAATAATGTAATAATAATTTAATAATAATGTAATAATTTAACTAAAAAATATCGAAAATAAAGATATTTTAAGGATTGATAAATTATTTGCCACTTCTATAAATTTGTTTTATTGAAAACTAGTTTCGAATGTTATACATTCATCCTCAGTTCTAAAAACACACAAAAAATTCAAAAATAAGCAATTCAAAATATAGTCTGGTATTATTACACATATTAAATTAGGTTAATATAAATCAGTATTATAAAACATTTAGTAACGTAATTAAGTAATTGTAAATAAGCAATAAAACAAGCAATTTTTATTGATTATAATTGATATAATGAAGATGGTAGAGAATAAATTGGCGAACATTTAGTGATTTTTTTTTTTTAGTGTTATTTTTGAAACTACGCTTGTAATAATTATTCGAAATTAAGAACAGCCGTTTCTTCGATGGCTATGGTAATCGTTATCCATGTAAAATAAGTCTTCATGATTAAGAAATATTTAAATGTTTTTTTACATAATCATCGACTTGTCTCAGAATACGAGGATCAAAATATATAACAAAAGATATTCCGTCTAAAGTCTCAAAGAGTATTTTTTTATTTTATTTTTTTTATTGACTATTGTAATATAAATTATAATGACGGAGCATATTCCGGGAGGATCACGTAACTCGTTGCGTATTCAGAGCAGGATTTGTAAACACTGAATTATAGTCGCTCTAACGCGGGCGGGAGTAGGGAAGCGTGCCGGGAATGAGCGCCCCAACCTACGTGCGGCTCAAAGGCTTCTCATAATACCTTGTCGCCCCGTTTTCTCAGCCGAGGATGGCAGTCCTAGATCAAAGGAAATCTGTAAACAGGGCCCTCATATCACCATCACCATATCAACCCGGATGAGCAACGGCCTACGGCTTTTCTCATTAGACTACGAGGAGTAGCAGCTTCGTCCTAGTCAGAGGCGATATATAACAATGACAGGTAGGGATGCATATAATAAAAATCATTTGCGGTGCCAGCATCACACAAGTTTCCCTTACCACCCTTAAATTAAGAATGAACGCGGATATCTCGAAAACCAGGCGCGATAGGGAAAAAATGAATGAAATCAAACTTGTAGCAAATTTTGTCTCCTTTCATTTTGGATAGAATTGTCTCATCGCTAGGACGCATAGTTTCCGAAATATAAGCGAATAACCAACAAAATCTGGTGCGGTACGCGCATCACACAGCTTTTCATTACCAATCCTATAATAATAATCTTTTGAACATAAGTTTAAAGGGACTGATAAATTATTTGCCACTTCTATAATTTTGTTTTTATTGAAAACTAGTTTCGAATGCTATACATTCATCTTCAGTGCTAAAAACACACAAAAATTCAAAAATAAGCAATTCAAAATACAGTTGGGTATTATTATGCATATTTAATATTTAATATCATTATACGTATTAAATACATATTATAGTACCAAACTGTAAACTGTAATTTTGTTTCAAAAACAAAATTTATAGAAACAGCAAATAATTTAACAATCTCTTGTTAGATTGATCCTTCTATACCATCATGCGGATGTCAACTGTTAATTTTAGAGAGTTCACATAAACAATACTCGAAATAAACTCAGCAGAATGTATTTCCTCAAGCCTTCTCTCGCAAAAGTGTAATGAATTAATTTTTTTAAACAACTCTAGTACGACAATTCTGTACAATAGATATTTTTGGTTTGTCAAGCTGAAAATATATTTTAAAAGTTTCGGTTTAGTTTCCATGGAATCATTTTGTTTACATTAAATAATATAAAAGTAGAAATTATTAAGTTAATTTGTACTTTTATATTATTACATTACATTTGTACATAGCGTATTGTTAACGACAGGTTGGCGGCTTGGTGGCAGGAGGTTCGGTCGCTTCCGTCTCCTTCCGGACGCGCTCGGCTTTCCATCCAAGGTCTTGTAGTCCTCATGAGATACGCTGTATCTTTGCTAATACAAACCCTATTTAGATAATTCTTTTTTCTTTTTTTTAGGGAATTTAATTGTCTGTCATACATAATTTACCATCAAATGGATACTTTTTAAGTTATCCGAAAATAAAATATTCTGTTCATAATAACTTTTTTCCCAGCATTTCCTCGCTTATGTACTACATACATGAAAAGTTAAAGGCCTTTAAGGAGAAGACTTTCAGCACGTTTTACCAAAATCGTTAAGAGCCGTTTTCGAGAAAATTGTAAAGAAGTGTAAAATCGATGATATAAAGTGGCACTTCCAGGTAGTCGATTTTGACGAAAATAGTTGCTGTAATATCCCATGAATATAACCTACCTTAAATACGTACTTTCCGTTTTTGAGCTAAGCTGTTAACACACATACACAACACATGTATGCTGGTTACACACATACACACACACACACATCTTTTTGGGAGACACACAAACAGACCATACATTGAAATTTTATTTTATTGACCATACAGACCAAATTTTCCACGATCGCAATACTTCCCCTCATTATATATTTCGCATATAGGTAAAGGAAAGTAAAAATGGACCTTCTATCGTCTCATTTTTGTAGGTTAACCGAAACGGCCCAATATATTTTCTAGGTCAGTGCATTAATTAATCACAAAACAGAGACCATCAAGGCCGACAAGTTTTAATCAGTAAAATGGCTATCGTAAAATGTTTATGGCGTAGGTCTGAAAAAACTACCCATGAAATATGTAGGCCATCATGACCATTTGATATTACTTGTATTATTATAAAAAAATTTTAAAAAAAATGAGTGAAAATCAGCTCTTTGATGATAGATTTCCATACCATCATTATTTTGACATGTTGGGGTGGAGGTTTGAACACCAAAATGTTTTCTAAAATAATTTATCCTAATTGAGTCATCAATATCTTTTATGCTTTAAGTACATGATTGCCTTTACAAATTAAAAAAATAAATTGAATTAGACTCAAATCATTTGAATTCAACTCAAAATATTGATACTTTTTGTACACCTAACATGCCCAAGAATACATTTTTTTTCCCCTTTAAAAGATCCTTTGAAAGGACCGTTTATTTGAGTAAAAAAAAAACATATTTTACATACTTTATAACAAACATAAAAGATTATTGATATAATTATTTAACAAAAAGTATAGTGCATAAATGTTTTAAACATATATATATATATATATATATATATATATATATATATATATATATATATATATATATATATATACAAAGGTTCATGACTAAGTTCATATCTCTGTTAGTTGTTTCATATCTTTCCGCCACTGTAAATAATTATTATAAACACTACACCTCATCAATTTTGGATCAACTTTACAAAATCCAAACTATTTACAAATTTCATTGAATCAGGACGAAATTTATTGTTTAGTTCGAATTCGGTTCGTTGGCCAATTTCTTCATTTCACAATTACAGACATAATTAATTTTGAACTTTGCCTCTCGTACAATTGGCATTCGCAAAGTTTCTTCTTGCCCATCTAGAGAACAAATGCTGTCACTAATTATGTTAAAATTTTTATGAATAATAATATTATTATAAAATTACAAATAATTTATTATTATCTTTATCAAGACAAATTTTTATAAGGTTACTCTCTAATCACAGTTTGAAGTAAGGCATCATATTTAATTAATAAACTTATAAAAGCTAAGCTAATAATAATTTTTTATTGCGGTAAATATTAAAACTAAAAAGAGTCTGCATTTATGTGATACGTTTTTTAGTGAGGTGATGCCTAAATTGGCAAAACATAGATTGGTTATTTATTTACTGTTATTTAAGAGGCTAAAGGTTTTGTTTTAGAATCTTTGAATAATATAAAAACTTGTGCCACTACAACCCATGAAGGGTCTTGCGTTCAGTACTTGGTAAGGACCGTACTGATTCTAAGCCAAAGGTTGTGCAAGGAGGTGATTTGGCCTAGGTCACGCTCAACCGCCAGGTTTTTCTCCCAATTAAGGGTACCTACTTTTTTAGAGGCTGGGTGAGCCCAAGGAGGGTCCCCCGACTGAATAAATAATTATCTGCCACAGCCGGTCTCGAATCCGGAACCGGGAGCATGGTAACTCATTCATAATTGTATACTTAGTGATAAATAACATACAAGTCAATAATAATTTTTTGGAGGAAAATACAAACATATCACTACTATATACTATTACGGTAGTATAGATCCCTTTTCCGGCGCTCAGGTATCAATGAGGTATCAAAAGAAAGGGAATTTCACGGAGAAGTGACGAATCCTTATATTGTTTCTTAAATTCTTACTAGGGCTTAAATAAAAGTGATGAAAAACCTGAAAGTTTTCAAAGATTTGACGATTGAGAGTCGGCGGATCGAGACGGGATAAGTTGGGTTTTAAAGATTTTGACGCGGACATATTGGTTCATATACCTACGGAACATATTAGTCCAGCGTTTTAAAGCTCTAAAACCTACGGTTTTCGAGATAATGAACGCTGTATGTCCTCACGGGCATTAAGCCATCTTGCGTACGTGCCGTTGCCATGGCAACTTTATATCAATTTGAGTCTGTTTACAAAAATTTTTAATGAGTGAGAAATTATATATTGTTTCATCTGTCCAAACCTAAAGGGCACTGTTAAATATGAATACTACATATAGAAAATGGTATCCGAATCTAATTGCCTAACTGCTAAATTGAAGGATGTTTTCCAGTGAGGTTAGCTAATTACTTAGTAAGTATGAACTGTAACTTCAACATGGTCATTACAAACTATGGAAGCTTCACCAAATGTGTGTGTTCAATAAACTTTGTTTATAATATTATATTGTTTAAACGAATAAATATGTTTCCCTAATATTGCTTATAATTCTAATGTATTAGGATCTAACGCGAGAGTTCTCGCTCGGGTATATTAGTATTTATAAAATATATCTTTACTAGAATGTAGCATATTTTTAAATCTTGAAGCACTCCTTTGTATTCCCAGTCGAGTTCTTATCATTCCATGAAGAACATAATAGACCTACGGATCCACAGCTTTCGACAGATCTTCTCTTATCCTATCCTTGTCCTTACGGAATTCCATTCCTTCTTCCATCCGTCGATCATAGGAATATTTGAGCCTTAAAACCGGACAAGAGTCCGAATCAGGAAGTTCGTAAAAAAATCCATGAAATCCATCATTCTTCAAGTTTGATAGCTGGCTCATCAAACTATAAAAATTTTCCCCAATCTTGTAAAATCAATCGGAATTCAGACATTGTCAGAATTTCATACCACATTGATATCAGTGGTTTAATCCGTGGAAGTTGCTTCCAATATAAAATAACGTGTTTATGTCCGTAATTTAAAATTGTCATTTATTTGAATTACTGTTTACATTTCTCGTTTACGAGCCATGTTTATGAAGAATGTTTGTATAATTCTTTTTGTTTACTTACGTTTATCGGATAAACGTGTTTTTGTTTGTGTGGTGGCTCTTGTCGGGTTAAACGTTGATTATAAACATAAAATTTAGGCCAATATTAACTATACTACACGAATAAAATCTTCCGTCCTCTTCCGACATTTTGTTTTTTTATTGCTTCAAATATAGCAAGTAAAAAAATATAATTATTTCAACGTAGAAATTTGGTTTGGTAATTTCTTCTAGATTCTATTGAAACCGTCTAGAATTTCATCAGGAGAGAATTAGAAGGAATCCTTAAAGAATTCAGAGGGATAGGAATAGGTTATGAACAGAGCCCGGATTATCGTGCAATTGCACTTTTTTTCCAGTTGCTGGAAATCGATCCTGGAAAAGTTATTTACACGAATTAAGACATTCGGATTAACAGGTGTAAGTTTTATTTTGCACGAAAATACACATTTTAAACAATTTTGCGAGAATTGCACGTTTTATATATTTACAGCATAAAATTGCACATTTAGAAGTAATTAAAAAGCAATTGTAAATTGCTTTAAAAGAAAAACATTGAACCAAAATTACACATGACAGATTCACGAAGTAATGCGTTATTGTTTATAACATATTGAATATATATAATTATATTTTTTGGGAAATTCTGGAACTGAAACTGAAAATTGAACTTTGTTTTGCTCATTTTAGATTCGTGGAAAGCCAGTTAATTCTTACTAATCCATTCATTTCCTTTTATGTTCTTCAATGCTAAACTCAGTCTATAGTTGGCAAAATAATAACGCAAGCAGGAACGTTTTGGGGATAAATATATGTTCAATTAATTAGTGGATATGATAACAAACAACACGCCGCATGAAGTTTTACGAGTGAAAGGAATTAAAAATCCGTACAACCTAATTAAAAACAAATATCGGAAATTGGTCGAGCAAAAAAATTATTCAAGCTGTAACAGTTATGATAGTTATCTGCTCATGGTTTTCATCTAATTAATTATAGCTTATTCAAATATAAATCCAAAATGGGAAAAATGATCAGAATTGAAAGACAATCCACCAAAATGGAGCGTAAATCCAAAGAGTCAAGTTCCACCGATAAAGATGAATCGTTTAACTTTCTCCACAAGGATTGAGCTATCGACATATCGACAGAAATTTGGGATTGTTTGACTTGACCATGCGATACGATATTAAAAGAAATATCAGTTGGCAATAAAAAAAAAACTTCGGCAGAAAATGCGTTGCCATAGTGCTTGAATCACGTAAGACCGTGCGAAAAGTAGCAAAAAATACCCCAATAAGAGCTTGTGAGGTTTTCAGATTTCGCATAATGCTCCAACCTACCTAACTTATTAAGAAAAAATAGTAATTATAGTAGCAATAGTAAATAGTAATGAAGCTTGAAGAATAATGGGTTTAATGGAGTTGTTCACAAACTTTGTAATTCCGACATTTTTTCGGGTTTTAAGATTCAAATAATCTTACGTACAGCTGTTATGAAAGAAAAAAAATCTTGAAATAATTTTATCCGGTTTTAAGGTCCAAATACTATGCGCGTCGCTGCGTTACTCTTCCCACCTTCAAATCCCGCTTATTCAATCATCTACATGTTCAGTTTCAAATTAATTGTAAATAGGGTTCTTAATTTAAATTAAAACGTATACATTTGTGCTAATAGATTTTTTACTTTTTTAATTATTATTACTTCATTTTTTAATTTTTGTTTTATTTTCCTAAAATCAGAGGTATCTATGGTTTTTATTCAAAGGCATAAAACCCTCATGTCAATAACGCATAGTTCTTCTGTTTGGAATAACTCCATTATGACTTGATGAAATTTTATTTATTATTATTTTTTTTTTTTTTATTGTCTGTTAATTCATTTGATCCTATTTCATCTACTCTAAGATTCTGAAGCCCAACTATCAACGTCCTTAATTGTTATTCTAAAGGAACTTGTCCTGGAATAAATAAAGAGTTCATTATTTAAAAAAACAAAAACATACGAAGTGGATTCGAGGAACTCCAAGCGAAAAGAAGAAGGACGTGTCTGAATGGACCATAGGTTCAAGGGGGATCACCGGAAATAAAAGGGATCTCCGGAGGTAGAGAAGACGATACTAAAGGTTGTTACATCGGCAGTATCGGAAACAGAGCTGGCTGCAATTATAGGATCCGACCTGGGTATCAAACAGTCCTCTCCCCCCTCCGACCTAGGTATCAAACAGCCCCTTTTTATTTTCAGGCAACTCTCAACCTTATTTTGATTGAACCTTCCCTACATTTTAAATTATCCACACATATACCACTCCTGTAATACAGTCTCTGCGGTATTTTATTTTCCCTTTTTTTGGTTTATTTTTTTTTTTTTTTTATTCCCACCTTTAATAGGCTAATTTAAACAAGGACGGAAATTTTATCGAGCGATCATTCACAACTTTAATTTACTTGGCTCCTTTACATTGCACTAAAATTTAAAATATGCCAAGAATTTCATTACGGCGTATTTGTGTTTTAAAAGGTCAGATACAAAATATAATTGTTTTGTCCAGAAGCATTCCTTAATTAAAACTTTATTCAGATTCTCACATCAGCAGATATTTTACAGTAACAACGCTAGACGATACTTTGCTAGAATTCATGACTTTACCACAATCCATGCCTTAACTTAACTAGAGCGTTTTAAAGTGACGAATATGAAAATCGCCATTTTGGATATTATTACTGGATTTTTACTGGATAAATTATTTTGAATTTCGTTAAAGTAGTATTGTCTTCAGATTCAGCGGAAAATTGTGAATAAAATGGTGTGTTTATCTCAACTTCATTTAAAACTGAGATACGTCATTTCTCATCTACCTTTGTCTAGAAGATGTGCACAATACAGTAAGGTATACTAATGTAATAACTTTGTTAAAATCTATCAACATTTTAATAAATTAAATTCATTACATTTTCTACAGAAAATATTGAAAGACCTTGTTCGTTGAAACTTATGCTATATTCATAATGAAAAACATACTTAAGGCAATATAAGTTATGTCTATCAATGAGTTTTAAAAATTGACTTGTAAATCAAAAATGAAAAAAAAAATGAAATGGGGGAGATTATCGCAATGTTAAATTAACATCGCGACCAATAAAAATCAAACTTAAAAAAACAGTACTTTGAAAAATTAAAATTGTCTTTATAATCCAATACAGAATGGGGCTATAGAATTATTTATTGGCTTCGGACAACTGTAAATGAACTAGGAATTTACTTTTTATACATACGAGTCAGCGAAAGCGTTAACTGTACAGTAAATCTTCCCTTACCTGAAACAAATTAATTTCTCAATTAGTAAGCGAAATAAAAAAGTTTATAAAAAATAATTGATTAATTACATCATAATATAAATTATTCACTCATTAATCAAGCATATTATCATTATTTTACAAACAGCTGAAGCTATAATTTCATATTAGAAGTTTTGAAATATTTTCTCAGGATAAAAATATACAAAATGAATTTGCTAGTAAATGTTTATGATTAATAGTAATAAAGTATAAATAATAAAAACGTCTTAGTTGGCATATTCTCGGTCACAATGTGAAACCAACCAAGTGCAAAACGTTTTGATTCGATAATTTTATTATTGCCTAAATTTTAAAGTATATAAGGTGCTTATTAAAAAAAAAAAAATCACAATCAATATGATAAAAACTTAATTATTTTAACGTTTTTTTTGCCTTTGCGGCAAAATTTGACAGTTATGCGAGTTCACATTGTGATAGGCGATATGTGCTTTAGTAATAACTAAAAATGAATTTCGACCTGTGGAATTCTTATATATAATATTCAGGTAATGCAATAACTAAATTAAGGTCCAACTGTAACTGTCACCATTATATTTGCACTAAATACCCATATTTGTAGAGCGGCTTCCTCAAGCAACCATAAATTAAGTTATAAGTTTTGACAATGCTCTCTTTGTATATTGAATGAATAATTTTGTTCTCTACGTTGTTCGTAAATCTCGCTATAGCGTGAATAAGTTAATAAACAGTTATCGGATGTATAAAAAGGGAGACAAGAATTTTATAAAAAAAAAAAATACTGTTATACTATAGAATTTTCGTTAATTTTAGGGTTAAAAATAATTTTGTAACACAATAGCGTACAAGAGTTCGGAGGCACGCGAAGCATTTAATGGCCAAAACAGCTGTTAGTATTGATTAAATGGTTTTCAAGACCAAAGTTGACGGTTGAATGCGTCCAATCATTAGTCAACTTTGGGTAATACTTTATATTTTCCTGTAAAGCGAAATACATGAATTACGGACAAAAAAAAAAAAAAAAAATTGAAATTTTCAATTTGATATCAGAAGTAATAAAATAAAAAATTTCTAAAAAAAGTTATTAGT
Source organism: Rhaphigaster nebulosa (assembly GCA_948150685.1). NCBI lineage: Eukaryota > Metazoa > Arthropoda > Insecta > Hemiptera > Pentatomidae > Rhaphigaster > Rhaphigaster nebulosa. Next base: position 60,709,042 of record OX411312.1, read on the forward strand.
AAAATAAATTGCATACAATGTCCAAATTATATTATTTAGAAAAAGCTTCTCATAACAGAATGAAACAACGTAAAATGAATGTCAATAATTCCCAAAATATAAAAATGACAGTATTAGCTCGGAATTGAATAATCATCATTATATATTTAGTAAAGTGGAAATTTTAAATTTTAAATCTGAGATCAAAACTATAGGTCAACATTACGTTAACACCATCAAAAGAATTAATAAGAAATAAATATCTATACTACATAGTTAACTATAGAGTTTATGGAATTAAGATAAATAATTCTCAAATAAATAATGAATACAGAGGGCACAGTCCAATTCAGTAAAGATAAGATGTAGACTGCAATGATAAGCAAGTAAAACTTTTTATTAAAATGAACTTAATTACGTATTTCATCGATATCCAGCATCAAAATAACAAATAGTATTGCAGTTATCCTTAACAAAAAATAAAATAAAAATTGACCATAATATGGACAAAGGATACTAAATAAATTAAATTTAAATATGAGCCATTCTAACAGGAAGCGAGAATTTTGAATATGTATGCCCCATCAAACAAGAGGGGCATTTATTTTAAAAATAAAAAATAAATTGTGCCTGATTTTTTTTTAATTAGTCTCTAAAAAAAATTGTTATTTTATCCTGATAACTTGCTTCATGATTATGCAAACAACGGCGTTGATACTCAAAAGTTCAATCAGAATAGTTATTAATTATTGCATTCCCACCGTTCATTGCGTCATTCCTCTTAAATCTATGGGACGAAAATGGACGGGGAATGACGGAAAAAATTACGATGTTCCTGTTTTCCATGGCTTTACTTACACCAATCTTTAAAAGATTGTATAGAAATCGAAACTATTTTTACGTATGTTAAAAAATATTATTTTGTATTTTGATACATTCAACAAAATATTTTGAGTTTATTATTATTTTCAAATTCAATTTATTGTTCATTAATTTTTTTTCTCTCAAAATGCCTTTATTATCCATAAACTCTAAAGGTGTTTACACTGATTTTTAATTAAACACTGCCAAAATTCGATTTGTGATTATATGATTGAAAAATAAAGATTAACTATTTTTTTAAACAAAACAAGTTGAGTAGTATTGATTAGGAATATGTCCGACTTGATGATGTATCAGAGAATTCAGAGACAACGATAAGCCTAAATAGGCAAACTTCAAACGATTCTCATATAAAATTTTTCGTATTGTGGCATTCTTCATTCAAATGAACGATGTAATGAAAGAAAAGAGAAGTAAGATTAGCACAGCTTTTACTTTCTCAGGTGCTATCTCTGTTTTGCATTATGTAATCTACTGTTTTTTCCATACTTTGGAAAACGTTGACAAGTTATTCATTTTCTGCTGCTTGAGAGATTTATACTTTGTGTCGGATTTTCCAATGTGACCATTTTAAATACATTAAATGGCTGATCTCCGCCAAATACTAAAATCACGGCGTTACAGAGTTCCCCCGTAATGTAATATCATTTCAGTTACATGAAACTGTACCAAAAATACCGTCTTGCCGTTTCATCTCCCTGTCAATATTTAACTCAATTACACCCCGGCACGAAATGAGACCTGGCAGTCACCCTAAAGAAGAGGGCAATTTCTCAGAAAAGTTTGGAAGAGAAATTGATTTACGGAGCCATGAATGGCCAATGCGGAAGGTTGGGGGGAGATTCAAGACTGGAATAATGGGATCCTGGCCAATTTTACAATTATAACTATAGCCGTTAATTATTATTAAAAAACAAGAGCTTATGCATATATTCACTTTTTTAAATTAATACTTACTATACTTAAAAAAAATTTAATAAAATAAGTTACATAAATATACTTGTGTATGAATGAGTATAGGTTTAAATATCTTAAATATACTATCTCTAATTGGCTAATCTTTTTAGACTGTTGATATGAGATGAGCTGTCTCTGGTCTGTTTTCTGTATTTTCATGTTATTTTATTGACTAAACATATAGCGAATTTAATCAATTCCATTCAGAAAACACTTCTTTGTGGGGGAAACCAAATTACACACCAGACTTTTAGGTAAATCAGGATCAAATTCTAGATCAATCCCAAAAGAAACCTCAACTTCATTAATACGAAATTAAAGCTTACGAAAAACAGAAGTTTCCCTATCAGGAGGCTGAGAAAAATATTCACAAGTAAAGAGTGATTTAAAAAAAAAAAAATTAACTTTATGAATAAAGACTTTTCAGTAGGAATCTTATCCTAATTACGATAGTGCAATTGAAATTAATTATCTTCAACAGTTTTTGGGTGATCGCTTCCTATTCAACAAAAAAACGTAACTTAAAAAAAACACAAAACTTAAATGTCCTGCTTTTCTATGTGGAAACGAACCATGGTTCAAATGAACTTTTTTATTGCTATTTACGGGACACCGTACTCAATACTGAATCCACCAAAACTTTTAACAGATATTCATAATTTTTATTTGTTTAATGGCAACACGCCAATCACTGGAGTCATGCCCGCCATGGATCTTCTGCTATTCAGGGCATCTTAAATGTGCTTCATCATAATACGTTAAAAATTTTAGAATAAAAATAGGAATTTTAAAAAAATAGTAAATTTGCGGCCAATTAACTAATTATTTCTTATTCTACTTTTTTAAATAAAAATTCAATGTTTACAAAAAAAAAAAACTATTTATCATTTTAATATATTATAAATTACTTGAAAAGTATCTACAAAATTTAGTTTTTATAAAAGTTTAAAGTGGACTTGATTTTTTCTTAATTAATTAATTCCTAATGTTTTCATTAAAAAATATCTCCACTGATTTCAAGGTAAACAAAATATCGATAATTTTTTTGATGATGAGACATTGATGATTGTAAGAAAAATAAGAACCTTAAATTTTGTTCAAAAGGTAATGACGGAAACTGGCCTTTTATCTTCTTTTTTTTTAGGTAAAATTATTTAAATCATGTTTATAGTGCGTTCAAATGAATTAATATTCTAATTAATAATTCGAATACTAAGAATAATGTAATAGCAGGTTACTCGGAAAATACAGATCAGCTAAAACCAGTAATAAAACGCTAGTTCAGGTACAATACAGGATATGGAAAACGGAGGAAGGGTGGGGGGGTGGCTCAACTGAAAAGTTTATGGGGTCAATGGAAATTGAAACAAACTTTACCTCTACCACCTCATCAACGATATTTTATCCCTAACGTTTTAAACATATTAACTTTAAATAATAAATAAAGTTGTATCAAACTGTAATATTATGTTCCTGGCCATTTTATGTAATCAGAATCGTTCTACAATTAACAGCTAAATAAACAATGAGTTTGTATTTTAATGAAGAATAAAACATTTAAATTATTTCATTATGGTTTATTATTAACAAATAGTAACAACCATTTTTGTATAATGGCTTTGGTATAATGATTTTAAAATACTTTATATGTTCTCTCTATCTTTATAAATGACCAAGATATGGTCCTATGAAATCTTTAATCGGCCGCCATTTTGAAAAGAAATGGAAAAGTTCCGAAGACATCATGAAGTAATCTGTGGCTTATGTGCCAATTCTCAAAAAAATCAAGGCAGGAGTATCTTAAAAGCGTAAAATCTTAAATTTTTGGAGAGATTAATTTTTTAAATTTTCATGACCGATTACAATGGTTCGTATGGAAAATAATAAACCAAAAGTCCTTTATAACTTTTTTAGCCCGAAATATTTTTATAAAAATAAAGAAAACACAAAGAATAATTTTATTTAGTATTCGAAAACTGATAGAGATAAAAGTATAACTTATAAAAAACTATAATAAATAAATGCATTATAAAAAATAAGGAAAAAAATCACATAAGAGAGAGTTTTGCCCTTATTAACGTAATTCACTCTCAAATTAAATTTTTTTAAACTAATATAAAAATAAAAATAAAGAGAATTTTTATATTTTATCAATGTACCTAGTATATACAATGGACAGTTATCTACAAATATGATTGTATCACTAATAAACAAAAATTAAATAAATAAAAACAGTCAAACTTAAAATACAACTATGAAAAAATTCGGTCTAAGATATTAATAAATATGATTTCAGTTCCTAAATTTACTGAAACAAAGGGAATGCCAAAAGAAAATTGATAAGTGTTCTTAAGTTCCAGTTAGAAAGTTTAAAAAAATTACATCGCAACGTATTATTTTTATTTAGATATTTTTAAAAAAAGAAGTCATTATAAATTAATAGATAAAAGATATTTCCGGCTCAATATCCCTTTAATGCATGTTTAATCATATCGATTAAATATTTCGGTATTTATTAATTGGAATGATATTATACAAGCTACTCAGTAGAACCAATGGTTCAATAGTTAATAACAAGATGCTATAATTACATTAATTAGATAATTTGCTGCATAATTACAAATACAAAATCGTATTTCTTAAACAAAACCAATTTTACTTCTTTGGAATTTTTCCAAGTAGGTAATACGAGCGTTTCTTTTTTCTTATTTGATTACGTCTAAAAATTGAATATCATTCTCCGAAATTAGTTCTAGATTCCAAACTAGATTCAGATCTAAAACAGAGAATACAAAAATACCGAGAAGTTATATTTTGATAGGTGGAAAGCATGCAGAACTGAGATAGTGTCCTACCGCCAGCTGGTATTCCCAGCCTATGAAAATTAAATGAGGGTAAGAAACTATGACAAATGCAGGTGCTGGAAAAGTTGGAATTTTTTTCCCAGGTTTCTATGCTAGAGGTAGTATTACAGTCATCCTTGATAGCATATTTAAATATCAAGTTAATGACTACAAAAAAAGGGCAAGATATAAGCGAATTCGGATTCAGAACCGTAAATAGTGAAATATCCTAACGGATATCTCTCTCTCTAACGGACACACCTATCTACGGACAATTTTAAAACGACTCGGTCTGAAAGTATAGAAATTTGAAACCCTTCTAACGGAGCCGGACAGCCTCCGGCAAACTTAATAACGGAGCGCTAAATTTACCTCTCTGAACGGAAACTACCAAAATGTTATTAAGAAAATCATATTTAATGGCTTAATATTTTGATTTAAATACGATCCTACATATATACATACTACCTATCTTGATGTTATTTTTTATTAGCTCTTCCTTAATCGGGTGGGGCTCACGCAGACTCCAGACCTTTTTTTTTGTATGCAATGCACGTAAAAACAGAGATATATTTACAAAATTGCATTAGATTTTCTCTTTAACTATATTTGAAAAATTCGCGTTGTCGAGATGAGAAAATTTTTGGCGTACGATTTATGGCGATTTTTTTTCTCACAAAAACCACAGTTGGGTTACCTCTAGAACACCACTTGGTATTTCACATCTGTAAAATTTTAGGTAAGATTTCTTACTATCAAAGAGTTCTTATATATATATATATATATATATATATATATTTTTTTTTTTTTTTTTTCCCCATACAAAGTTTACAGCAGTAGCGAAGGTGACGTAGTAAAAAAAAATCACAGTGCGTAAAATTGTTTAACTATTTAACGTTGGTTTACATATCCTAATTTAACAAATGTGCCCTACCTAATAGTGAAAAATGTCTTTGCCTAATTTCTACGAAAGCATTATATACCCCTTCTTTTATCAGGTCTAAAGAGGTCGACAGTTTTTGCAATCGGATTTCATTGGAGTCCATCATGAAATGAATTTCGCTAGAATCCACTATTTATTTAGATTCCCATCTGGCCCTGGACTTTCTAATGCTTTTCTATTTTATTTCATAGCTTTTGTTATCCTTTCAGTGTATTTTTAAATTTTTTTCATTAGCTTAAATTTCTACTATTTGATTTTGGTATTTTTCTACTTTCTTTCATAGTGATTTCTGTAATTTTAAAACTATTTTTATTGTATTTTTGTAATAATAAATACTTGTTTCTCATTAATAATGCATCAATTCTATTAATTTAATAGACAAAATTGGAACAAGTAAATCAGAAAAATCACCAAAAAATTAGGTGAGGTCTGTAAGTACTCCATTTGGTATCTAATAAATTTTTTTCACCTGGTTAAAAAATTCTCACAATAAGAAAATTAAAAAATATTCATGAGATAAAACATATTATAGAAAGTTGGATGTCCGCTTACTATTTTACATTAATAATTACACATTTTTTTATTAATTTAAAAAATCTAATTTGTCAGTTCTTAAAATTAATTATGAAAATACATACTCGTATGTTGTTTATACATTTTATTCACCAAATTTATTCTCTGATTTTGAATATGTTTAGGCATACGAATTAAATTCTAAAAATATCATGTGTATAAGTAGAACTCATTTGCTTTAATAAATTTCATTCATTTAAATTAATAAACTTGTCTTTATACATGCATTTACGTATTCAAATTTTGGTTCAAATTACGGTCGTATTTTTTTTTTTTGAGATGTCAAATCCAGCCGAAAGTTCTCACTAGATTTGGGATCTTCCAGCAAATGAGCTGAAATTTTATATGTATGGTTGTTTTTGGGACAGAACACTACCAGAGAAGTGGGGATGAATTTGAGTCAAAATTTCGTGTATTATTAAGAAATTAACTGATTTTTAAGGTTTTCGTATCTCGATAATTAGTACAAAAGGGGCGGAGGGTTATCAATTTGCATGTGAGCCTTTTGGGGGTCTCAAATTTCTTCTTCCAACCCTGCCATATTTTCAATTTTAGTAAAAATACGACTCTAATGGCGGAACATTGCTGCTCAGGCGTCTTTTTGTATACCCCTTTAAGCACTTGTATGCCTGTTTTTAGCGGACCCCATATGCAGCGGACAAATCCGTCAGGCCCCTGGCGTCCGTTGTAGAGAGGTTTCACTGTATATACGTTTTTCTATCATACAATTATACCACTAACGTAAATATTTCATACAGTATAATTAAGAAATAATCGAAAACATATACACTGAAATTGCGGTAAATGAATTTAATTTTAGGAACTCGATGACTTAGGGCAGGTGGGAACTAGTTTTAATTTCTTAGTAGAGAAATTTGCGGGAGGTCGGGAGGCCATATCCTATTGAGCGGAGCCCGTCTCTGAGGGTCGAGCAAAACATGAAACTTGATACCTCTATGTCAGAGGGTAAAAGTTTTTCTGACACGTTAAATATATTAAGAGGAGAGGGAATTTGAGGACAGCCACCCTCCAAGTTATATTTTACCTGGAAAAAATAAATTGAAAGGCAAAATTGAGATGAAACATTAAATTCCGACACATTTTTTTAAAATTTAATATCGCGGAGGAATAATACTTTATGAAATTGTATAAATAATAAACTCGCTTAGTACGAAGTTAAATGTGTATATGAAAGAAAAACGCTTCAAATTATTAAACTAAGGTTAATTATGCTAAATAGTTATGTATACATCCAAAAAAAAAAAAATTAAAAATTTATTTAATAATTTTTTCAAACCCAGCGAAGGCGCCGGTATCAACTTTATACAGCCTAGATGTGTTCCGACCCCATAGTCGATCTAAATTTTCTGCCCACAGCTGGAATCGAACCCGATTATAGGAGTTAAGAGTCTGACGTCTTACCCACCGAGCTACCAAACTCCTAATGTTGCCATATTTAGTATTAATAAATACAACACAAAAATCGACAATAACTGCCGAAAATAATTCTCACTTAAAAAGCATTGTCATAAAAAAGAAAAGAAAGAAAGAGCTCCAAGTAAACAAACGAGAACCAAGAAAGATTGAATGTTTACGAGTAGAATATAAAGGTTTTTTTAATTATAAATTCAAAGAGAAATATAATTATTAATAAAAAAAAAGAATTAGAAGGATGTTATCGTTGTCCCAGTTCAACATTGTAACTTTTCAAAAATGTTTAATTTTAAGCAATGCAAGTATTTTTAGCAAAAAGGCCAATCTATGCATTTCATAATGGTAAAAATCTATGAATAAATGCATACCTCGATATTAACCTTTTTTGGCAGCCATATAACATATTTCCAAACCTAAATGAGCTAACATTTACACAAATCATATCATGACCACTTAGACAAAAGCCCGTAACTGAATAAAACAAGAGCGGATTTGGATCCGGATCCCAGTGATCCGTCGGGGATTAAAAGCGGGGGATTTGTGCAATTAAAAAGAGATGCATATTATATATTTATATCTTATTGAACCACATGGTGACATGTGATTGATTAGAGGACAGCAGAGCCTCTCTCCCTTGATAAATATTTCAAAGCTTTAATCAGCTCTCGCTAGGAATTTGTTATTCAACCAGCGCTAATCCGACGAATTCCAAAATAAAAAATATAACAGAAAAGTTATCATCCAACAAACTGGTTCGTTCATTTTGGAAGAGATAGTCGTAAAAACAAAATAAAAATAAACTTAAATTAGAACAGATCTAGAGGGATACTTAACAACACCTATGAAATAGCAAATATTTAACTATGAGACTTTCGTTTTTAAAACAGGCTATGTACATTTTTTTTTTAATTATATCATCGAACCCAACACGATTGAAACGACAAACAGCTGTTCGTAGATTCCTAAAACATTAACTCGACAAACGCTACAAACTTCCAATTCATTACAAAAATCTTATATAAAATATCAAGACAACTTCGGAAATGAACTTTGAGGGAATTCACGAAATCACTAAATTCCTATAGTATACAATCCTTACTACCCTAAAACTAAAGCAGAATCCTTAATGCTTCCAATCGAGACATATAAAATTATCTACAAAGACCACAATATTCCATATGTTGCGGAATTGGCCTGAAGTAGACACTCTTAGGAAAGATGAATAAATACTTTATACATAGTATATATATGTATATATATATATATATATATATATATATATATATATATATATATACATATATATTGCATTTACTCACCTTGGAGCTTAGGCTCATGGAGGAAAAAGCGTTCTCCCTCTACATAACTTCAGACAGCTACCTTATCAGACATACGTTAATATTACGAATTCGTTAAACATTTTCTCAATCTCATGCACTAATTCGTTCGTAAGTTGATTTTTACTTGAATAAAAAAGTTTTTTTTTTTTTTAGCTATGACCACTCTGTTCTTCGATTCGAATCGCAGGCGATGTAGCCTAGAAAATCGTATCGAAAGTCGAACAGTGGGGCTTAGGCGCATAAGCACTATAAGGATCTGCCTTATGTTGCTAACCTATAACACTAGTTCGTGAACTAACTATAACTAGTTCGTAACCTGTTTTTAAATTAAACTCCTCATATTAGTATCAACAAATTATTATATACCTGACATTCATTTATTAAATATGCCACAAAAAATAAAGTATAAAAATAAACAACTCTTTACGCATAGAATCAATATAAAAAAATATTCATCAACGTGTAAATCTAATTGTAAATAATTGAGCTATTAATCATTTAGTATGTTGGGTCGAAGACAACTTTATTTGTATGAGGGCTTTCCCCCCCACAAAAAATTTATCAAATAGAAAATTTTTTTTAATTTTTTGTTGATGTATAATAATAAAGTAACATAACCAAATACCTGAGCAATAAAAAAACAAAAATTCAAGATATGACTCACTATGAATTAATTACATATTAAATATTTAATACAATAAATACAATATATTAAAAACAATACAATACACAAAAACAATACAATAAATGAAAAAAAAAACACAAATTAGAGATATAATTAAAGACATTTTTCGAAGTAATTATTGTGTAATGCGCTAAAAAAGTAGGAAAAATAAAATTCTCAGAGAAGAGAAAGAGAAAAGAAATAAGAAACGAAAAATTTAAATTGTTAGATTTAATTTGTTAATGTAGTCCTTAGAAGGGTTTAAAAAAAAAAAATCTCAAAACTCCATCTGCTGGTACTAATTTACTAAAAACTGCTAAAATCTACGTATTTTTAAGCTGGCATTTAAAGCAATACAGCTACTTCATGAATGCCTGGAATTTATTAAATGCCGATTTCAATTCCAGGTAGGCAGCCCATTACCAACCCACTACTTTTTTTTTTAACTTGTTAAAAAATTTTACTTGATTTCTTTTTTGTAAATTCTGTCCTTTGCTTCGAAGAATCATTTTTTTAAATTACGTCAAATCTCGTGTTTTGCAATTTCAATATATACGAGTATTATCTCATTGTGATCTGGAAATTTTGCTAAGGTCGAAATGACTCCAGCAATTATAAACAAGAAATTTATAGTCAATCAGACATTAGAATGCTTGGGATAATTTTTTTTTTTTTTTTTTTTTTTAATAAAATGAAAAGTTGTTATCAACGCGTTTAATTTATTCCTAATTTGCAAAAAATATAACAGTGTTCCGAAATTCCGAAATTTGTTTTTAAATATTAACATTTTATTATTATTTTTTATTTAACTAACAAAAGATTTTTTTCGTGAGGATTTTTAATTGCACTTACTTATTGTACTATCACTTGCTTTGTGTTTCTTTTTAATCATTATTTTATTATTGAGAATTCGATAATTTTCAAAAATATATCTGAGCTGAGATTTCATTTTGTATAAGAGATTTTAAACCGAATCGGGAACTTGATTACTTCGAACCTTTAAATACCGTAACTAGAGGGCAGGTGAATGGATCACATCCTGTTACCTGCAACCGGTTTTTCTAGTCTTCAAGTGTCACCCAAGAAGGACCCAAGACAGACAATCTGTACAGCCACCGCCACAGTACACAAGCGACGACTCATTGAGTAGTAGTGGAGGGGTACATATGGATTTTTCGCATATATCGGGAACAGGTTGCATGTAAATAATATTAACTGAATAAAAAATTACATAAAAAAGTTGCTGTCAGATTGTTAAAAGGAATTCCGTATATTCAAACCTCTATATGCTTATGCTTTCTCCTTTTATCATAATCTTCACGGATTTATCCCAAGCCTCTATCAAGAACAATGCGCTACGCAGGATTTTCATTATAAGACGGCTCAAAAGCATTTTACGGAAAAACGGTTGGTCTAAAAGAAAAATCCAACAGGCGAAAATTGTAGACGATGCTTACATGCCTGCCCGAATCTGATGTGGGTTAGAAGAACGTGATACATGATTCACACGTACTTCATTTTTAATCAAAGTAAAAGCCGGTAGGGACAGTATTTTCCCTAATAAATGCAAATTAAATAATTTAAAATATCAAAATGCGATTTGAACCATTCGTTTTAATTTTTATTAACCGATAAAATGACGTGGATAAACATACGGGTCATCAGCGTACCTCACAGTTTGAAAATGCCCGTACGCGCTGCAAAAGGGTCAGATAATGAGAGTATTTTGGAAGAAAATTATATACTCTACACTTTTTTTCTCCAGCATTTTTCTCTTCCCGTCTTAAAATGAACACTCTGCATGTATAACAACATTATATATGTTTAAAAGTTGTTCTCGACCTTCTGAACTCGCTACACTATGTAGGAGTGCTGATAAAATATAGATATATCGATGTTTTTTTAAAAAAAAGGAGAAAAAAATATAAAATAAAAATTCGACAAGGTCGACGTGTTCGCCAAACAAAGAACCATAGAGACTATTATATATATATATATATATCGGCATAAAAATATCAGTACCTTCATAATATACAAATATCGATATTTCAAAATATTATTTAACCCCATATCAAATTAAAAAAAAACCTAAACTAATGGAAAGGAAGATATCAAATGTCCTTTTTCTTAGTATTTTAAGTCTACTGTAAATAAACTTAATAAAAACAATATCTTAATTATATCGACACAGAAATATCGATATTATAAAAAAAATATCTTAAGGTGCCTTACACCTTTGCCAAGTCTATGCAAGTCAAATGCCATGCCAAACAACGAACAAGTAAACGGTGTTTAAAGAAGCAAAGAAAACTAACCTATCCACACGCTACTATTCCGGCTATTCCAACTTTTGTCGGTTTTAATTTCGGTTTAAAATATTTTTATTTTATAAAGGAACAACTAAAAATATAAAACAAAAACATATAAATATATAATTTATATAAATACACAAATATGTGGTAGCAACACTAGTGCTGATGTGACGCTACCCAAAACGCTGATGTGAAGCCAAGCAAAACTACTCTCTTTACACATTTGATTTGCCAAGGCTTGGCAAATGTATAAAGGCGCCTTTAATTATATCGACTCATAAATAAGCGTGTGTTCCATTAAAAGATCCTTTAAAGATTAAAAATATCGGTATGTATCGATATTTTTTTTAAATATTCACATTCCTACCCTGATAAAGGCCTACAACTTAGACCAAAACGTCCATACGCAAGAAGGTTCACACTTACTGCGTGCTTTCTTTCTTCACCGCACCACAACCAACTTCTTGATTGCATCTACGATAACACTATTCTATCCTCACATTATGGCTGAATTGGCGAATTTATTGATTATCTATTTACTGGCATTTGAGAGACCTAAGTTTTCGTTATGGAATCTCAAAATGATTACTTTAAGAATTACAAAAGTAAGCAAACTTTTCCCCCGCAGAGGCGTTTACCGGTCACGAGCTCTTTCGGGACTTAGTCCCATCATCAGGGCCTTATGTGACCCCAGCAATTTCGCAAAGTAGAAATCAATGCTTGGTAGGAATGGAAACAGTTCGCGGCTCAGTTGCAAACCATCAAAAAATCATTAGCCATCATTCTTCTAGCCCTAGTAATTTTTTTAAAGCAATTTAATGCTAAATGTCATGCTTAATACGAAATTCAAATATAACTAATAATAAATAAATAAATAATTTCTCTAAACAAAATTAATGAAATCATTTGTAAATTAAAAAAAAAAATCTCTTACAGCGATTGGTAAATGTCACAGTTATGCATAGACTTTTCATTTATGAATATGAATACATAAGAAATAAAATCATATAATTTTATTACTGGAACGGTTATAAAGATTAGTATTTATCATTCAGGTGTTAAAAACATTCATGAAAAATAAAAATATCAATAAAATATACACTGACAGTAATGTATCAGATACATTTTATTGAAAATAATTTTACCGAAACGCGGGTCATTTTGGTTATTTATTTATTTTGTAGTCATTTTTTTTCTTTCATAAATTGATTTCATTATAAGTAAATTTAATGATTTTCATGTTGTTTTTTTAGTTAAGTTTTTACTTTATTAATTAAAATTTGATAGCAGCTTAAATATAATTATAAACAAAAACTCACATAAATTATTAAACATAAAGATTCTATAACAAATATAGAAATTAATATCATAATATTTTTTGTTTGCATTATTTATTAACGCAATATAACTTTGTATGGAATGTGCCAAATTACTGATAAACGGATTTCATTACTACAGAAAACAAAAAAATTATATATAATATTAGTGGTCAATTCAGCCAGGCATATTCATGATTGCACTTAACTAACTTTTATAGTGTTTTAATATATTATCATTTATAACTAATGATACATATCGCTTGGTTTATTTATTAAATAAAGGAAATTAAATAAGGTTTTAATATCGCATAAAATTTATACTCGTATAAATTTAAGACTAATCATTGTTTTTCGATCTTTCTCCCATATCACAACCCTACATAGGAAGAGATTATTTAGAAACAATTATACTAATTCCATGCTACAAACATTAAAGTCGTTAGTACAAGTATTTACGTTTATTTAAATTATTTAAATCATAATAAATTATTTTAAAAAACATTACTTTTATATATGTTTAATAATAGCATACGATTTGTTTCTATATTTTTTGTTTGGAGAATTTCCTGTTACTAAAATTTATTAATTCAGCTTTAGAAGAGATTTTGTAAGTCAGTATTTTCTATATTTCTTTTCCTCTTATGACTCGATTATTATTTATATAAGGGGGTATGAAATCCATAGAAAAAAATATATTCTATGGACATTTTGGGATTTATATGACAGCATTATTACCAGAACTGAAAGTACAGCTAATTATATTTTAGTTAATGGGGAAAATATAGTTTACATATATATTTACATTTTTTATTTTTCAGGCTAAAATCCAAATAGAAAATGAAAAAAAAAAAAGTTAAATAACTGCATCTTGCGATAAAACAAAAATCCAAAATATGATTTCGTTTTCTTTTCTTATATTTTGTATTTAAAGTAATTATACTATAAGGAGTGAAATAGAAAATAATAAAGAACCAAACAAAAAAAAACAACAGAAATTTAATTTAAGTTGACTTCACGAAACGATTATATTTATAAAAATTCATTATATTTACAAAAATATAAAAAGATAAAAAAATGACAAAAACGTGCTGGCAAACGGAGGGATACACAGCGGAAGTGAGTTGCGGGGGAAGGAGGGGAATAGGGACAGATTTGGCCCTCTATCAAGGAGATCGCCCAAGATCCAGAGAGATGGAAGACTTTCATTCCAGCCATATGCCTCCTCAGTATTGACAAAATAATAATATATGGCTAAATCTAGTGTACGTATATTTATTTTCTAATAAATAAAAAAAAAAAGTAGAAAAAAAAATTATCTCTATTTAGTCTAAATATAAATTAACGTGAGACCGTGTAGGAATATTTTGAAATGGTGATATTCCAACCACATTCGTTTCTGATTTAGACACTTATACACCATGTAGAAGTGAAATTTTAAAACCCAACTTTTATTCATTTTCATTTACACAATTGTTCGAAATTCTTATAGACTGAAAAAAAGGACCGTCCAAATCAATTCAGCTGTTTTCTCGCGAAAAGCAGACGAAAAAGCAGAACAGATATACAAATATTTATATCTATAATATTATTTATAAAGTGCCGTCTACCACTGCAGTACAATAGCTAGGAGAATATTTGATGGGGATCTTTCTTCCAGCTAGAAGCAGTGAGTGAGCATAAAGTGAATGATCATTTTTACGTTCTAATATATTTATTTCCACTTCTAATCAGTGCTACGCCCTAGTGGTGTTATTTTAGCGGATGATATGTGTTATTTTTACAATTTTAGCTGAGGACAATAGCTTTGTAGGGTCGTTAAAGGCTAAAGTCGTAGGTTTCCAGCTGAAGGGCCACCTTAGCCCCCGTTAGCTTCCTTTATCCTCCCTTATAATATACTAGCATGTTGGTATTTAAAGGGCATGTGTTCCTCAACACTTTCTCTCCGATTCATTAGTAATTACCTTTAAGCAGGATATTATCATTTTAGGGAAACTTTATATGGGAAAATTATGAAAACAGATGAAGCTGCTCAGTTGATGAAGTTGATATATATATATATATATATATATATATATATATATATATATATATATATATTTCTGATTTCCTTCATTTTTTTTTTTTTTTTTTTTTTTTTTTTTTTTAGTGAACTGTAAATGTATATGTCTATATATATATATATATATATATATATATATATATATATATATATATATATATATATATATATATATATATATATATACAGTTGGAAAAAAAAGATAAAAGTATTCGTACACTTAGTTTATCGGGTAAAAAATAATTTAAAAAAATATTGTTTATAATGGTATAATATATATATATATATATATATATATATATATATATATATATATATATATATATATATATATTATAATAATATAAAATAAAAAATCATTTAAAAATAAACAGTATATTTAAAAATTATTTTTGACACGATAAATAATTTTTTTGTCCACTGTATATATAGTGGAGTTACTAATATATCTCATTTATTTTTAATTTTCCTATATTTTTTTTTCTAGAACTGTTCTCTGATTTATTTATGAACTAAATTAACTTTCTACTAAAGTACTAAAGATTTTTTAAGAAGTCAGACCTCCTGTACTTATATGTATTAGAAAATACAGTATTTTTTCATCCATTTATTATTTTTGTTCAGTTTGTTTAAAGCCTTTGAAAAGAAAATGTCGAGGAGCCATTTTCGACAAATTTATTTGTACGAATTTAAACCATAGCGCAACTGGACAAACTGTTCATATTGCAGATGAAGTATGGTACATGAGACCATCAACGAATGCGCAATGTAGCGTTGTTTTCCTGACCTGCACACGAAAAAAGTTATGGACACAGTATGGTCTACTTTCGATGTTATCACTAGCTTCCTCAAATATGGCGAGACTATCACTGCTGACAAGAACTCTCAAGAAATTGATGCCATGTACCGAAAGCTACAACGTCTTTTCCAAGCATTGATTTATCGGACGGGGGTGATAATTCTCCACAATAAAGCCCGACAATATATTGCGACTACTGCAAGTGTTGGACAACGAAGTCCTTCACACCCACCCTAGTCGCTTGACCTCTCCTCTACTGACTTTTTCAAGCATCTAGACAAATTTTTACGAGAGAAAAGCTTTCGGAACCATGGTGATATTGAAAACGATTTTCGGGACTTTATAATTCCCAGGGATCTAAATTTCTTTCCAGTTGGGATAAGTAGGCTTGTACGTTGGCGAGTGTATAGATTCTGATGGAAACAATTTTGACTAAATATATATTATTGAAGCATATTTTCAAAAATATCAAAAACATGCATTATTTTTGCATCGACCCAATAGTATCTCTCGATGGCCTTCGTCAAGATGCTTCAAGAGTTTTCAGAAGTAATTGGCCCACGTAGTCACGGTTCTTTGGGGTCTGCCTTCGATGCACCCTCTTCATTTTAAATGAAGTTAAGATGGGGACGAAAACCTTTCATCGATTCCACCTCTAAAAAGAATCTTCGACAACTGTGAACTGTGAGCTTCCTCAACGTATCATCTTGATTGAACAGTTGATATTTAATTTCGAAACTTTATCTTTTTTACGCAGAATTTGATTATCGCTACCCGAAAAAAAGTTTTGGGAGTTATCAGGGTCATTTTCAAAATAAATGCAATTAAGCACAGTTCATAAATAATTTTTACAAAATACCACAACTTGTCTTAAATGATTAAGAACGCAATTTGCTAACATTGAATTATAGTATTCTAGTATAATTCTTCCAGTGCAAGTGATTTTTCATGTCTAGGTTGAGTGATAAAAAAAAAAAAAATATTTATCTTAAAAAATTTTCTTGAGTTTTATATGAAAAGATTGACATACAGGAATATTATGGAGGTTCGAGAAATAGAAGGGAGCCAAAAAATATATATAAACTTAAGTAAAATCCAGCTTGTTAGATCATCGTACAAGCGAAATTTATTTTAAGAGAAAATATAAATAAACTCAAATTTATTTTGTTTTTGATATTTTGTATTTATATAAATTGCATTTGTGAATGCTTCTAGGCTTCATATTTAATTAAAATATCTTAATTTGAACACCTTATTGCTTCCTAAGGAGGTCCATTGGGATTTTACTCATGTAAGGTAACGCTCATGGCCAGTAACACTCCTGACAAATTGGGGTTGCACATTTTATCAATAACTAACAACGTGGTTTGGCATTTTGAGATTATGCTATCTGAGTAAGAATACCATGCTCTAGAAAACTAAATTGAATAGATGTTAAAAAAATTACGTTTAAAATAAGTTATTAGGGTAACACTCATGGAAATTAATTAAATTAACAAAGTTGTTATTCTGGTTTTCAATTTATTGTTTTCCTACAGTTACAACTTGGCCTTGAAAACCAACATCTGTTAGCATGCAAACAAAACGGCTACTTTTTACCAACCTAACAGAAAAAAAGGTTCCCATTAATCAAACCTATAAAACACTCCTGAAGTAACACTCATAACAGATTTTTAGGACAGTATATTCTAATAATAATTTTTATGGTATATCTTGCATTATCATATTTTACTAGTTCTCCTGATATCGTATATCATGTGATTACAATATTAATCCTTAAATAAATATATGTATTTATATAGAAATAATTAAATATGTTACAGCCTGATTAAGGACAGGAAACAAATATATCTTCAACAAAATGTATATTTTTACTGTTTTTTGCTTGAATATTATAATTTCGTTATCAAGTGCCAATTTGCTATAATTACCTTTCCTTTATCTGTAGAATTTAAAATCGTCCCCAAAGTGACAAGTTAACAACAATGCGAAACCTATGGACTGAAATGTTGCATAAATTTTGAAAATTACCCTTCACGAGTTTAAAAAGACCTCTTTATCCAACTTGTTTACTGGAAGAGAGTTATTAGCCGGACGACAATAGAGCCGAGAATGTATACAGACGGAACAGACCCAATGGCTGTTCAATATTCAAGGTGAAGTTATCCAATCAGGTCGCTCCGACAATATCCTTCCGGCAACCAATAGCCTCCAGAGCTCTGCAATATGATTCTAAATTCAATACAGGCCGTGGTATAATTACCTCCTTGGACTGGAGTCCAATATAGCAGAGCTGAGAGGGAAGGGTACAAAGGCCGTAGCATGTAGGCGGAGTCGGTATGCATGCGTTGAGAACAAACCCAGCAATCCCAAGGTGTTCTGCTCTTGAATATTTTACACGGAGGAAAATGCAGTCCTGCTGGGAAATACTGGACGGACTCAGCCTCTCATATAGAGCAAATATTTTAATATAAATTTTCAAATTTGAATATTTTTCCTTTAGGTACTCTTTACGATTTTTATATAACTGTTTTCTTTTTGAAATAACCAACTAATCTCGATCGAATTTAGTTATGTAATTTTGGCACCGATAACAAACAAAACTAACAAATTATGCTTTAAGATGATTTAAAAATAAATTCATGAATAAATAATATGAAATAAGCTAAAAAAAAAATAATATCGAATAATCAATAGTTGGCCGTAAAATTTTTATGAACGAATGAGATGGTCCGGGAGGCTGACAAAAAAAGGATCACTTTGCAGGTCTTCATCAGGGATGAATAAACAAGATACAAAAATGAAAAATAGAACAATGATAATATCATTATATATATATATATATATATATATATATATATATATATATTAGGATCCTTTGGCAATTGCAACTTTTTTTATGTTAGCAAAAATAAATTGTAAATGAGAGATAGCAAAAGGAAGATAGACTTGAAGATAATAGAAATATACGAGAGAGAAGAAGAGGAAGGAAGAAAGAAAAAATCTCTAACAGAAAGAAGTAAAAGAAAGTTTAATTGAACGTGAAAAAGAAAAGGTTAATTTACAGATCATAAAGAAAAATGAAATAATTCATATAAACAAAACAAAAGATTCCCTCAATGGAAGATAAAACTTATAAATGATATGATATAAATAAACAGAAAATTGCTTCATGAAAATATATGAAAGCATAAAATATGAAAATGAACATAAAATGAAAAAGTTAACATATTACGAATATAATTTATATAAATAAAAATAATAAATGGAACTGAGGAGAGTTATAGGAATTTAAATCTGGCAGTATTGTTATGATTATTAACGGGCTATCAATTGAATTAAATCCTATTGAAAGAATGGCGTAAACAATGTATATACAGTGAATATTGAATATATTATATACAGTGAATGTTATTAAAATTGACAATGTAAATAATTAAAAAGACATAATGAGAAAAAAGGAGAACGGCGATGAATTTGTAAAATGTTATAAGATTAAAATGATAGAGTAAGAAAAACAAATAAAAATAAATTGGTTAATATTAATAAATTAAACTGATTATTAATAAATCTGACTATACAATAATAATAATAATAGATAAACTGAAAGATAAATGACAATAATTAAACAAATTTATAACTGTATTTAATAAGTAAAAAGGGAAATAATTATAATAACTGTTTATTTAATTATTTATGCTTATTATTTATTATGATTTAAATAAAATGTGTATTAACAAGGCATAGATTTTTTAATAATATATGAAAATATGTGGTTATCTAAAAGTATATATTATAATTGTACCAATGATTCGTAACTGAATCGGTAAGTATATTGTAATGTACCTATTTCTGAAGATGGGAAATTTATTCTGAAAACATAAGATATGTGAACCCGTATTCATTAATACCATTAAAAAGAAAGTGCTTAATAAAGCTACACTTTTTATTATTAAACTAAAATATCATAAGGTATGCTAGTATAAGTCTAGTAAAATAGATAGATTGATAGATAAAAGAACTTTATTCTGGGACTAGGTCCCTTTAGAATAACATGAATGAACAAATAAAACAGAACTTATGTCTGGTCATAAGACTACAAAATACAGACCAATTAATTTTTACAATATCTTCAGTAAAATAAATAAGCAAATAAATAAGTTTTTTTATCGAAAAATATAATTAATTTGAACAAAACAAAAAAAAAACAAGAAAAACGGAGAAAATGAAAAATACAAAAATAATGAATTGATTAGCAAAGTTGAAGTTTGTACATTAAAAAATTATTATTCACTTCTGATCCAGATGTTAATCCTAAACTGAAATTTCGCAATTAGAGAGCATCATTTTGGAGAGAAAGAAGGTGTTGGAAAAGAAGGGATTTGAATGAGGATAGAGAAGAAGCATGGCGGATATTAGAAGGAAAGGAATTCCAAAAGATAGAGGAGCGGGCGAGAAAGAAGCGTTCGAATGTTTTGGTTCTGTGGGAGGGGGTATGGAGGTCAGGAAGGCGAGATCTTGTTTCCAGTGCGTGGACCGAGGATTTGAATTGTAGGAGGCTTTAGATGTAGGAAGGGTGGTGGGTGGTGATAGTTTGGTATAGAAAAATTCCGAGGAAATATTGTCTACGGTTGCAGGGGAAGAGCCACCTTAACTCCATAAAGGTGGGACACATGGGCCCGTCTCGAGGTGCCGAAGACAAATCTTAAAAAGCAGTTCATGATCCGCTTCAATCTGTCCTCGAGCACATTCGAGAGGCCCCCGTATACCACACATCCGTAGTCAAAGTGGGGAAAAATAGAGGACACTAGGAGTTTGCGGGTAGGTTGTGGGAGAAGATGTCGAAAACGATGGAATAATTTAAGGATACTTATTGACCGTCGGGAAATTTGGGCGATGCGGGGTACTTATGGAAATACTTAATTTTCTAGTGATAAAAGAAAAACTAAAAATGTTTGTTTCTATTTTCTTTGTGTGCATCGGTGGCTGGTGATGTGGCAAACCTGAAACTCGGAGTCAGAACTCAAAAAAATATAAAATTGTTGAGAAAAAAATATGATTCATTCCTGAAAACACTCTGAACGTTTGTTGACTGGACTATAAAATTTAAAAAATAAAATGCCATAACGAGAAGAGAGATTTTATATATTTTTTTAAGTTGAAAGCGATACGATGTCAAGAGACTTCATTCACCTTTGTTTTGTTGTGCTATTATTTTGACAATTAAGGCAGGGGCATAACCAGCTCATATACCCCCAGCCAATCAAAAAGATAATTCCTAAGATTAATTATTAAATTCCAATAAAATATTAATTTATAAATTAGGCGATAATTGAAATTATTAACAGGAATAAACAAAAAATAAAAATTAATAGAAATACTCCATTCTCCCATCCACTACTTTAGACGACGGTGGGGCCATTGTCTGAGGAAGATTTTATCTAGCTCACAGTTGATATGCTAATCGCAACATGGTGCCATGCTTCTATGCGGACCGAATGCTTGCAATCTAGACAAATGTGTTCCGTCCTTTAAGAAAAAAAAAAAAAAAAGGACCTACAACCCGAATAGGGATCTTGCATGTCTATCTACAGTTGGTAATAATGCATGTTATGGTAATCCCTCACCTGCGTGTTTAATGGCGTCATATTGAATTTGTAAATGTTCTTTAGGACTGGATGTATTTCGTTTAAACTGTATCGCTTCCAAAGGATTATTAAAAGATGAAAAGGCTATCGTAACATAAAAATGCTACAGTATAAATCTTGAAACATAATCTTATCGGGTGAAGTTAAAATATATAAAATTATTTAAAATATAAATATAAGATATATTACAAAAGTTTTGTTGAGTTACAGACTTCGATGTTACCCTTCAAAGTATATCTCATTATCTTCTGCCTTGAATATTGGATTATGGATTGTTTTTAATACTCCATGGAATAACTCCAAATTTCGAACCGAAAAACTCCACAAATACTAATTCCTTATACTTATAATTTCATATATGCCATCCTTTTTCTTCCACCCATTTGCCTTTTAGCATGGTCGTGCTTCTTCCCATTTATGCCATACGTATCTGTCCGTGGCAAGGTTTCTCATTTTTCCTATGGTCTTCTATTCGTTTCATGTGGTTGATATAGGACGTTCTTGAACGCCCTCTTGGTCTTCTTCCCACTGGCCTCGCCTCCATGGTCTTTATCGGGTCTCTGTGTTGGTCCATCCGGCAGATATGTCCATTCCATCTCAGTTGCCTTTTCTCCAGAGTTTCCGTCACCGGGCGTGCATTTAGGTCTTCCCTAATTCTGTCGCTCCGGACTCAGACCCATCGTCTTTTCCACAAATCTCCATAGAAACTTCATTTCATCTGCAGTACAGTGCCACCCTTTAGAACAAATATACTAAAAAAATACCATAATGTTCTTTACTCAAAAATTCTTAAAATTTATGCCAATTTTGCAGGACTCAAAATGCAAGACGTTCATGCACGCTTGTTTTGTTTAAAAATGTCTTTTTTTTCTGCTAATAAGGAGTATTTGGAATAATGAAGCAAGTAAAAATCGCAAAAATCACTTCACAATCCGCAAAGTATATATTTAATTATTATTGGACCGTTTTTTCCGACATCATTAACTGCCGCGAATCAATAATTATTCTGAAAATGGCAAGTGTTTTATTTATTAGAAATATTTTTTATTTGTTTTGTTATATTGGTATTGTATTTTATTCTGTTAATTTCCTTCCTCAATATATGCCAAATAGAAGATTTAAAAAAAATGTATTTATGGTTAATGTTTATATCGTTATTTTTTTTCTTTCCTTTTATAAGTTTATAAGTATATATATATATATATATATATATATATATATATATATATATATATATATATATATATATATATATATATATATATTTTCTTTTCACTCGTTTTATTTTGTTCAATATCAATTATATAGTTTTACCAGAAGAATTTTTGTTTTATAAATCTCTTGGTTAATATCTATATTATAGATATTTTAAAAAAGTTTATTTATCCTAATAAACCTCAAGGCTAAGAATGATTTTTTTTTTTTTTTTTTTTTTACACAAATATTATTCATATCGAACCTAGTACCAAAAGTTTTTTTTTATATATCTCATTCTATTTTATATTTTTAAATCCAGGTCAAATTGAAGTACAAATTAAAAACTAATATATTATATAATTTTGGTTCAATAAGTTATTTAAAAAATATTTATTAAAAAATCGTTAAAATATAAATAGTTCATACCACAAAAGCTACTGCTATATAAAAAAAAAGAAATCACCTTTAAAGGATGGGACTGATATGGCAACTAAAAATAGTATGCAATTAATAATAATAATATACAACGATATATATTTATTTATGTAATGATATGTATTTACATTTAAATGTGTATATATTTGTGTTGATTTTCAATTACACCCACCTCCCAATTACATAAATACAACCATACATACATAAACAAACATACATAAACGATTAATATAATTTTAACATCTCCTTCTGCACAAAGATGCTTATACAAAAACATAATGCATAAGAAAATACGAAATAGGGCACCCACCACTCCTTGCTTTTAGGCGGCAGTGATGAGTCAGGTCACGTATGCATGGAAATTTAAAGATCCTTTACCCTATACTTCTCAGCTAAATTATTCATGCCAAACCTTTGCCGTACTTAGAAATATAAATTGTAGTAACAATTATTCTTCTGAAGCATTGGGTCCTTGTAGGCTTGTATGCCAACATAACAATGAATTAATACAAATTCGAATACAAAAAAATTATATTTTCCTGAACGACGCTGAAGACCTAACGCATTGTGCATTAAAGTCGAGGGATGCATAAATATGCTTTACAATATCCCACGATATTAGAAACATTAGAACATAAGTAACGATATTTTAAAAAATAGCTATTAATATGTTAAGGTTTTTTTTTTTTAAAATTTACACATGCCATCAGACTGAAGACAACTATCCAATATGCTGGTCTACATAAGAAAAACAAAAATATGTAAACCATTATGGAGACCAATACCCATTGATACTTCCCCTTAGAATTTCAGATTATTAGTAAGTTAAGGAGATCCCTCATCCAACTCCTTTTTAGCCTTCAGTGTATCTTGTAGCCTTGCTATATGTTATAGGTGCCTATCAGGATGGAGATATAGCCATAAAATATCCTTTATGTTGTATGAATGTGGAGGAACTAACTGAACAGGAATGCGTACGTTTATGTCAGTGTGCAGTGTTCTTTTACTGACGTAAGATGGAGATCGTGTGATAATTCACATCTTGGTTGAAATGTTGGTAGTTTGTTTAAAAGAATTTTTTTGTCTGTCCCATGAATTCGGGATACAATGTCATAATGACAAAACCCAACATTTTAGCGATGATCCTTTTTAAAATAGAAAGAATAGGTGTCTTAGACGATTATTTAAACTAAGTCGCGTATGTTTAACATGCTATATTTTTATCAAATGTCAATCCTATTTTGATTGGTCTCCACCAGCGATATATATTGGAGGATTTTGTATGTCTTGTCGGAGTGTGAATGCCATGAGTCGGGATTTTTCATTATTTAGTTTGATTTTGTAAAGTTTATACCAACCTTACGTCAACAACCTCATAAAGTTAAGTTCCCGCAATATTAAATATTGTAGACCCAGCAAAAGCTAAACTAATGTATTACTGCATAGTAGGATGTCTAAAATTAAGATCTTTCATTATCAATGAATGAGATAATATTTTTTTTTATTATCGCTTATTTTTCTTTTTTATTGTATATTATTTTTTATAGTAGCAAATAACTAAGTGTTAACTAAATATGCACTTAAAACTATTCATATACATAATGGAATGAATTAAAGAAACTGTAGATAAACAATAACATACAAATGCATATCTTATTGCAATTTCTCTTCTTTCTTGTAACACTTCTAAAACTGTATTTAACACCATTATATAATTTATTAACGTTGATAATGTTTATTATATTGTTTAGCTAAGCCAGGTTCTATTTGTATAGAAATTCCCCAAAGACAAATAAAATTTCTATTTTATTCTATTCTATCCTACCAGTCATGAAGTTTCATTAATTTTAAAACTACAAAAAAAAAAAAATTGAATGGAATGTAAAAATTAATTACAATGTCATTGCAACTTCTTCGTAGGATTCGAAATGCTATAAATATGAAAACGAGTTAATAATGTTATATCCCGCAGTAATTTGTCATCATATGTTCTCATGGCGAATTAGAAATGAGTGGTGAGTAATTACAACTTTAATGAGCGATGAGTGAAAATGAGATGAAACGATTAATGAGTTCTGAGAGATGATTAAATTTTTACACTCGAGTAATGAAAGCCGTTCTGTATGGCCGATCAGCTAACACTTCAGGCCAAGTCCCAGCACGGGGTGTCACGGATTCATTTAATTTTTTTTTTATATTGGAATTCGAACAGCCATTGCTTTATTACGTTACTAAACAATCACTGGGGACGCGGGTTAAATTTTAAATATTTTTCATTCATAAATAACATATTGATCGTATTGCATCATCAATACATACCTGCAGATAAACTTAAGCGCACTAATTGTCCTAGGAACAAAGGGTTGAATATATACAGAGATATAAAAATCGGAAGGGGACTCTACAAACAAGCAGAGGAACTTGTTAGATCACGAGCTATGCAATTTATTAAAAGCTATTCAGAAGAAAATTGAATAAACTCTAAATAGAAAGACCGAATATGGAATATTCCAAGTCCTGAATACTGGACTAAAGAGATATAGAAATAGCAATTATATGAGAATGTTATAGTTTTTGTCAACTCGGCGCTATAATTGAATTCATTCAATGAAAAAAATAGTCACCCTAACTCTATATTAAATAAATTGAATAAGCCAGATATTTCAATAAAACTATACGTTTTTATTTTATTTTATTATTTTCTCGTAATATTCCCTCATTCTCATTCCCCCACTCTACTATGCTCACTCCCCCACACACACCCTCATCCACTCACTTGAAAATTGAAATATTTTGATTTATCATTCGTTCTAGAAACAATTACGATGGGATATTTTGACAATGTCTCAGATTCAATTAAAATAAAATAAATCCTTTTTTTTTTCTTTCTTTGTTTATCTATGAACTATATATTCGCACCTGTCTAGCAAAAGAGTGACATTAAGCCAATGAGTATGTATATAATAGATATACGGAATGAGGAAGGATAGAATCCAGCAGCATTTCATTAACGTCTTGAATTAGTCCTTTAATTCAGGAAAGGAGATCTCTCGTCCAGCTCCTATTCAGCCTTCCCCTTATGGTCATAAGGTATGGTAGCCATATCGTCTATCAGTCTGTTGCGATGTCCGAGAAGGTTATTATGAAAACGGGAATAAAGAGTACGTATGTGTTGGTCGAAAGTTGGCTGTTAAAGTCGGCACGTAGAGTTTTGTTGTTTACGTAGGAACTCAACAACTTAAACCCGTATGGACTTCCGCCTCACGGATTTACGGTTCAAAAAAAAAGGAATAACAGAAAAAAAACTGCAATCTTTTAAATCCAAAATTTTAAGACTGATAACAGAATAAATTTTTTAAAAAAAAAAAAACAGTGCTACATGAAATAATAAAAAAATAATATTAGAAAACCTCACTATTTTCGAAAAAAAATTCGAACTCCCTATTTAAGAGATTAACGGCTTTAATTTGATATTTTTTAATAATAATATAATTATATTTTAAATAAGATAGCATACTAAGAGACTTATTTTGGAGAACTGATATGTATGAGATCAAAAATATATTTAAAATTTTATAATTTTTTTAAATTTTTTTTAGACTAGTCATCTGAGTTTACTTAGGGTTTGTATAAAGGCCTTAAAGGCATAGTCGGGAATTTCATATGCCAGGGCTTTTTATTATTTGTAACATGGGGACCAAAAAATGAACGTAGAGTTAGACGGTTGTTATCAGTGGCGCAGCCAGAAGGAGAATACAGGGGGTCCGAACCTCCCCCCTAACACGTAATTACAAAATACTTTTACTTATTCTTATCTGTAAACAAAAATTGTATAAAACTATTTGAATGTTATTTTATAAATAATATACCTTGGCATAAAAATTATTATATAGAGAAAGGACCCCCTTACATCTCCGTTTGGGATGGGTTTTTTAAAGTAGGCCCTTGGATGGACCCTCCTCCCCGAAACGAGATCCTGGCTACGCTACAGCTTGATATCATATACGCAAATAAATATGTACACTATTACATGGATTATATATTATGCACTAGTACATAACTTTATCATATTATTTCCGCTCCTGCATGATATGATGAATGTTAATGGATCTCGCATACATGCAATTGCTCTAGGCAATATCCTAAACCTAATTCAGCATCAGCCCTTTGATCAACCGGACGGTTAATTGATATTTGGCATCTTGACGGGTCAATATCAGAAACAGCCCGGTCGCTACTCATCATTCTCCTGCAAAATTCAATCACTGACATCGCAACGGGGCATTCAATGTCAGAAATGTCACCGAAGCTCAAACACTAAATGTCGGTGAGTGAAAAGATTATTACGACCATCCGTTGATTAAAGGCCTGATATCATTTAAATAAAAATAAATATAAATATCTTTAAAAAAGAAGTGTATAAGTTCGGAGGTTTTTGGAGTTTGTATTTTTTAAAAAAGAAAATAAAGAGTTTACAAGTGTTATAATAAAGATCTGTATCATCAGATTTTTAAACATTTCTATTTTATTTAATTTTAATATTCGAAAGTAATTTTTAACTATGATAACAAGAATTAACTATGTATAAATATTCCAATATTCGCTTTTTAGTTTGATTCAATGTACGTTACAGTATCTGCTTTAATGAACAATAAACTATGGTACTGAATTTTTTTTCTTGAATTTAAGAAAGATTAACTAGAACATAGTTTCTACCTGAGGTTCAGGTAACCCATTACTGGGGGTATGCGATGCAATTTTGACATTAACTTACATCCACCAACTTTTCTCTTTTACTTAAATAAGTTATTTAATAAAAATCCTACATGGTCAATACTTTTTTTTATTTGATGTTACTTGAATAGTTTTTAAAATAACTAAGCAATAACTAGTAAAAGTTTTATATAAATGTATATGTATTTATGTATGTATAATTGTAATATATAATACACATTAATTAATATTTAGAATATATAAGACATTGAGGGGCATAAGAGTCTTGGACAAGTAAGAAACTTCTTCGGAAGAGTTAACGCAAGTAGATCCTCCTTCAATCCTTGGGAGACAGCCTGCTCTGGAGAAGATGGATCCCTTATAATTGACCGGAAGGAAATCCCTCGAAAGAAAAACACTTGAAAAGTGTCGGTGAAGAAACTTAAAGCAAAGGAGGAAGATTAGCTTAGGAAGGTTAAGGCATACGTGGTTTTCATACCTCAGAGTTCGAGGATGGCTTTATATATGGATAGATAAATAGAGGATGGATTTATAAAAGTTATATAAACATATATTCCAATTATAGGCAAATAAAGTTTTTTTTTTTTTATTTTATTCACTATTCTATTGATACATTATATGAGATTTAGTTAGTTTCATGATTATATGATGATGACTATCCTACGTCATCCTCTTAAATGTAACTGTAATTTGCTAAATTAAAAATAGAAAATTTCTCCAATTAATTTTCTGTAAACGATATACTTTAGAGGAGACGGCCAGACTGAAAATGATTCACAAAATACTATACAATTTTCTAATGTTTTTATAAATTTAAATTTGATTTTCAACCTAGATTTTATGTCTTCTTCAGGTATAGATACAGAAAATAAGAACATTCTTGTTGCTCTGAAGTGGGTCTTCAGAATGAGTCAAAACGTCGTTTCATTATTTTTAATATTTTTAATTCTCCTTTGTAATCTCTCATCCGCCGCAATGCTCTTTCTTTTTTTAACATATTTTTTTATATCTCCACCTTTTATTTAATGCTAACTTAGGATAATCAAAACATTTACATTATATTCCTAGTAAATTTACTATTTCACTTAATAATAATGAAAATTTTCAAGAAACACAGTTGAAACTTAGAAAAAAAAAACTTTCCAATCATCAAATAACATTTCAATAAAAATGTTGGTATTTTTAAAATTAAATTCTAAATATTTACACCTTCTTCTTATGAAAATTAGAAGAAAAAAAGAATAATATATATACCACACAGAAATACATTTGAAGCTATTATCCCAAAACCCCTATGTATT
Source organism: Rhaphigaster nebulosa (assembly GCA_948150685.1). Lineage (NCBI taxonomy): Eukaryota > Metazoa > Arthropoda > Insecta > Hemiptera > Pentatomidae > Rhaphigaster > Rhaphigaster nebulosa. Next base: position 60,738,461 of record OX411312.1, read on the forward strand.
TATTTAACACAATACTGTCGTCATAAGCTAAACGGACCTAACTCCAAATCATTATTTTAATTATATTTTTGCATTGCTCTGAAAACTAAACCTTTTTATTACATTATAAAGCCCTACAACCAATAATTAGGATCTGACCATTGGGTTTAGGGCTTTCTAATGTCACAGAAAGGTTTAATATTTAGAGCAATTCTTGTACAATACAATAATTTATATAAAAACTTGATTTGGTGTTGGAGCATTTTAGCTGATCACCGCAGAATACACATGCGTATTACTAATAAATTTAGTTATTAAATTTGTATGTGGAAAATTATAAGGTACAAAAAAAAAAAAATGAAATTTAATAAATAATTGCTAATATTTTTAAAGTTGAACGGTTATGGGCAAGTGTGTGATCGTCGTTTCTGTCTCCTTTAGCTCCGAAAAAAATACATTGTTCCAAAAATTTAACAGAATTTTTTTTTCAAAATGAAGAAAATGTTATTTTATAGCGAAATTTCGGTGCATCGAATTTATATTAATAATCCTTCACTTCGATACATAAAGTTTTAATTAAATATTTACAAAGAAAAAAAAAATCTGGAATTCAAAACATAATTTGTGTACGTTTTCAAGCAAAGTTGTACGTGCATATGTCTTTGATCGTTTAATTTTTTCTTCTTCACAAGCAATAACAAAAATAATTAGAACTAATTTTTTTTTTTTTTTTTTTTTTTTTTTTTTTTTTTTTTTTTTTTTTTTTTTTTTTTTTAATGGAAAGGATGAAAAATGCACTATTTCTTCAAGGCGAATTTTATATACGTAGAATTTATATCAAGTTTGATACATAGTTGTAATTAATGAAATAATAATGAATAAAAACAAAACAAACGGAAAAATAAAAAAATAAAAAGGATGCAATTTATTCATGACATAATCACAAACACGTTATGTAGCGCAGTATTACAATTTACTTCTTCACTCCCTGCAGAAAACAACTTAATCTGAAATGATAATTTGTCACTGATAACCTCAACTCCTTTTGTGCAACGTCATATAAAAACCGCGGATAGGACTTAGATAGACCGAAGAGCATTTTTATTTCACTAAACAAGCCGGACTATAAGTCTGGAGTACGTGACCCTACGGCCATATTTAATCCAGAGATAAAATCTTGAGCACACACACGTCTGAAGTTTCCCGATAATGGGATGAGAATGATAATATTTAAATGTGGATTTTTGCCGGGGAGGGGCAAACTTTTGAAAATTGATGTACGACCCCTGTTTCATGGGCACTCACGCACGGCTAGAACAAACAGGAAACGACGGCTTAGATCCGGTTGATAGACCAAAGTAAACCGATAAATATTTCACTTGTGTGTCGCCCCATAAATTACCGTGAAGCGTTGAAGTTACAAAAATTAATTTTAAACCAAGATGGAGACGGGACCAATTAAAATGAGATCGTATCGGCAGATTTATGCTCCCCCTTTTC
>OX411312.1:60740139-60949733 GCA_948150685.1 Rhaphigaster nebulosa
GAGCAGACGTCTAGTATAACAACAGAATTTAGCAATTGTAATTTTAAAAAGGATATCCACTTCGATCCTAATTGGAGAAACATTCCGTAGACTAACACCAAAAATACCCACAAAACCATTACGGTTCGATGACTAAAAATTAAACAAAACAAGCTGTAAAATGATATCCATTTAATAGGAAATTAGATCTTATTAACTGATGAAATTTAGTTATTTAAAGTCGTTTTATGGCTTATAATTAAATTTATGTAGCTACGAGTGCTGTTTTAAATACTGTTCGTATTATCTTCAACACATCCATTATACTTTAAAACGAATTCCGATGATAAGGAAAAAAAAAAAAAAAAACGAATAGAAAAAATGTTACTGAAAACAAGCGAAATAAAATATATTAAGAACACAACCACATGAAAGCGACATTGTACTCAACCGCATGAATAATTAACATATGCAAATAAAACAGATATAGAAAATCGGGGAATATTTCAGAGAAACATACACGAAACAGCTGCAAAACATTCTGCTAGTCAATGCTATTTTTTTTTCCCCCTTCATTCAAATTAGCATAAAGAAAATAAAGAAGGAACATTTTATAATTCAAACATTCCCCTAGGATGAATTCGAACTATTTATTTAACAAATACATGGCCCTCCCTGAAAACTAGAGAAGGGAGAACTAATTAAAGCGAAGTGGGAGAGGGAGGGTAGATTGAAAGAAGCGGCTATAACAAATTAGCAGCACGTACTAACCACCAGTCGAAAGGTTTATTCATTTTCTTTTATGTCGAGGTCGTGACCGTTAAACAAGACTTTATTTAAGATGTTACGTGACTCAGTCGGCTAACTTGATGTAACAATCTACGCCTGCAAATCAACACAACGTTTCTACTAGTATGAATACCGTCATCAGGGGGAAAAAATATGGCGCAAGCCTCAGATAAACTAGAATTTTTTGAATGGAATAATGCAGCCACATGAAAACAATATCCTTTGTTATTGTGAAAGTTCACGGATGTATTACATTCAATATCAATAAATCCGTGGCTCGATATTTTAATGATAAAGAAAAAAAGGAAACCCTTTGATATCATAACGCAACCCTTCAAGGATCTTGGAAAACATATAAGCAAGAAAGTGATAGGGAAAATTCGACTCGGCCACGCTCATTGAAGGATAAGTTACCCAGAGTACAGAGGCTGTCCAAAAGATCTTTTGGAGTGACGTTTTACAGTACAATTTCAGTTATATTTCTTGAGTTTTAAGACTTCTTAGTCTATGTGTGCTAGTAAGAGAACAACATATATTCCATTGTTGAGCATTATTGAATACATTTATATCCGAATAATTTATTCAATAATTATTTATTCAACAACTTTTAGTCATGAACAATTTTTCCAATAAGCAAGTTAATCATATATTTTTTTTTTAATTATGCATTATTCATTACTTTTGTCGAATAAAATAGAGAATACTCATTTTTTAATTTATTTTTTCTGAATCTATATTCTTAATTAGAAATGGACAGAACTCGAATACTTATCACGATTTGAGTACTTTTAAAAGAAAAATAGTACCAAGTATCCATTATCGGGTTATCGAAACCGCAGTTATTTAAAAAGTATTATCGATTTAAAGATCGCACGTTCGCATAAGGATTTATTTTAACTATTCGGATTCCTTGGATAGAAAGTTGCATTATTACGTTAATGAACCCTTCCTTTCAGCTCTATAATAAACCAATCCAAGTTGTTATTAATTAGAAGAGAGCAGCCCGATGGAATTCCCTATTTAACAGTTTAAAACAATTACTAAGCACAAATTATTAACGCATAATTATAAAGAACTCATAATTACCATATATTAGTTCATAATAAAGTTATATGTCTGTATCTTTGGTCAAAAATACTACAGAGTATCTAATTACAGAACCAACAATTACTGGCATACGGTGTTGTGGGGAAGACCATACCCTACAGTGGGGGGCTCAAATCAAACACATCTGTTCTGTAAAATGGATGCCGTAATTCACTGATTTTTAGAGAAGTTCGGACTGCAATAAATACCTTAATGATTATTAAAGATTATTTTTTATTTCAATGATTATAATAGAACAAATAATTAAAATTTAAAAAATTTCCATTGGCAGGTATGGATTTAAAAAATTGTTTACAAGACATGACCACCCACGAAGAAATAAAATAATGCAAAGGAAACCAATAATTAAAAAAATATTAATAAAAAACTAATAAATCGCTTCTTTACTATTAAGCTTAATATCTGAATATTCAACAATGAATTCCGGTAATAAATTTATACATACTAGGAAGTAATTAGGGTCCGGATATTGAAAACAAATCCGCCATTGAGACAGCGAAAAATTATTTTTCGATCATGGGATATTGATCGTTTAGGAGGTAAATTAAACCGAGGGTTGGGGATTTATCAAAATTGGATCAGGTGAGGAATAAAACGCTTTTTAAACAAAACAAAAAAAAAAAAAAATCTGATGACCAGTTTGTATAAAATGGACTAAGATAGCCATGCAGGATTGATATATGGATATATATATTGGTATATATATACGCTATCCATCCCCAAACCTCTGCAGATGAACAGTTCATTTAAATAACAAAATTATTTAATAATTAAACTCATTTTCGGGTTACATATAAAAAAAAAAAAAAAATAGTTTAATAAAACAAATATTTATATAATTTATCAACTTATTCCGCTCAATACAAATTTTCAATGAAGGAATGGGCATAAGCAAATATGTATATAATTTAATATGCTATTTACGCTGATATAAAACTGTTAAATACTAAATTTAAAAATCTGATGTGGACACCACATGACTTCCTTGTATTCCTATTGTCTTGATTCCATATTACGGCCCTATATACACCAAAGTCGGAAATTAATTGAAAAAAATAGGATTAAACCCTACATTTAAAACAGAAAAAAACCCTATCCTCATATTCCCCTTCTTCTAAAGACAAAATAGATCCTTTCCAAAAAAGCGGAGTATAGGAACTAAATTGTAATGATTGTGCAGCCAAATAAACGGGAAAAACTGGAAGATCACTATATCAGAGATTAAAGGAACATATACGTGCATATAATAATAAGACAGAGAATTCCAACTTTGCAATTCATTTAAATGAAAAAAAACAACTATAAATTCATCAAAGACTCAGGAGTTAAATTAATACATCACCTTGAAAACATCCTCAAAATAAATATCAATGAAATAATAAAATCCTTCAAATCCAATCCAGATTTTTGCTTAAATGATCAAATAAATATCTCCAATAGTCCAGTCTTAAATTTATTCCTATATATAACAGAAAAAACAATAACTCACCGGAATTACTGGAAAACCCCCGAGGTTTTATTCCATTAGGAATAATATTCCATTTTATAATAATAATAATATTCTAATATAATATAAGAATAATATTCCTTTAGGATAGGGTAATATTAGGTAATTCCGGTGAGTTAAACAGTTTACCTCTAAACATACCACATTTCTTTCATTGCTAGTTCATTACGAGAACAAACCTGTAGAAAACTTTACTGTTTGATATAATCAATTTAAACCTGGGTGAGTACCAACATGTATTTGATTTCTTGTCTTAATTAAATTCATAAATGTTTAATAATACTAATTTATATTGCAATTAATTTAATATCTATAATAATACCAAACTGTATTTTGAATTGCTTATTTTTGAATTATTTGTGTGTTTTTAGAACTGAGGATGAATGTACAACATTTGAAACTAGTTTTCAATAAAACAAATTTATGGAAGTGGCCAATAATTTATCAATCCCAAATTAAAAATCGGTGGCTGAAAAAGTGATCCTGAATCCGACGCGAGTGTCTTTTTTGAGGTACAGCTATTTTCGGAGTCTAATAACCAAATTCAGGTTTTTAGCCACCGATTTATAGTTTAATAGGCGCACAATGAAGTCGTGTTGATTTTTTTTTAAAGTCATGCTTCTCTACTAATTCAGCACATCAAGGTATTATTGTTAACACTCTCATCTATTACAATAAAAATGAAAATTGTCCAACCAAAATAATTATAATAATAAATTCTGCCACTCGGCCAGACCGGCCGGAATTAGCCAGCATTAATGAAACGTGGTCAACATTTTAAAAGTGCCGCTGGCGTGTAGGCAACCAGGTGGACGTGAGGGGGTAACCCTCATGAATAGAGTATAAACCATTCCCCTCCAGTGGGTATTAACCCTGACAGGTAAGGATGACAAATAACACTCGTAATTCTGCCTAATCCTGGGAATAGGGTATTCTTTAAATGGCGACATTGGATAGAATTCCAACGAAGGGGCATCATACCAAACGAGATAAGGAAGAGGATAATCCTTAATAAATATTATCAGAAAAAAAAATCAGGAATATGTGTCGAAAAAACAACAATGATCTTGTATGGGGGAACAAGTCATTGATAATACACAGCAGTCCTCCGTTTATCAGGAATATATGCGGTGAATAACAGATAGTACGATCAGTAAATAAAAAGATCTTAATATTAAGGGAACCCCCAGTCTACAAAATATAATAAATAAAAATTCATCATGAAAAAATTTTGAGTCTTTTCTGAAAAGTTTAATATTCCAAGTTTTTACAAAAGTCCTTGTGCAATAGTACAACTGTATTTCAGATAACATATTTTCATCATTATTGAATACTACTCTTCAAATTAAAGTCCACTGTTTTCAACTACTTTCACCCATTTTTCTACCAGTAATTGGATTTGATGCCAGTACCACTCCTTAGGTTTTGAGGCAAAGAATTCTTCAAATCCAAATTTTACTTCCTCGTAATTATCAAAGATCCGACCTTTTAAAAAATGAGCCATTGATCTAAACAAACCATAATCTGATGGCGCAATATCTGGGCTATACGCCGGGTGAGGCAAAACGTTTACTCCTCGCAGTTCCGATAATTTTTCCTTGGTAAAACGAGAACTATGTGCAGTGGCATTGTCGAGTTGCAAAATGGCTCCTGTTGACCAAAACAGGGTACTATGCACTCAAAACTATAAACTCTGTCTAGCTGTTCACGGTTTGAGTCCCAGCTACGGCCCATAAATCGCGAGTAGTTGCTTGTTGTTCTTGAATGAGAGTCCTGGTTCAAACATTCAAAAAGAACGTCATCATCAACTACCGATAGGCGACCTGATCTGGGTTGTGCGGCAGTATTTCGATGGATAATTGACTCTCCTTCTATGCCACAAATTTCTTCGGCGGCTGCCTATACTCTTAAACCTTTTTTCTAGTAATGTCTCAAAAGACAGCGAATCACTATTTTTTCTTCTGACATTGCACGTTTATTTTAAAAATGTAAATGACCCCATCAAGCCAACTCGAGTAACAATGAATTAAAGGATTAGTCAAAGTAAACATTGGCATAAACAGGTGATGACAGAACTATAGGGCCAGTTCTATCCTCTCTTCGAACTAAAATAGGCCTGATGATGGCTCACATTATTGAGCCGAAACGTCGGCTTGTAAAATAAAATATATACTTTGTTGACTGCATCCTGATTATTTATTTCATCTTAAATTAAAATTGTGAATGCCTCTTACTGCCATTGAAAAATTAGATGCAAAATTTTTAAAAATGTGAAAATAGCTTTTTATAAATCGAAATTAATGATTTATTTTAACTTAAATGAATAGCAATTATCAGTTGACATCCGCATGATGGTATAGATGGAATAATCTAATTAGGGATTGATAAATTATTTGCCACTTCTATAAATCTTGTTTTATTATAAACTAGTTTCGAATGTTATACATTCATCAAATCAGTATTTATAATATATTAATCTAATTTAATACGTATAATAATACCAAACTATATTTTGGATTGCTTGTTTTTGAATTTTTTGTGTGTTTTTAGAACTGAGGATGAATGTATAACATTCGAAACTAGTTTTCAATAAAACAAATTTATAGAGGTGGCAAATAATTTATCAATTCCTAATTTGAAAACAATTAATCTCTTAATAAAATAACTTTAATTATTAACGAGTTTTACCAACAAAATTCCGATACTTTCAACTGTTCGGTCTGGAAAAAATAAATCTTCGCTTTAGAAGAGTTTTAAGTTAAACAGCTGTTCCATACTGCCTAAGCTTCAAGAATCTATTATAAGTCCAAAACTTTATCAGATAACCAAAGAGAAACTATACTTCACAAACAAAAATATCAGTTCGCAAAAGTCGTGTTGTTTTTTTTGTTTTTTTTAAAAACCTACTATTTTATCGAAAACTATAAAGCCAAATGATCTAAAATCGTATCTGTCTATTTAGAAAATCTATCTCATTATTAATCTATCTCATTACTGCTAAAGCGTCTTGCGAAACTAAAGGAGCACTAGGACCGGAGAAAAAAATAATTGAAGTTAAAAAAAAAAAAATTAATGTATAAAGAATGAGACGGAACCAACAGTTTGTCTATATCTTTGACACATATTCAAGTAATTTACAATACATATAAATAGTAACGTAGATATGTAATAAATATGTAAATATGTAAGTGCTCACGTAATTTATAATGTTTCGAACTTTTAATTTATTTCTTTTAAGCTCTTTTTCTGGCAGAGTGTTATCAGCAATACTTCGGCAGATGTAGTCTCAGTGCATTGCTCTACGATAATTAAACGTATTTATTAATATTGTGCAAGTACCTGTGTCAGACATCAGGGTAATGACACAATTATGTCTGTATTGTAGCCTAGTTACCTAATAATAATACATTAATACATTTAAGCTTCTTTATGGGCAAGAAAACATCTAATTGTATGTATTTATTGTTTATTGGCAAAAGCGTTAACGTTCTTGAATATATAAAATTAAATTTAATTTAATTTGACATTGAATACATAAATTTCACATCGAAAAATAATGTTCTATGCAATAATTACATCAATAACTTGATCATTCATTCATAGATCAGAGATAAAGTATCAGAGATGGTCATTGAGAATAAACCGGATTCTCACAGTTCATCCATCGATAACTGTCATAATTAATAAATATAATTTAATTAATTAATTACGTTGATATGAGTTCATGAAATTCCATAAACGAAACACGAAAAAAAAAATCCACGAAAATTTAATTAGCTTCTTTAAAAAGACGAGGAAGGGTGAAAAAATCTCTTTGAAAGGTATATTGGTAACAATGAAACATTTTTTTAATTAAAAAATTCCTCGTTAAGTTCTTTCTAGACAACAAATGGAAAATTAAAAATAATAGAAAAAAAAAAGGAAAAAAAAAGGAGAAGTCCGACCCATTACAAAATTGAATAATACATCAAACCTGAAAACTTGTCAAACAAATGAAAAATAGCTTTGACAAAAGTCTTACCAGATTAATATCTCGCACTAGCATGATATACAAAATCAAGATGAATTTCAGAAAATAACCCCCAGCTTTAATAAAAAACAAAACAAATTACTTTCAATCATAGAATAGGTTAATAACCTCATTAACCGAAAATAAAATTAATTATGTTTGGTAATATACTTTTTACAAATATATATATATATATATATATATATATATATATATATATATATATATATATATATATATATATATATATATATATAAAATAAAAGAAGCAAATTATTTCTATCCTAGATAGATAAATGTGCAAAAAAATGTCCACATAATATTTCATAATTTATAATAAATATTTAAGTATAATAAATACATATATAATAAATACATACAACAAAATAATAGATAATGTATGACTAAAATATGAACTGCAAACCATACGGTTTAAAGGAGTTAAATAAATTATAATATACTGATTTAGTAATTCACTAATTATACTTTTCATTGTCTTAATAAATTTAATGTTAGTTACGAATGAATAATGAATAAAAAGAAAAAGCGTTAGTCATTATCGAGCATGATTCTCAGACTTAAATTTAAATTATTTTTTTTAATATTATTTATTCCGAAACATTTCGTAGCTTAAAGCGTATTTTAATGCTAATCTTTAAAAAAGTATTTCTGTAATTTCTAAAAAAATAAATAAAATACCAGCATAGTTATTTTAATCCGGTTCAAAGATTGCTATAAATTTATACCTTACATTATAGAGAGATAGGAATGCTTTATTTACGAGCGATGTTGCCCAAATATCTTGGAATGTACATAGCATACTTATCAATCTTTCATTTTAGCTCTTAACACATTCTTATCTCTAAATATATTATCCATATTATATCTCTATTGTTTCCTCCCCCCCCCCCTTTTGTTTGCTACAAAACTTCTATTGCTCTCTATTTATCCCGTATTTCTCTTTTCCGGTGACCCTCAACTACTTCATGACAAAATTGGTAACGCCCTTTTTTTATTAATGCAAAAAAATAAATAATAATTAATCAAATGTTCTCTCTCGTTTGATTAAAAATATTCTGCCATGTCAGGCGCGGATCAGCGGATCGGAAGATTCCTCCGAGGGCAGAACCAGTCTATAAAAAGCGGGTACTTGATTTTTCAATGGGTTGAGGTGAAAAGCCTAGCAGTTGAATTTGGACGTTGAAAGCCTACTTAATGTAGGTGCACCAGATAAAAACCAGGACATTTAAGGGGCCGATTCCACACCCTCATTTGTGGCAAAAAAAGTTCCGATTAACCCTCCGATTAATCCGATTTTCAACAGTTTCTTGAGAAATTAAATATATTTTTTTACATTTAAATCCTCCAATCTTTTCCAAAAATTGTGATCTTTGACGAAATATGATGATACCATTGAAGAGATATAAAAAAAAAAAAAATTAAATAAAACACAGTGTCCTCCATCTTCTCTAATGCATAAGGCATATTTTTTTTTTAATCTTAATAACTAATAAAATTAAGCAATGACAAATCGCTTTTTCTTTTTAATTGTCAAAACTATTCTCACATATGATAAAAAATCAAAATCCCTATTGCGGAAGAGAGAGGGAGGGATACTTCAATTAGAGCTAGAGACATAAACTAAGGAGCGATGGACAAACATTAAGGGGCCGATGAGCGTGTATCGGTTCCGAACCCCCCTGGGACGTGAGGGCCTGAGGCGCACCCCCCGGCTAGCCCCCTCTCCTCCCCTAGAGACATCTGCGCCAGGGATTTTCTGCTTATTAAATAATCACAAAGAAATTAGGGGACCTTCTGGGGGATAACAACTATTTTCGAAAAAACACAAACAACCTAGAGCTAGAATCGATCCTACGGCACTCGAATTTCGAGCATATGAAATAGACACGTACTCAAAGTGGAAAGGTTACTAATTCTGTATGATATCTCTATATGTGACGTAAAACAACGCAAGTATTATCAATCGTGAACTCATCCTAATACAGACAATCAAAATTACTAGGCCTGACATCAAACCCTGAGGTACTCCTTTTTCTCCCCTTTTTTTATTTATTTGTTGTTATTCCTCCTACCTTGTCATTTTTAGCATAAGGAGTTTCGGCAGCAGTGGGGTTTTACGCATGGGATGTACGTATGCCACTACTGCCAATAAAAGTCCATTTCGTTTATTTCTTTATTATTCTCATTGTACACAATTTAGGAACATCTCTTATCTTTTTTCTGTTTTTTTAATTGAGTTTTTTTCTTTGAGATTTTTCTTTTCTTTTTCTCTCCTCCTCCCCTCTTCCTACATCTTCGGCATTCAATCTTTCTCAGAAGGACTTACTTGCAACGCTTTTTAACATATGCTCCTAATATAGCCTGGTAGGTCGTAGGAACAGGGATTTTTCTAAATAATAGGAACTACCCATTGGTTTAATGGAAATTTTAGTTTTATCAATTTAGCCACATATCATAAAATGGCTCCGTTTTTAATACTGATTAATATCAGCTTATTGAAGTAAATAGGTTTTAGTGATGTTCTATGAGTTTCCAGCCCAATTCTAAACTAAAAAATAGATAAAATGTTGAACAAAAAAAAATAGAGTAGGCGATATTTGGGATGCCTACCCAAACTATAATCAAATTTTTATTGAGGAAGAAAACAAAGGGCCAGTTGCATCATTTTGTCAACACTACTCATAAATGCATCTTGCATTATTAATAGTTTACGTGACTTTTGTATGTGTGCCGTTGGGTTTCGCCTGTTTAAAAATGTATTACTCGACATGAACGACTATTATACACATCAAACCAACCATCGATAATTGTTTCGTGGTCAGAATTATTTAATAAGAAAAAACAAATGTAACTATTAAGCCAATCTTTCTTTTAACTCTATTTGTACAGTTCCGAAAATATTATCCAAAAAAAAACTGGTTTGATATATCCTTTTAAAAATATTTTTTTGGGATTTAGATTATCTAGATTATTTTGAGTTAAAAATGAAGAACTCATTAACAAAATAGAGAATAATTTCAGTAATTTTCGTGAATTTGTGGTCAACTCTAATTTTGAGTAAAAATTAAATAGATCAAAGATTGGGTTGTTAATTTCTATATATGAGTAATAAGCAACTTTATTTAGATTGTAAATATAATAATACGTGGAAATTCTTACTTATTTAAAATATTAATCAATTTATATTAAGAAAAAAAATAACAGAAAACTCATGATTCATTGCTAATAATATTTTTGAATAGTATATATAAACTTCTCATTGTATTAACAATAAAAATGTGAACTGAAGATCAATTTAATGAAAATATTAATTAATATCCTCCAATAAATAAATAAATACGATTCTAAATGTTTATAGCTTAGTTTTTATTATAAATAATGGAATAAGTATTTTTAACTAGATTTTCTGAGCCGAACATAATGTAAGATGATTATAATGCATACAGCTTTATGTAATGTATGTATATGCTTCAAATAAATTTTTTTAACGAGTTTCAGATCAGAGATAGCCCACTACACTAATAATGTATAAATGGCTATCACAGAAACAAAATTTAAAATTATAGGAATCATAAAAAAAAAAAAAATTAACTGCTCCACAGAATAAAATTTCTGACCACTTAATTTAATAATTAAGAAAAAAATTGTTAAAATTACATACACCATTATAAATTAATTTTTAATAAAATTATCCTCGTGAAGAGGAATTACAAATGACTGACTTATTTACTTCACACAAAATTAATAATATCGTATCTCTTTCCCGAATAAATATGTGTAGAATGTTGTCGAGAGGGAATTTTGAAATAAAACCTTCCCCATCCAACCTGTTTTCCTCAGAGCTTCGGCAGCTTATTATATTTGCTCGGAACGTGTTTTGACGACTTCTGGCATTTTCAGGGAATTGGTTTATAAACCTTGAATGTATCCTGGCCAGACAGACGTTTCATTTTAGTTTAGGTATGGAGTTTGTAAAGTTTTAAAAGTTTTTGTAGAAATAAGAAATTGTGTTAGAGCCATAATGGAAATAAATTAAACGATTTTTGGATACAAGAAACATGTGTCGTTTGCCAATTTTGTAAAGATATAGTTCTGGAGCTTATTAATAATTTATTAGAGGATAAGTCCAAGGGCGCATCCAGCTCAAAACAGAAGGGAGGGGGGAGAATTAAATTTTTCTGAATTTAATTTCTTTCATGAAGAGAGGGAGAAAACTGTCGTGCAATAATTTACAGAAACATTCAAAAGAACACAATTTATTTTGTATACAATAAATTGTGCTCTTTTAAATATAACTGCAAATTAGCTGCTAAATTTAAAGTTTTTCCACGTTGGAAGGGAGGATGGCATCTACCCCACCACGTAATTACTACGTCCATGGATAAGGCACTGGACTTCCGATTCAAGTGTCCTGATTCGAATCCCGCCCATATGTAGCAATTTATTTTCTGTTCATTCGACCGTGGATCCACTACAGAATAGGCTCTATTATGGCACACTCAGCCTTAATAAAGCGGGTACTTGACCCTTCAATGTGGTATGGAAGGGAGGGATCCTGGCGTTGCCGGTTAGTAACAGTCGGGCCAGAATCATTAATCAATATCAAGTACTGCACCCATGACACTTCGTGGGTTGTAGGTGTCACAGGCTATTTTTCATTTATTTTTTCTACATTCTTATTTTTTGTTCTTTATTTTTTTTTTTTTTTATTTTTTTTTTTTTTATAATACAGTCACTGCATTTAACGGAATAGAAAGAACGACATGAGCGGCAGAATGAAGAAAAGCCATCATTGTTTCGTCCTGAGTTAATTTCATGTAATTGAAATCAGTAGCACACATGAGATCCCTCACTAACGCCTTTTTAGCTTTATTCGGGTGATGTCAGGTGTATTTATTGTTGTTATTTATTTATTAAGTTAAATCTTAATTTTTTGATCATTTACTAATGAATAATGAATCAAATCGTGGCAGTAATTCAAGCTTCTTTGGAGTTTATGTATAATTTTTTTAATGAAAACACTATTATAATAAATAATAATTTGAATTTGAAAATAAAAATCGACTCGAAATATTTTATCGAATTTATTAAGGACCAAATTAATATTTTTAATATAAATATTGCTGTTTTCTATTATTCATTCAGAAGAAAAGTCGATACGTTTTGGTCTCCTACTTAGAATAAGAATAATATTATTACAAAGCTAAAAATAATTTATTATCTTTAGTTTGAAGGAATTCATTGTTTGAATATACGATTAGCTTATAATAGCTAAGCTAACAGTAACTTTTTATTAATTAAATATTTTTATAAATAGTGAAACTGAAGATGTAAAAAAAAAAGAGATAAAATTTTAATATGAGGCACTCATCTTCCATATAGACGTTATGCTGAATTATCATGAGTATGGCTGAATTATCATGAGTATGCACTACAGCGGATTACACAGATTTGTTTTTGGGGGGAGATTTAAACCTATTTTTTTTGGGGAGGGGAGAGAGGAGTTAATAGGAAGGTTAATAATAACCTAAATGCCTATAAATGTAAAAATGGAAGTAAGTTGTAAGGATAATCATGAAAATTGGACCAGAAATTATAGTTAAAAATTACCAATAATGTTACTCAAAATACATTTACAGTTGGTGGGTATGAAAATCATATTTTTTTCTAACATTTTGGGGCGGGGATGTATCCCCCCGATCCCTCCTCCTACTTACGCCACTGATGCGCTCTTTCTATTTGGTGAGCCTTCTTTAGACTGCTGATGTGAGATGTGCTGTCTCTGGTCTGCATTTATGTGACCAAATCTTTTTCTGTACTTATGATGCCTGGATGGGCGAAAAGTTGACTCAAGGATTACATTTACAGTTGTTTACCGATTCGTGATCTGCTCGTAATCTCATGTCTAATTTCGCTTTCCTGGCAGTATACTATATTCTGAAAAGAAATTGGAATTATGATGTTCTCCATAAAAAGTTTTCATGTCATTTTTATTTTTTGAGCTTCATGGGAGTTTATTGTATAGAAACTGGGTGATAATAAATAACAATAGAATAAGAATTAAACAGAAGTGTAAAATAATATGTTCCATTTTCGTTTTCATTTTTTTTCTTATTTATTTATAAAAAGCGAATTGATTGCACATAAATAAAATTGTTGGGGTCAACACGGTTGGATGAGATTTGCCAACCGAATATTAGCCGCTTATGATTGACTTTTCAATTAGCGCTGATATGTTGGACCCGATGAGACACCTCTCCTCTCCACAACGTCCGGAATCAATTCCATGGCAGATGATATACCCGAACGCTTCGTGATACGGCGGAGCATTCGGAGGCTTGCAGATAAAGTGGGTTGGGCGCTTCCTATGTTCGAAATGGACTGACCTTATCAGATCCCCAGCTTTATAGGGTAATGAGGTTGAAGCTAAGCAGGGGATATAACGTCTATTCCCTCAGATTAACTTTCATCCGTAATTGACGGCGTTCATTTTGCCGATTGAATTCCTTTAACGACTCTGGTAATCGTAAATCCTAATCGTAAAAGCTTTTATTTACACAGATTTACGAGTTGTGTTAATTAGCAATTAACTAATTAACTAATAGGACCAAACCAAAAAAATCATTGAAAAAAATTGCATTACATTAGACACAGAAAAAATGTAATTAAAAATTATTAAACTTTAATTTTTGTATATCATAAGAAACATAGACCTTCAGCTTATATTATATTTCAAAAATCATCAATTTGTGCTAAATAAATTTCATTAGAAATTATGAAATTAAAAACACAGTTTCATTGAGGTATTATCTAACCTCCCATTTCTAAACTCGACTGTGGTTCGCCCCACCAAACAATAATAACATTTCTCTTTTTCAGAGAAAACAGACAAATAACCTGTGTTATCAAGTCGAATCTCATTGTTGTATTTTTCGTTTTTGGTGGAGAAAAATGACTAACGACTTTTTTTCCTTTTTGGTGGAGAAAAATAATATGACGGAGAATAGCAATAGAATAACAAACTCAAAAAATAATAATAACATACAGATAATTTATGAATAAAATGATCCGCACGTTTTCGGGTCTCTTAGGATACAAATAAGTTTTGAGTAAAAGAAACTAAAGCGGACTATGTATCTTATGAGATACAAATTGTTTTCTGGAGCTAATTTGCTTCTGATGTAAATTGAGAAAATAATATTACGACTATTAGTAAGTATATTAAATGAAGAAAATCTAATTTTAACCAAATCTAAAAGAAAAAAAAATTGGCCCAGTAATCTCGCAGAAAAGTCACGGAAGGTGGAGGGGACGTATGTATATATGTCTATATATATATATATATATATATATATATATATATATATATATATATATATATATATATATATATATATATATATATTTAACAAACAACTAGAAGAGGACCCTCACCTCTAAATAATGAGAAAATTCCCTAACTGGGAAATATCATTCCAATTGTATATATTCATCAGACCTTCAAATACCAACAGGTAGTAAAAGGTAAAGTACATCCAGTATATAATTTATCTAATTATTTGTTTTATTAATGTTCTTTTTTGTTTGAGGGATTAGAAAAAAAATATATAAATATATATATATATATATATATATATATATATATATATATATTTTTTTTTTTTTATTATAATTTTCTTGAAACGTAAAACCTCAAATTTTGAGTGAGAAGTTAAATTTGTTTTATCTCGGTCGATTACAATGGCTCATTATTGAAAATAATAAACCAAAAATATTTAAAAATTCGACATATTTAGCTACATCATATATTATTATTATTATTATGGTTAGTATTGTTTAATAGGACTTTCGATAATTTATTCGCAGTCTTAAATCAAAATGAACTGAAAACCAAATCTTACTTAAGCTGGAAGGCTCATGTAAAAGTTAATCTTATACAATAAATAAATAGAACGAAATAGAAACAAAAAGACCCATAGAGGGAGAGAGATAAAGAGATTTTTTTTATACATACGGATTGTGATATTTTGATAGAATCCAGATAACGCTTGCTTACCTGGAACGAAAATATTAAATTATTAATATAATTAGTAATGTAATGTGTATATCAATAAAAAAATATATTACATAAATATATAACTCTATCAAAATTATATTGGTAACATCTAATGAGAATCAATTCATTTCAAATGAACCATTAAAATTAGGAAAAATCGCTGGCAAAAAATATTCATTTTTTTTGCCTATGTTTGCACTGTATTCAGAGTTGAAAACAGATATTCATTAATTTTTTAGATATCTAATTTATATTGAGGATCCATTTTGTATTTGTGGTCAGCCTATTTTGTGTTTTGCAGAAGTTTGCTTTAAACTCTGTAGCTCCTTGGTTTTTAATTATTTGGTTCAAATAAATACCATTTTAAAAAACATAAAATGGACAATATTTTCTATCCAGTATTCAGAATTTGTTTTTTGTTTTGTTGAATTTGTTTGTTCAGAGTATTCAGAGTTGTTTATTTGCAAATAAACAACAAACAAAAATGTAAAAGTTAACTTTAAAAAAATTAGTGTTTTTAGTATACTACTCCCCTAATAAGTTTCAGGCCTTAGAGTTACATCCATTGTTTTTAATGGGTCTAAAATTATTGTGATTTTTCTAAAATTTGGTGTTTTCAATCTGAAATATCTCAGAAGGGACCAAATTTAAGAATCTAAAATTTTCCGAAAACATTATTTTATTGCGTTGTAATGAGTGGTTAAAATTTCGTCACTGACACCTTAATAGTTTTTAAGTTATAAATTTTAAAATGCAACTACGATTGTATGAAGAGCTATTAAGTATAAGTAAAAATGATGATGAGATTTACTGCAAGATCTTACATATGTCAGACATACCCATGATGTTATAGAAGGATAAATATAATTAGGGATTGATAAATTATTTGCCACTTCTGTAATTTTGTTTTTATTGAAAACTAGTTTCGAATATTATATATAAGAATGTTACATTCATCTTCAGTTCTAAAAACAAACAAAAATACAAAAATAAGCAATTCAAAATACAGTTTGGCATTATTATGCATATTCAATTAGATGTAAAATAAATCAGTATAATAAAACATTTATGAATTTAATTAAGACAAGAAATCAAATACATGTTGGTAATCACCAAGGTTTAAATGGATTATATCAAACAGAATTTAAGATTGGACAATTGGAGATATTTGTTTGATCATTTTATTATTTCATAAGTGCTTCATATATATTTAATTTGAGGCTGTTTTCAGAACAGTCACTGATTGATAGTGCTTTTTTAGAACTGAAGATGAATCTATAACATTAGAAATTAGTTTTCAATAAAAACAAAATTATAGAAGTGGTAAATAATTTACCAATCCCTAATTAGCTTGCATATGTGTTATAAGTAATAACTTGGAGCACAGGATTGCTGCTGTACACACTTTTCAAAAATACTTCGTTGAAGAAGTGAAGAAAGTAACAACAGAAATAAAAAAAATTCTATTCTAGTGATGTAGCTAGTCAGAAAAGTAATTTCTTCAAAGAGTGACATTAGTTTAAAAAAAATAGTTATTGTAAACGTGAGTAGGAAATAGCAAATAGATGGAGAGTAGAGGTGTCCCCGACGAACTTAGCATGGCGGACAATATTAATCAATGGATCAGGTTCTACTGGCTCAGGGTAAATAGCCAACCGAGGGGCAGATGTTCCCAGCTCCGATTTCTGTTTGACTTGGGACCGGCTTGTGGCAGCCCCGGGGCCTGTCCCGTAGGCAGTCGCTGATGTCGCCTTCGAAGAGGGAAACAGGGGTGATGGATCCGAAGAGATTCGAGTACAAGGATTGGAGGATAACGGAGTAGAAGACAAACAGCTAACATTATTAATAACCGGAGAGAGTAATTAGCAGACCGTTAAATGCTTTAGATAGTGAGCTTAATTATGAGCTAACTTACTTGGACTCAAACATTGTAATAGGCTGGACCATCCTCCTCTATGGAGGGTATAGAAAATCCGGTACTTAATTAAAATTTCTAATTAAAATGTATGCAATTCATAAAAACACAGTAAATAAATATTGGAGGATCAGTCGACGTACGCATGATGGTATAGAAGGATAAATCTAATCAGGGATTGATAAATTCTTTGCCACTTCTACAGTTTTATTTTTATTGAAAACCAGTTTCGAATGTTATACTCGTACAAAAATTCAAAAATAAGCAATTCAAAAAACAGTTTGGTATTATTATACATATTAAATTAAATGCAATATAAATCAGTATTATAAAACATTTATGAATTATGAATTTAATTAAGACATGTATTTTCTCGTTCGGTAATCCGAATCTTTCGCTAATTAGTTTTATTTAGTTCCGATTAGGGAGTCTATTGTATATAAAAATCGATCCGGAGTTCATTGTTTCGAAGACAATAGATATAGAAACGATCATAACAAATAACACAACATAATAAAAGATTCGTTTTATACACCCTGGCCTATCGTAAACACATTATCATGAATAAGAATATCCCTATTAAATAACCCGTCTTAGGGGAAGGGTAGCATAATTTACAGGACAATACAAAAGTAACCGAAATAGTTTTACCATAGATTATGTGGTAACAAAACAAAATGGTTTTGAGGTAACCAAACTTTTGCATGGTCCATATTATTAGATGGGGTCTGCAGTTTCGATTTCTTTCTCTTTTTAAGCAGCATTATATTTCACAAAGCTTATTTATAATATATTTTTCGCTAACGTTTTGCCCATGGAAACTTTTCTGAAAATAACATCCTCGACTTTCATGAGTAAAGAAGACAATGGAATTGATAAGACATCGAGTATCATGCGAGAGACGTATGTATAACATTTGTTTACTCGGCTCATCCGTTTTCTTACGAGAAGTGTTTAAATGTACATCTGTCCGTAGACACAGCGGTCTCACGTACGTAATATCTGAGTAAATTAGTATTGGAGTTTTTTTATCTCTACCGGCTCTCCCGCTTAACCAGTGATGTCTCGTAGTCCCGACTAGAACGGATAAGCAGAGTTGGTTCTCCTGTATAAATCAGGAGCTAATCAAAAGTAGAAATCAAAAGACAATGCTGAAACAATAGGATCTTCCTCTGAGGCCGGATAGCCACCTTCCAAGAAGAGAGGAAGTTGTACTAGCCCACTCGGAATGAATATTCTCAGTTTGATCAGAAGTAACACTTGAACAAAAAAATCATTAAGAAGTTGTGCTACAAGCGCAGATATCTTAATGAAATGATCGGCCTAAAAGTTCTTCGTGAGTCTTGTGGTATCTCATGAGGAACCCGCAGAGATGTTACAGTATGATATATATATATATATATATATATATATATATATATATATATATATATATGGTTCCTCATGAGATACCACAAGACTCACGAAGAACTTTTAGGCCGATCATTTCATTAAGATATCTGCGCTTGTAGCACAACTTCTTAATGATTTTTTTGTTCAAGTGTTACTTCTGATCAAACTGAGAATGGGCTATTCCGAGTGGGCTAGTACAACTTCCTCTCTTATATATATATATATATATATATATATATATATATATATATATATATATATATATATATATATATATATATATATAGAGAGAGAGAGAGAGAGAGAAATTAACTAATTGACATAAGACTATCTATACCTTGACTTTGAATGTAATCGTGGCACTAAATGAAAAAGGTGACCAAGGTACAGTTACATTGTTTTGTCGGCACCTATCTTTGTTACAGTAATGCCACCTAATTTTTGTTATGTACCTATCGTCGTTATGAGAAAATATCCTATGTGCTATAACTTAACTTTTCAGTAAACCTACAAAAAAAATTAGCCAAATGATAATTTTCAATTTTACAATTACCTAATTAAATTTTTTAGTTTTCTGAATAGTACATATGCTTAAGTTCATTCTCAATGAGGATTATATCAAATTAATTTAGTCACTAAAAAATTAAACAGCATTAAATGGAGAAAAATTTATCTGCTTTTTTGTTCACATACGTAGGTTATTTTGAATGAACATGGGATATTTTCTTATTTTTAACTTCGATAGCTAAACTAAACCATTTTTTTTCCACTTAGTTTACAACTAACTATTTAAAATTAATATAGACATTTTAAAAAAGGATATAATATGATAACAAAAAATTAATACCGGAAATTTTAATACAAAAATACAATGTAAAATATTTTTACAAAATATTTAATAAAAACAAAACAAAACAGTCCCAAATTGCCCAACCAAAGAAAAATATTGTTATGAAATTGCTCTTAATTTAAAAACAACAAAATTAAATTCCTCACAGCAAGATTCCAAAAACGTTTATAGAATGGGGAAGTTCGCAAACGATTTTATCTCAACTCGTTTGGCCCATATTTAAAATCCTTCAATCTTTTCTTCCGCTCTAAAGGTATACAGATAATGTCCTAATAGGCTCAAATTTAGCTCATTTTAATGCCAAAAAATTTATATTAATTAAGCTGCCGTGCCAATCAAACGCCAAATCAAAATCGTTGAATGGGTTATGAAATTTTCATTTCTAAAATAAATACCCGATCTTCATTTCAGAGCTCGAACAGTATCTGAAGAATATTTCTTCGGGATGACCATCGAATTTCAGTGTGGAACAAGAGCTGAATATACTCTGTGTTCTTGGACAAGGCTTCAAACAGTATGTAATCTAGTAAGCGTTCATTATTTTTACAACTCCATAAAATGTATTTTTAAGCGTTACAAAATAAATTTTTAGCCGCCTGTGAATATAACAACCGCTCACTGTGAATATAACAATTAGCCCACTTTGTATATGGTGCGACATCATTAAGCTTACCAAATAATTCCATTTTATAGCCGGGCATGGCCTTAGCACCATCACTTGAATATCCCATTTAATAGCTAGGTTCTAAAAGAAACTTTAATGGTTAATGACATTGAAAATGTCTTCACCTTATGTATGCATCAGTTCTAAAGAATTGAAGAAAATAAAAATTCTTCAGAAAACTGGTACTCCCAAATAAATGAAACAAAAATTAGCATAGTAGCTTTCTCGGATACGTATCTGCTTTTATCTCCTTATAAAGCATACATGTCATTCGTATAATTTCAAAAACAAAGTTTCTTGAATATTTCCAGACCATAGAAGCAGAATCCATTAGGATATTTTATCCTGACGACGAAATACTTAATATTAAAAAAAATTATATTTTTTTATAAACCTCATTTAAAATACGATTTTGATAGTTAAAAGTTAAAAATTATATTTCTACATTTTTTTTTTTTTGCTATAACCATATACAAGATTGAATAAATATTAGATGTATGCACATGTGCAAATATATTTATATGTGTATGTACACATATATATTTTAGTTGAGTGTATTTTGGTTTATATTTAAATTTTGTAAACTAATTTTTGCAGGAGGTGGGGTGATAATAAAAATAAAATAAACGAAATATAGGAAATAGAGATAAAGTTAATTCTCTGCAGAGCCCTTTTGTAACATTGAAATAGAACAGTATATTGCAGGTTGTTTAATAAAAGATTTTTTTTAATTGAAAAAGCAATTAAATACAGCTTATTGAAATAGATCTAAATGAAATCTTTCATATACCTGATGTTTTTTAGACATGTGTCATATTACAAGGTAAATCAGATTCATTATTTAATGTATTTGTTATATTTAAAAAAAAAAATTTGTTAATATATTATTTTAAATTTATTTTTTAATTACAATTAAATATTATATTGCAGTATGATCCTGATGATGGGGCAGAACCTCGAAACGTTAACAATGTGTTGTGGATGTCCATAAAAATTGGAATATTTTTACTAATTACAAATATAAAATTTATATTAGTTTTTACAAACCAGGATATAGTATTACAAAAAAATATTTGTTCATTAATTTTTAACACGTGTTAAACATAGTACGAATAATAAATTAGAATATGTTACGTGTTTTGTTTTTTTCGGAGAAAGTATTATTTAAATTAAATTATATAAATTCATAAAGAACGCAATATAATTTAGCAAAAGAATGCTAATTATGCGGATGAACTAGAATCGGATTAAGCAAACTGAAATCGGCATCAGTTTTACAACCCCTGGCGGAGCGGAGGCTTCTTTGGGGGCTAAGTAAAACAAGCGATCCAGGGTCACGCGATGTCTTTGCGGTGTATCCATTCCGGTAAATTAGGTCCGCAAGAGGAATCGATGGAGGAAAAACAAAAGGAAAACTAGAAAACAGAAATGAGAAGGAAAACGGAAAGCAAGAAAATGTGGAAGGAGTAAAAATGAATTCATTAAAATGCCCCCCCCGATGCAAACAATTGCTTGTATAGAAGCAGTAACTACAGTTTAGCTTCGCAACGTGCCTTAAGACTTTCATCCCCGGGCGAAGGAAATATCATCCATTCCCATTTCTTGTAGTATTTTCATAACTGAAATATCTAGAAATTTGGAACCGGAATCCCCTAAGAGGTATATTTAAAATAGAAAACTGACTCTACACATAACTACTGTACCCCGTTAGTAATATACTTTCTTATACTTTTATTTCAAGAAATTAATTATACACTAAGAATACATGCTCAGAAAATATCAGTTAATTTAAAAAAAAAAATTAAAATTATACAATTATTATTAGTTAATTTTAAATATGAATTTTAAGTAATTATGTAAGACAGGAAGTAGCATGTACGTATAAACCTATAAGTGTACAAAAGATAGCATAAAAATAAAGGTCTTTTCGGACTAAATATTTTGTTTTCACTGTCTCAAAATAAATTTAATCATAATCCAATGCAACTAAAAAAATTAGAAAAAAAAATTTCTTGAATTTTTAATTCAATAAGGAAATTCTGTTTCTAGACCAAAGGTTAGACATAGAAAAAATTAAATAATAAATCACTTACTTAATACTCCTAAATTTTTCCACAACGCATTAAAAGAGTAAGGAACCCATTTTACAGACTCTACAGAGACTAAGTGGGTCCGATAAATAAAAATATATATTGGATTCAAATGCGAAAAACTGCTCATGGTAATGATTTTCACATTAAATATAAATGGTGTAAAAATCTCAGAAGACTAAATTAAATATCAATTTTTAATAATCATATTTTGCAAATATTACGTACGCATATACGCAAAGTACAGTAATAGTACGCATATACGCAAAGTACGCATCAATATTGATATATTATAAATTCATTTTAGACGGCGGACAGGAGTATGTATCGTATCATTGCTTCACTATAATGCTGGTAAATAAAATTTTAGAACATTATAGTTCATTATTATTTATTCATTATATATTCATTGTTATTATTTCATTAAACTTCCTAGAAATTTAATTAAAATTCTTGATCGCAATTATTTGATTTAGAAAGTTCTTATTACTCCAAATTTACAATAAAAATATGGCATGTTCAATTTGGTAACCACTCCCTTACTACAAGATCTCGACCTTCCGACCTCAATACCCCTTTTCACAGATCTGCGCTATTTAAACAATCCTTTATTGCCCGTTCCACCACTTTCTGAAATTCCCTCCCTCTTAAAATCTGGTATGCCCCCTCCTTATCCACATTTAAAACCCTCCTCACAATCAAATCAGACATTGGCTAACGATGTATTGTGAAATGAGGATTTAGTTCCATCAATAACATTTTTTGTGAATATGAACATAAATTTCATTTCCTTTTTCAAACATATTGTTTTTTTGCATATGTATACTAGAAGATTTCTTTCTCTTTTATGATACTCTACTTTTCCATCTACGGGATAATTTTTATAAAACTGTAATGTACTCTTTATGGTGTTTACTCCGCATTTACCTTTTCCAACATAATTTTTTTTTTCTAACCAAATGATCATGTGTACTTTTTAAAAATATTTTTATAAAACAGTTAACTATTTTCTCTATGGTCAAGTCTTATTATATTATATTTGTATATTATTTTATTTTTATTATTTTATTACTATTTTTGTTTATTTTATTTAAAATATGTACCTTCATCCTTAATTTGTTCTCATATATATATATATATATTTTTATAACTATACTTATATTTAATATTTTTTTTTATTTCTTATCTAATAGGTCTTTTGACCAGATTTATATTTATGATATATTTATCATTTTATACATATTTGTTATTGTAAATAAGACTTTGTTCCAGAATAAAGTTGTTTTTCTATTTCTATTTTAATATTTCGCATTACTCGAATTGATGTATGTATGATGAGATACGCACAAACAGGAAAAAAACAAATTAAAATGCAGGTTCGGCTAGGCCTTATTAGAGAGCATATATACTTTTGGCAACTTTTATCCAGAAAAAAATAAAAAAATTTACCTTCCTAAGGATAAACCATAAACCTCACTTATGCCTCAAAAGTAGCTGGGTCAAAAATCAATAGCCTTCATAATTTGTATACCGAGGTCTCGGGGCGAAGTTGTGGTCCACGTCGTTGGAATACTAAATTTTTCACCAAGCTTGGGATAGGAAGGAGGTTCATCTCTCAGGGTCGCCATAAAAATTTATCATTTTCGGATAACTTGAGGGATGCAAATGAATATCTTAAAAGAAAATAAACCACTTTATGCCTATTTAATACCCATATAAAGCGTATCATAACCATAATGCATTTGGTTCTAAAAAGAAAATCCCTAATATAGTATAAATATATTTACATATACAATTATTATCGCTATTACAATAAGATAACAATCAGAAGATTTAATAAAAAACGTTAGCCCGCATATAATGATGTAACAGACGTGCTTCCTCGACACAATTTATTTAAATAAATATACATTGATTAATAATAATTTTAAAATTAAAATTAAAGTATTATTTTATAAACTAGTTTTAAACTCCAATCCAAAACAGTACCTATTTTAATTGTCAAAAATATCAATGAATTATAAATCAAAAAATTGTTATTCGACTGAAATGCATATACCTACCTACTTAAGCCCAAACTCCTCAAATATAAATAGTATAGCCAAAATGAGACATAAAAACTACAAACTTTCTAATAATAAATTTACGACTGATAAAAAAAGCTTGGTGCTTGATGAACAATACCTATTGGCATAAACCTATAAATATTCAAGGACACTTTGAGTAACAATTTAATAATAAAATACATAGACATATCAACAAACTAATTCAGGAAATGGAACGGATTGCCTACCCCAGCAATACGAAGAGACTAAAAAGGTGCTGGATGAAAGATCTCTCGTTACCAAAGACAATTTGATGACTGTATATTCCTATTATGACAAGAGCAAATAAATATTAGGAAGTGAAAAAAAAACCTTCTTAAATATAACTATTATTCAAAAAGGAATAAAAAAATTAACTATTTTAATATTTGATTACACACATTAAAAATTATCGCACGACTTTTTATAGAATTCAGATAATTAACCTTGGGCGAAGACTGGCCGGTCCTCACAAGAGGGGAGGGGTTTAATTTCTTTTTTGGGTGAGGGTGGGAGGAACAACGTCGCAATTTGATTTTTAACGCTATGAGGTATACAAAAAAAGCTTTTAACCCTGTAAAAATATTTTAGAATTTTGACAATAAGTAAATTGTTTATATAACTTAATTAATATAATTAATAATTAATAATAATTATATAAACAAATAAATAAGAATAAGAAACGAAAGGTAGAGGACAAAACACTTAAATACAAAAATTATTTGAAAACTTCTTAAACTAAAATAATTGTAAGTGGAATTATATAAGTATAGTGGAATATTGTAAGTATAGTGTACAATAGTTCAACTTTTAATAACTAAATTAAACATTTTGAAAATCATATTGTACTAAACTGGTGCAATATAATAAGGTTGATTACAATTGATACGCCGATACTTATTTAAATTATACTTATTACTTATATTAAATTATTTAACTTTTATGTTATTACTCTAAGAACTACAAAAACATGGGGGAGGAGGCGAAGCAATCTAATAGAGCCAACTCACAACGATCGGGTATAGAGGAGTGATGACCCAATCCTATGAGCTCTGATCGCGAATGTCAAATAGCCGCCCGGAGGTTTGGTCCACGAAGAGTCTGCTTCGGGGAAAGAAATATAAACCTGCTGACTCCGAACGGCCATAATCCGTGGGTCTAGGTCGAATTATCACTGTCCTTGAACGTGTTTGAACGTGCGTCGGTAGGAAGGGCACTGCCGAACTGGACCCAGAGGGAACGGTTATCGAGCTATGGGTAGCCTGCAAACTGCAACATGCAACGTAGAATGCAAAGAATGGTTCAAAGCAACGTAAGATTGGGTGATCCCCTCCAGACTGTCTATGCTCCTGTAAGCGATAAAATGTCTCTAAGAAGACCACATCGAGTGTATATATTATATATGTATATATAAGTATATATTGTATTGCTGGGGTAGGCAAGCCGTTCCATTTCCTGAATTAGTTTCTTGATATGCCTACGTATTTCGTTGTATATATGTATAAATCATTGCTCAAAATGTTCTTGAATGTTTATAGGTTTATGCCAATATGTTTTGTTCGTCAAGCACCAAGCTTTTCTTATTAGTCCTAAATAATTATTATTAGAAATTTTGTAGTTTTTGAGGAGTTTGGGTTTGAGTAGGTTTGTGTATGTATTTCAGACAATAGTATGTTATACTTTACTATTGTGTCTATTTCATGAAATACCAGTAATAATCAATTATTCAGTTGTTGTTTTTTCAATTATAGTTTGTTTTTTTAATGATTTTATTTTAAAAATCCACTAATATTAATCCAAAACTATAAATAACAGGAAAAACAACTATTGATATATGCTACATGCGTCATATGATATATGATATTGTTGTACAATCATGAAGATGATACAGAACCCCGAAACGCCAATGAAATGATAGAAAAAGTTAAAAAAAAATCATAGGAAAACATAGGTTTTCACAACCATTTTTATTAATATAGTGTGGCATCTCCTATTAGATAAACATTATTATAATAATTAATTTCATATAATATGTAAATATTATTATATATTTTTACTGTACTGTCGATTTATTTATTCATTTATTATTAAACGTGGGACTATAGGGTACAAACAAATTGCCTGATCACTAACCCAGAGTTCGCCGAAGTTTGACAGTTACTTTCCTGACATCTTGTATTTGCAGTTAAGTGCCTCATTAGAACTTGTAGCAAGCTGGATGGTGTAGAGATCCTTTCGGGTTTGTAATGATCAATACATCTTCCGACGTTCAATCAGTTCAAAAATGACTCCTACCACTTTAATGAATTTTCAAAAACTTATTTTACTAAACCCTTACACAAATTTCCAGTAAATCTTTATTGTTTTTTTTTTTATTTTTTCCCTAAGACCCATTTTGTATTATTTTGAGATTGTGGGAGTTTGATAAGATGAAGTGTCTATCTGCACATGGTGTATTTCATCACGATATGGTTATTCTTCGATAAATGAAATAATAAGAATTTTTGTCTGGTTTTTTAATGACTTTTGGCTCTCATCAATATATATATATATGTATATTATCAAAGTTCTAAAACCAGGTATAAATCATTTTCAACCTATAATTTTGTAAAATAATTAAAAGTTAAATAGATAAACCATATTAAATAATAATACATGGTTGGAGTGATTGGATTTTGGATTTCGATATCAAAGACCAACCTTATTCGGGGCAGACTCGGTATTCTGTGAACAGACCGGAGAAGAAAACATTGGCCGCTCTGACAAGAGGGCACGCCCACAAATAGCTCTGCGGAACTTTAACCAACTTTTGATTTTGGATTTCTGAATTCTATTTTCAATTTATTATTTTCTTAAGCAAATTTACTGTAATATTTTTTTTTGTTAAATAAACTTTTGTAAAAAAAGTTTGTATTTTTTTTAATGAAGGCGAACCTTTCATACCATCATGATAAGGTAGTGCAGGGCCTATGGAAAGGGCCGACCACAATACCGACAACTTTCGAGGTCGTACTATCAGAAGGGCTCGACACTTAGGGCCTGGGTGCCCGGGAGAGGGCTCATCACGATTTTTTAAGTATTTCTTTATTTTACTGATTATTTTAAGTTGGAAATAATTAGTGGATAATATCGGTTGTTACAACTTTTTAAATAACATAAATCAATACTCAGCTGTGAAATTGGTACTTGTAGGCCCGAGTTAAACCCCTCCCCCTCCCAACAGGTTTTTAACTCGGGCCTACAACTATCAATATTCCGACATTTCTAAGGGCGGCCCGGACAAGGAGAGGGAGGGGAATAATTCGTCGCGAAATTTTACTTGTATGCCAAGTATAAAATATTTCTAAATTCTTTTTAATTGTTTTAGCCTTATTCAGTCAATAAAATGAGTTAATGAGAAGATGATATTTATTCCTAAAAAAATGTATTACTTAAAATACTTTTATAAAAATGTTGACTTTTATTGGGGTAGGTGAAAGATGGGACGGAAAAATTAAACTTCCTTTCCTGGAAAAAATTCTAGTTCCAATACTCAGGTAGTGGTACGCACATGAATCTAAAAAGCGAGGTCGTGGTGGCCTTGAGTGTTAAGGCGTTACCTTATCAACCTCGAGTCTGCTACGACACAGGTTCGAATCCGGCCTGGACGGTTTGAAATTTATTTCGCGGAGGATTAGTCAGATTAGCCAGATTAGCCAAATTCGTAAAGATCACAAAAAAATACCTTCTAAATACAAAAAAAAAGAAAGGATAATTTATCTTTTGCATACTCCGGTTTTCAGTTTTTCAGATCCTCAACCGTTTTGACTTTAATGCACTTACGTGATTCCAGTAAGATGCGAAAAGTGCTATTTACAGTTTGCTAGCCATTTCATGGCGGAGGGGGAGAACTCCGGGATTAATTCTGTTGAGAAACCGCAAGATAATTTAGCCTCTTCTAGCACAGATTCCGGTTCGCGGTTTCGTTCTTGTCTCGGATGTTTCGCTCATAGCTGGTTCTCAATGCTACTATTTCTCCGGGTTATGTCGCATTATTTACTACAGTAACGTATATTTTGTCTTTCAACGTTTTCATTGAAATATGACCGAAGAAACTATCAATGCAATATAATTCCTAGCGCATTCATAATTTACGATTTTTTACACTTTATAAGTTATATTTTTCTTCGAAGGATTTATTGAATATTTAAAATATCTAAAAAGTTTTAATATCGGATTTCGATACTCAAATTTTAATATCAGTATTATGATATATCATATAAAAAGTATAGGACAAAAATATTGCTTTATATATATATATATATATATATATATATATATATATATATATATAAATTATCGATATTTTTCTAACATCCCTGATGTTACCTCTCGGCCTATCCTAAGGCTTAGTGTTTCTATAGGCTTAAAGACTGTATATAAACTATATTTTCAACTTTTAAAATATTTTATTTAAACAGTTTCTTTAGATAATGTTTCGGACACATCTTGCTCATAATCAATTTACTTTTTTCTACAACAAACATTACACACTGGAATAACTTTAACAAATTTAGACGATGAATAAACTGACGATAAAAATATTCTTATTAATAATTAATATAATTAATTAATAAAATATTCTTATTTTGACAGGAGTATCTACATATTTCAACCATCTTCTCGATATCACACCCATTTTCTCCATTTCCTGATGGAGAATTATAATTATTAATTAATGACGATATTGTAAACATGAAATGTACGACACATAGGAGTAAAGAAAAGTCGATGTTGTGAAGATGAGGTTAAGACCCAGACACAATGATGTGTAAGTGAATGATAAATAAACCAATAAAAGGAAGTCCTGTCCGCTAATAAATATAGAAATAACTGAAGATTTTCCTGTTAATTAGATATAAAAGATAAAAAAAAAATGGGTTATATGCTAATAAAAGAAACAATATAACTCAATATAAACCCACTAATTTATGTTGAAAATGATTTGAGTATTTTAAATGGTATAATTGTTGAAATTGTAAAGATTAAATAAAATATTGCTTGCGCTTTTAGTTGGGTTTACGCAGTCCTGCCTATAAAAATGTTATATTATCACAACTCGACAGGCAAAACGAAAAATACTGAATAATGGACAGTGAGGGTGTTTCGTTCCCACGTCATTTAACTGATAAATGGGATCTGTGGCGTTTGATGGGGAAACCTGAGGCGGGGCGAATATTTCGTAAGAGGATACCCGGAGGATCGGACATTTTAACAAAATAAAAAAAAAAAAAAAGGTCCCTTGATGGATTAGAAACGTTATGTGAAACCCAACCTGTGGGGAAAGAGCGCAGTTACACCCGAGCGAATCAATATAAGAAAATTATATGCCACGGGGTAGTGGGAGCTACGCACACAAATATACACAGCAACAGGCAGGTTTCCTGGAGATTAATCATACTCGATCGTTCCTTCTTGTAGCGCTCTCTTTAGCTGAAATTTATTGATTTCTCATTTAAGTATCCCTTGGGAAAAGATCTCTCCTCCCCCCCCTCAAAAAAAAAAAAAAAAGGAATGGGATAAAAGTTATGCTTAACACTTTACCGTTCGAAGGCAAAGAAATAGGATTTTGTACACTCTACATAAAATCAATGCAAACCTGTATGTGTAATATGTGTGTATGTGTACAACATGTATGTGTAATGTAGTCATTAGGGATTGATAAATTATTTGCCACTTCTATAATTATTTATCTAAATTTATCAATCCCTAATTAGATTGATCCTTCTATACCATCATACGGATGTCAACTGATAATGCAGTCATGGTCTAATTATATAGACGAAGTTTCAGACCATACTGGCCCGTTTTCAAGTCTAAAAAGATAATTCATAAATCTTTTTCAACAATTACTATACAAAATATCTGATGTGGACAACACATGACATCCTTGTACGCCTATTAAACTATAAATCGGTGGCTCAAAAAGTGATCCTGAATTTGGTTACTAGTCTCCGAAGATCCATCTATTGACACACTCACACACAAATAGGGAGGAAACCAGTATTTTACACTAAATTTTAACACTTAAAACAAGTAACAAAAATGTTTAGTTGGATTGGAGACCAAATTGCGATTGTAACCTTTATCACCGAAACATATGATTTATGTATTTAATTTAAATATAATTTTTAATGTAAGCTTATTATGACCTTCAGGTAAAGTACCCTTTTCGGCTCACCAATTTTAGCCAAAATATAGTAAATACATTCACATCTATATAAAAGTCCTATTTACCAAATTTGACAAGTTTTGCAAAGTATTTTAATATAACTTTTGATGGAAATCAATTATGACCTTCAAGTAAAGTACCATTTTCGGTGAATAAGCAGTGACCAAAAAGGGAGGTTCACACCTAGATTTTACAACAATCCTAAATAAAAAATTTCAACTTTATACGACTAATCGTTTTTGAGTTACGTGAAATACGAACGAACGGTTATGTGAAATACGAACGTTTTTACTTCGTACAAGGAAGTAAAAACAGTAACAAGCATTATAAAATAAATATTATTTTGTTCATACTATCAATATATAACTGAATGCCAGTCAAAACAGTCCACAGTGCAGTCTAAGTATGAAAAGGAATGTTAACGAACGGTATGCTTGGATAATTGATTAGTAAATATTTTATAAATACGACCCTCCCAGAGGGTTACTATTGAAGGGGAACAATTTATATATATATATATATATATATATATATATATATATATATATATATATATATATATATATATATATATTGGCTTTTTTCTCTTTTGTTGTTGATTTTGTTTTGTTTTTTCTTCATACTGTATTCTATTGTGTGTTGCTATGTATATGTTTCTTTTATATTTCTATATATATAGAATATATAGCCAATATATAAATATATATATATATATATATATATATATATATATATATATATATAAATGTAAAAGATACATTAAAACATTCAATTGAACATAAACTAACATATTAATTATTGGACCCCTATATATAAGGGCATTAGAGACAATACTCCAGCATCCTGATGGCTTGAGCACGTGACAGAGCTGTCTCACCCTCGCAGTAATGGCCCATGCTCAGGTATGCATAACGTCCACGCCCCAGGATCCTCCCCTTCCCTCCTTCCCCCCGGTACCCAATTTGAATTTAATACGCTATAACAAATATTGATTTCCCTAATTAGTCTTAGCAAGCAAGGGATGTAAATATTATTTTCAAACGAAAATGTTAAAAATAAAAACAAAGCGTAGATAACAAAAAAAATTTGGTGCGGTGCGCGCACCTCAAAACCGTCACTTACCAACCAACTTGAAATGAAACTTTTAATTAGTTTGCATGGCGATTCCATTTAGTTTACATGGAAACATTCAGAAATTATTAACTACAATAAGCACTTAAGTTTATGAGTTTTTCGTCAATATCCACTACCTTCTTACACTTAATTTGTTGAATAATAAAACAGGCCAACGATGAAAAAACTTTTGTACTGAAAATACCTTATTCCTATAGTTTTTAGGGTGCTGAATCCAAATATGATATTAAAAAAGCTGTATCACCCACAATTCAAGAATTGTCGTTATAAAGAAAACTATGAAAACCTAGAAAGTGTTAAATCGAATAGGCTATTCTGCTCATGGTTGGATAATATGTGGTGATTTAAAAATAGCATGCATGCTCCTTGGTCAGCAAGGTGATTTTACCAAATTTCCATGTTTCTTGTGTGAATGGGATAGTAGGACCCTTGATGCAGAAAGAACTGGCCTGTGAAGTCTTTAAAACCTGGTGAGAAGAACATTCTAAGCTAAAACCTCGTAGATCCTGTAAATGCAAGCCATGCTTATGATGTAACATGGTGTTTCATTAATTCCCCCTTATACCGTATAGGGGTTTATACTACATAATACAAAGCATATTGCTGGAAAACTATGGGTGATACAAAAAAACTAAGGCCAGATTTAGATTCAGCACATAAAAATCTATAAAGATCAACTATCAAAGTTAAAAAAGTTTTCAAAAAATTTTTTTTTGTTCGCCTCTGTAATTTTTCTAAAATATTTAGATTTCCAAACGTATATTATAATACATACACATTACTACTGTTATTTTCAGAAATTTCGTTTCAACCGTAGAAAATATTTAGCTATTTATCAAATTCTTTCAAAGTCTAACCTAGAAAATTTGATCAGAATGGTTAGGGCCTTTTTCGATAAAATTGTAAACATGTGCAAAATAAATGATACAATGTGGTGCTTGGGTTGAGTCGATTTTTACGAAACTGTTATTGCAACATATTATGTATGTTAGGTATGTATATACCTAAAGTACTTAATTTCAGTTTCGTACAACTTTTCCTATTTGAGCTAAGCTATTCACATACACACACAAAGACCATTTTTCGAGACTTGGTTATAAACGTGTATTTCAGCTGAAATCTCGGATTCCAAATTTGTATATATTTTTATGGTTATCCTTCGTAAGATTTCGTTTTTGTAAATTAAAAAAAAACTGAAAATTTCGGAAATCAATTATTTTGATAGTGAGTTTCACTTGTAACCCAACGGAATATAAAAAATTTCAACGAAATCTGCTGAATCGTTCAATAAAGGTGATTTTTAAGGAGTACAACTTATTGATTGACAGTTATTAATGAACAAAGGTAAGGGCCTTGTTAATTACTCAAAGAAGTTTTTTAAGTAGATTGGAGGCCAAATATTTTTTTTTCACTTTTCTAAAATATCATCAGTCTAGACCAAAATATCTAAAAGCCTCAAAAAACTATCTCTAGATAAAATTAAAAAAAATCATGTCTAATGAAAAGAAAATTCGCATTCTTATCATGTAAAAACACATTATTTTAAAAGAAATATTGAATTGTTGAGTACATTTTTTGGGTAATGCCCATATATTTTAAGATGAAAGTACTTATTTTTTAAAAATTTGTGTTATTTTTCCCCAAAGCAATTCTTCCTCCATTTTTAAATTTAAAAAAAACAACGCTAATTTTAAAAAACAAGGAACGCTATATTCCTTAAAATATTAAAAAAAACTGAATGCCTGGTATCTTGTGATTGAAAAGAGACCTACTCAGATAAATTTTACATATATACCAAAAACTCAAAAATACATTTTTTTTTACCGAAAAATAGACGCTCGAAATAACCTCTAATTTCGAAATGACCCGTATATATATGTACATGCACCTATATATTACAAATATTAATTATTGATAGCTAGTTTGTAGTATTTATACGGAATCGCTACTTTACTTTTGATTTCTATTTCTCATCAATAAATTTTGCATTTATAAAATTCTTGATACACATGAATAAATGGGTAACAACCAAAAAACAAGCACTGGCTTATCATCTACGGAAAAGTGACAAATATTCAATAAGAATTGTCTTACAGGGTTGTAGATTCCTGGATTATTCTTTTATCATAGCACTTAAATTTTTAATAGAATTAATCTAATTATAAAACGTCGCCATTTCACAAAGAAAATTGTCTCCATCAACACTCCCATCCTACGGCAATACTAGACTACAGTTGTAAAATGTTTTACAACAGGCTGTACGTTCACGGGGCGGTTAACCTACCACTAAAGTGGCACCCACTAAAATACCTTTAAGGGTTTGCCAGGCCAAGCTTTAAAGGTCTGAATTAAATCGCCAACGGTTTATGGCGACGATTCCCGAGGGGCGATATAAAGGCTGAGTTAACCATATTTAATTAGGGCGGCCGGTGCATCGTCAGCCTTAAATAAGTCGTAGGGCCGTTCTTAGTAAGCCCTGTAAAGATGCGATAAGGGAACAACTCGGAAAACAAACACATCGGGAAAGTTACTCCCCAAGCACTTAGTTCCGTCGAAATTATAACTTTCTTGATGCGGAAAATCCGACAGTATGTTTAAGGTTGTGGGTTTTGTACTCGAACGAACACTGATAGCCTCAGATCGCGGCTCCTTATATTTTATGTATGCGGTTAAGAAAAATAAGGAAAGCAAATATCATAAAACGTATTAGAAGAAGGAACGTATTTTATAATTCACGTGGAATTACGTGACGGGATGTCGCCTGCGTGGTCGTGTTTAACTAACATTACTCCTGAGGTGGGTAATTACACGGCTTTTCTTCCATCACTATTACTTAGTTCCTTTTAAGTAATGGGGCAAAAGACTCGGGCCTTACTCCGAGCCATGACTATACCTGTAATTAATAAAATTAAAAAATAATTAGATTCCTAAAACAAATATTTGTATTGGGGCAATTCCTTAATGAATTAATTATTTATTACTCGTATCCATTAATTTCATTTTTTTTTTTTTTTTTAACACGCCATAGGTAACAACAAATTTTCCAAAATATGGGTAATTTCACGAGGGGTTCCATTATGTTAGACCAACAACATAGCTGCTGTATATACTGAAGTTATACTTAAAATTTTCAAAAACAGATAAGCTGATCATCAGAAAAAAATTCCATTCTATAATTAGGCAAGTTTACATACCTGGCTGTTCAACAAATCGGAATGGAATGTTCTAATTACACATGATTTAGAAACCTAAATACCTTAATTTTTTTATTTGAAATAATAAACCATCTCTCATTGGTAGTAGTAATAAAAAATTGATAAATATAAACTATGAAAGAATTCGATAATTAACTGAAGGATAAAATATTTTCTCATGTCGAAAACAAATGTCCGCAAATATAGCTGAATAATTGAAAAGCTAAACATTTTAGAAAAATTAATATCCAACCTATAAAATCGTATAAGGAAACGGATAGGAAAAAAAAATCATAAATTTAAATCATTGAATTTTTTTTCTTTCTTACCTCCCTCCCCCTCCCTTTTATTAAACTAGAAAGCCTAAAAAATTTTAAAAACGTTATTTTTGAAAAAAAAGAAGAAACTTTGAAGGACCTCTATCCCCTCCATAGCTAATATTTTTAGAACGGGGTGTTATAATATATGAAAAAATGCTAATATTGATTTTTCCTACCGTTTGCACTTGAAAATGTATACAAATATAGATAACCAATAGAATAGTAAATAAATAAATAAACGTATTACCAGAATTTGTCTGTTTAGAATTTCTAAACCATTGAGATAAATAATAATATTGAAATTACTGGCGTATTATTGAAACAATTCGTGATAAATATAGTGGGAATATTGGATCATAGACACTGACAATGTATACTAATAACTAGGATATATCTATCCGGCTGGCTTTTAAAGTAGAATTTTTTATTAATAAAATCATTGTTTTAGTTAATAATTTCTTCATTCTAATTATTTAATGAAAATAAAATGTTTTCATGGAAACTAAAATAATTCTTCATAGAAATCAAATGAAAACTTTTAAAAAAAATTTCAACTTGACAAACCGTTAGTTTAAAAAACTATTTTATTGTATTTTGGTAAGAGAAGACTTTAAGAAGTGCAGCATACTCAAAATATTTCAAGTAATGTTTACGTTAATTCCTTAAAATTATTTTTTTAAATGGATAATTATTATAGTTAAGGGAAAGTTTTATGATATGCCCACCGCACCAGATTTTTTTTAATTCTGATTAATCACTTTATAAATTTACAACAAAAAAATATTGACCGTAGAGTAAAAATAATAGACCAAAAAACTATTTTTTTTTTGTGTATTAAAGATAAACTTACTAAGAACCAACAACAATCCAGAGGGAGGGGGAGAGAAGAAAGAAATTAATTCGTTCTCCCGTGACTTTTAAGCAGGTAGGGGCATATTTTTAAGAATGAACTATAAACTGAGAATATTTAAAAGAGAAATGGAGGGAAACTTGGATCTCCTTTATTAGTGCCTCTATAATCTTTTACAATTTTTTTTTAATAAGAGGCAAAGAAAGGGGAGGGATGAGGGAGGGTGAGGGGGGGGGGGAGCTCCGCGGTTAAAAAGAACAAATGCTGAACGCGGCTTTCATTTTATCTTCTTGACACACTCGGTAATTCAGGAGGAGTTTATCACGAGATAGATAAGAGCCACAATATATACCTTTATGGTCCATTTCCGCTAAAAGAGCTTCCAAAAGAGTTGCCGGGAGAAGGAAAAAAAAAATGTATTTCCACCGGTCGCGGCTGTCGCACAAAGGAGATTCGTTTTAACGCGTCGACGAGCTCAATCTGAAATTATACTACAATACATTTATAAAAGGGAGTGATTCGTTTTGACGCCCAAGATAAGTACTGGTTTATATACTTAAACATAATAGTGAAAAAGCGCTGGGTGTGGTAAGCTTAAAAGTAAAAATTTAGGTAAAAGATCCGCAGAACTACTGGAGGAAGTGGCCTCTTGACAGTCCGGCCAATGTTTTTTGTACGGTCTGTACATCGAATCCGATTCTTCCTCGAATAAGGTTAGTCTCCGATATCGAAATCCGAAACCCGATCACTCCAATCTTGTATTATTATTTAATATACTTTATCTATATTAACAATTCATGATAACATTTTTGGTGATTCTTATAATTATTTTACGAAATTTATAGATTGAAAATGTCTTGTTTTAGAACTTTGATAATTTATGATAAGGCATTTATTTATTCTAAAATGGAATCTTTATATGGACTGACCGGTACATATAATTACCCCTTTACCTTTACCTATTTTAATAAATTATTAAAGTTTAACGCTAACAAATTAAGAGGAATAAAATCAAAGACAATTAAAATAGTTCTTGAAAACAAGTAAATTCTACAGCCATACGAATCATAAACCACAACCTCCTAATTACAATAAAATAGCTTATAAAATTATACATAAAAAATACTAGAGGAAAATAAAGTCTGAAATTCGTTGAGGCTGATAAACTAGGGTTGGAACATCGAAAGGATATTTCGATATATCGCAAAACCAAATATCGATATCCACCGATAATCGTTAGAAAAATATCGATATGTCGAAAGGAAATTAATGAAAAAGCAAAGAAAATGCATCAAATGAGTATAATGTTAAACTGTGAAGAAGGGTATGAAATAATATAATGATTATTATTTATAAAACAATATTTTTATTAGCCATGAATCATTATAAAAAAAATGATAGAAAAGAATTAATTATACTTCAAAGAAAAAAAAAAATGTTATAGCATATTTTTATATTGAAGACTTGTAGCCATATTTGATTTATTACAGTCTTCTAGAAGTTTTTCAATAGTAAAATCTTCAAACTTCTCAAATTTTTATTGATCTTATAACTCTTCCGACTATATTGTGCATTCTCAAAACATTGGTTTTTTTACAATTTTATTTAAAGAGAACTGAATAGAAAAAAAAAAGGGGTAAACTGATCGGAATTAATAGAAACGATTCCTCTCTCACTCACTCATCTCTCGTCTTGAAAAGATTAAGAGTTAACCAGATTTTTTATTTGGAAATTTGAATTATAAGGCGTTTACATTACTTGGAAGACGAAAATAAATACGAATTATCGGAGGAACCGGATTGCAGTGTTTTTATACGAAATAAAGAGAGATTTTCAAGAGACCAGAAAATCTATACGAATTGCCGAGATTCTGCTGTAATATAGTTTAGCATATGGTGTGATCGATATATCGTTGTAAAATATCGATATCATTGATATATCGGATGTTAAGATATCGATATAATATATCGGTTTTTCAACTCCGATATATCGATATATCGCGTGCCGATATTCCGACCCTATGATGAACTCACCCAAACATTAAAAATGGGTGGAATCGATGATCTTTCAACAGAAAGGTAAAAATTAAATATATAATAACTATTAAGTAATAGTCGTTTTAGAATACAGACCGTGCAAAAAACATCGGCCTGTCAAGAGGCCACGCCCACCAGTTTCTCTGCGGAACTTTTACCAAAATTTTTTTTTTTCTAGGATTCGGAATTTTAGGCTGTTATGAACATAAAGACCGACACCTCCACCAGTCCGGCCCATCCGGTCATGGCGGATAAAGGAATAATTAGGTAGGGAAATAGAAGAGGAAGGAATGTGGGGCTTTAGCCATGTTTTGGAGATTGCAATAGTTTGGTAAAAGTTATGGGTAAAATACTGCAGGAATTCATGGTAATGAGCTGGTAAGGATTGGGAGTTAACGTGACAGGAGGTTAGGACACTAGACACTATGGGAATAAGGCTGTATAAAGTATTTGGTTTTTGGTCGTATTTTCTCCGCAAATAATAGACTCTTGTAATTCATCGAAGGTCATCGAAGAGAATGGCGGTAGCATTTTAAATTCGTTTCATAGCCTTCTAGGACACAGTTTTGGGGATTTCTGGTATCTCTGACATGCATATCATTCCCACTACATTTGGGCACTTGCAGCGGCCTCCTTTGGATCAAATGAGTTGAAATTCGGTATTGTGTTATAGGCATCTCATAAAAGGGGAAATATATTTCAGTCAAAATTTCACGATGTTTACCTGTTTTGTTGCCGTTTTGCGCACCTGAAAATTGAGTTAGAGCTTGAAAATTATATGAATTGAGATGGTTATAGCGAAGTGCCTTTTAAGGACTCAACTTTTTTTCTCCCACCCCCGCCATTTTGATGTTATCAATTTTGCATTTTAGTTAGATAATTAATGAAAGATAATTAAAGGGGTTCTACTGTTCTCACTTTATAGTCATAATTTCCTCGGAAACAACTGACCTTAGCACAGTATCAAAGATTATTGTGTGGAGTGGAGGGGGCCAGAGTTTTATTGAATAAGAGGGTTGAAAATCTTTATGTGGATTGAGTTGGTATGTGCTTTTTGTGATTATGTGCTTTTTGGAAATTTTAACTTTTTTTCTATCACCCCAGCTATTTTGATATTTTTAATTTTTAATTTTAGTAAAAATAGAGAAAGACCTCTGTTGCTCAGGCTTTTACGCGGTTTTATTTTTTATTATTTTTTTTTTTGCATTTACTTACATTTATACTACAAAGTAAGGTAAAGCAACGTGAACGTGAAATCGTCCAAGTATTCAACGGAAATATATGTTGAAGGTCCCTTGAGTATATAGTAATAATTATAAAAATAATGATTACAATAACAAACCAAGTCTCACACAATGGTCCGTGTGTGTGTGCGTATGCATGCTGAACAGTAAAGCTCAAAAACGAAAAGCTGTACGAAACTGAAATTACCTATTACTGGAATGTTCAGTAACTTTTTCGATAAAATCGATTTACCAAAAGTGCTATTTTATACCATTGTTTTGACAATTTTCTCGAAAACGGCTCTAAATATTCTGAAATCTGGAAAAACATTAATTTATTATTGTTTTTTTTTTTTTTATTATATTTTTGAATTATTTGTGTGTATGGTTAAGCAAGTGTAGCGCCAGTTGCAATCACTGTCAACATTTCTTTTCATCTCCCTTCCTTCCAGAATTATTGAAGATTCCTTTGTGAATCTCTGAATCCTTAATAAATCTTTTCAAATATATTGGATATTTGATACCGCTCTCTTCACAAATGATTCTCTTTGGGGAAAAGTAATCTCTCCTTTCTATATATATTTTTTTAAACTCTGCTTGAAATACGACTAGAGGCACCTTTATTCTAGTGTAATGCAGGGCTTCAGTTAGCTTTAGTCATAAATTATGAAAAGGAGCAAGATTTTGTTCTACTCCCAACCTTCCCCCTTTATTGTTTCCCGATAAAAAAAAAAAAAAGAAAAGAAAAAAAGTAAGGTTGAGCCTTTCTTTTATAGGGGGAAGAAGGGGTTTGAGCAAGGCTTAGTGGGTCCGAAAGATTTCTCCCTACTCCTTTCATTTTTCTCTCTTCCTGTATATTTAAGAAATTTGGGTTTTTAAGAATAAAATATAAAAAAAAAAAAAAAATCTCGGCGAAATAAATATTAATGTATACCTAAGTTGAAAAGCCTGTTTAAAGCAATTCCTTAGAGAGGTAATTGGTAAATTTTGTTTCATTATAAGTTCACTGTAATATTTCACTTGGGTGTTACTTGAGTTGTTGCCTTAGATGAATTATGAAGAGAATTCGATTTTCGTTACCTTCAGGTTTTTCTTTGTTTTTTCTAATGGCAATAGTCCT
The DNA here is from genome assembly GCA_948150685.1 of Rhaphigaster nebulosa. Classification (NCBI taxonomy): domain Eukaryota; kingdom Metazoa; phylum Arthropoda; class Insecta; order Hemiptera; family Pentatomidae; genus Rhaphigaster; species Rhaphigaster nebulosa. The sequence continues at coordinate 60,780,691 of OX411312.1, forward strand.
TCTATACTTAATTTCATAACAGATTAATTCCTTGCATAAAACATTTTAGAGTCGAAATAAACTTTGCTAGGATTTATGTATCACCACCTCGACATCTCTTGATATTTCATGTTTTTTTTAACTAGGAAATTTAAAGCACAGCTGATGTTTCCCAAGATTCACAATGAAAAGTCATAATAAATTAAAATTTGACCAAACAGAGAAAGACGTGCTTAATCGAAATAATGGAAGGGTATGTGCTTAATCCATGTCATGATAAAAACACTACGAAACAAATCGATTTTACAGAAATCAAGAAAACAAACTCGACAAAACATTAAAATCCATCAAAACTAGAACTGAAGGAATAACATAAAAAAAATAAAAATATGAGCAAAAGGTGGACTAAATTATGATAACAACAATATAAGATTTAAATAAGTTGACTCTTTTTTTTTTTATGTTGGTATATTACTGTACTTTAGTAAAGTTATTTAATTTTGCATTTTTATAAAAAATGTATTTATTTCATTGGATTTTCCAAATCATTCGTTCTGAAGACAAAACAAAAGTGTTTATGATAAAAGGGTTTCAGTTTATTAAACTTTTTCTGAATTGCATTTCATGTTGTGTAGTACAGTCGAATTCCTTTTATACCGAATAATCTGGCCAGGATTGCTCCGGATAATACAAAATTCTCGATAAGAGATGGTATGATAAGTAAATAAAAAATTGTGGATATTAATCACCCTTATTAAAATAATGTAGAAAAATATATAACGAAAATACATTTATATAATTTTTAACAATTAATTTGTCTAAAATACGTGATCAGTGATTTTTGCTTGGCGTTTATTTTCCGTTCTTTTTCTTTCGGCTTAACACCGTTTTATTTGTACCAAATACATTGACATGGTTAATCTCTTGACATTGCTCTAAAAAAAAATTAAGGCAAGAAAGAAGTAATGGCCAAAAAAAAAAAAAAGCCGTGTATGTATTTACGTAAGAAGTTATACGTCTTTGGTGTAATTAAGAAAATATTTTTATTTTGTTTGCATTCAAACAAATATTAACAGAGCAAACGACCAATATACCAAAGTAATTGCTACAAATAAAAGTTTGAATAAAAAATATTCGATGGTCTTTTTATTTACTTTATTTATATCTGGCACAAAAGTAAGATCTGAGAGTAGGGGTATGCTCCGAGAAGTTCTGAATCCAATGATACCCCATACATGACATTGGAGTGTGGGAGTATCTTATATTTGGTACAATATAACGTGATGTAAAACGTTCAGTGATATAAAACGGGTTTTGAGATTTTGGTACCTATGTGGGTGATAGTGCTCTGGTTCCCATGGAAACCCATTCTAAACAGACAAATGTTAATAAATATTTAGTCTTTTAAATAACAAAAAAATCCAGAAAGTACTTATAAAAATTATAGCTGTACCTGAAGACTATAGATAAAATTCCCTTTAAAACGGTACCTTCGTTTTTTTAATGGGCTCAGTACTTCGTCTGAAAAAGGGATCATTTCAACAGAAAATAAATTATGTATTTCATAGGCCCGCGCAACTTCGTCACACGCTAAAAATAAACTTTAATACACTAAAAATACACGTTTGTGAAAAATCTGTTTTCACAAACGCGCCAAAAGCAGTATAATTTAAAAAAAAATTGGATCATAATTAAATAATTTATAAAAAAAAGAATGAATTTGTAAAAAATAATTACAAGCAAACGTACAAGTGCATTGTTAGTGGACTAAAATCAAAAGTTAAAATATTTTCTTATGAGTATCTACTGCTGGGTATTTTAAACTTATGCTTGGACTTCTGTTTTCAATCATTATCACCTTGTTTACATTTTTTTTGTGAGTAAATACAATGGCCAAAACTTGATAATTAATTCCTTTTGAGGTAGTCACTTCATCAGTTACAAGAGAATCTTGGACTATATTTATAACCAGGATGACATTTCTTAAGAATCCACAATTAATTGATTTTTGTCTAACAAACTCCCTATGACACGAGTCTACATCTAAATTATGGACAAAGTTTAGTGACAATTTTTTTTCGATTTCACTTTTTTTTTTTTTAATTGTTATTAAATAAAAATCAAGGTTCCTAAAAAAATGAATATTTATAATAGTACTTTTAATTATTTGATTTAGCACACAATAAACCAATAATTGATGAATAAATATATCAACAAACTAAATTAGAAATAAATCTTTTCTCTGTAAGCAAATTGCAAAATTTAAGTTAAGTTTTAAGTGCTTTAACTAATTATTAGCTATTTCTTTATTTATAAATTAATAGAGTATTAATAAAGAAAATAAAAATAGCATCTAAAATCAGGAAATACTACAATCTTACTCCTCCCCAACTCTGATATATTATTAAACAATGGGCAGGAAAACAAACGCAAAGCAGGAAAACTCGATATTAAAGGAGAAAACATCAAAGGATATGGAAAACAGGGAATGTTTGAGGTGTGCTCTCTCTCTAAGGTAGAGAGCCCCTAAGAAATTCCTTGAATGCTTAATACTTCTGATCTATTTTACCAGATACCTTTAATAAATATTTTCTTATATTTTATTTCAATATTGTATATTCAATATCATTGCTATATCCATATAGCTAGATGATAAAAAATAAATTTGAAATAATTAAGTAAAATTTTTTGTACGTTTGTGAACGTACTTTTGAGCGTTATTAATACTGCAAGATTAATAATTTGGAGAAGACGAACCAACATTTTTATCATAGACTTCATCCAGTAATTTATTTCTTTAAATATAAATTGTTCTTGAATTTATTTATATTCGAGTACTCGACTCCAAATAATGTTTCACATTATTCAATTGTGTCGGTAAGACAATCAAGACATGAATGCGCGTGCTGCAACTTGACTCGAGTGGAGACTGTCAGGGTCATTCTAATTTGAACAATTTATCTTTAACAGTAAAGGAAATGCGCAACCAAAGAATTTAAATCTTGACATTTTAAAATGTAATAGCCGTAATTCACAAAGGACTACAATTATTCAATCATGCCAGCCAATCAGTGTAATTTACTACCTGGTGAAATGAATCTTATTGTAAGGTATGTCCTTTCCAAAAACGTTTTACAGAGAGAATGTTTTTCTATAATGTCTGAATAATGTACATTAAAATGCAAAGGCTACAAGGGTCGGGTTGACTCATGCATTCCAGGTAAAACGACACAGTATTTTATTAGACTCTTAGTGTGAGATGCGCGATCTCTGGATTTATGAGATCATATGTTTTATCCCGATGATGCCAGAATCGACAAAACGTTGACTGGTTAGATATTTAATATTCAGGATATAATAAGAAGCTTGCATACTTATGTAAAGTATCCTTAAGATTTATATTCAACTATTCAAATCACCACATTTTGAATCTTAGTTAAACTGTTTTAGCGAACTCGTAATTCATTAAATTCGTATTATACTTACATTGTGAGGACTCAAGATACTAGCCACAAATTCGAAACGCTAAGCAGCAGAATTATTTTAACAAATTTAATCTCGCCATCCAAATAAATCATATCTGTATGAATGCATTGATGCAGTTTTCTAATGGATACACAGACTATGAGAATAAATATTTACCGTGAGTTATAATCTTTATTACGCCTATCAAACCACATTTGTTGTAGTCATATTATTCAAAATATCACTCAAGCTCCTCTCCGTTTGCTGATAAATGCAGTCTGAAACTGTCTCGAGACCGGTTGGGGCTATTTGGTTACTAGGAGTCAGCCGGAACTAGTGCTAAATAATTTAAGTCCTTAAACTCGGAGTTCTGTATCAACTGTAATTGAACCGGCTACATTATGTATTAGTTACCCAGTTACTTCCCAACTCGAGAGCTTGAACTTACCGAAAGAAATTTTGCATATTGCATCCAAGCTATTAAAAATAGGGATATGATTTCATTTCCTGGATAAGGCTGAGATAAGAAAATAAGGTGACGGAAATTCTTCAGTCCACAGCCTTACAAAACAAAAAATCTGATGCAAAAGTATTTAAACGACAAGTATAGTCGGATTTTATTTTTTTTTTATATCATAAAAGAAGGGGTTCCTCAAGGCACAACGCTAATAACTATTCATTAACATTTCATATTTACTTATCGAAATATGTAACTCGTGAATCCACTAACATGACTTTCCTTACCGCTTTGTGTCCCAAGTGGAATACAAAATTGTTTGCTATATTCTCGCTAATATTGGTGCGATTTATATTTTTATTTTATTAATTTTCTTTTAGCTTATTAGATATTAGAGATTAGCTTTGTAGATATTTTTTTTTAAATGAGCATCTGGGATATTCCGAGAGATGTATAGTTTTCCAGTTTTTCCGACAGAAACAAAAAAATTGTTGGCAGAAAATGTGATTACGTTTTAAGTAATTAGATAGAATTTTACATCAAATGTACACTTTTTGAGTTGTGCGCAAATAAAATTATTTTTAGTCATAACTATATTTCCTGCATTTTCTCAGGGATGCAAAATATTTGAAAAGTTTAAAGGCTTCCGAGAGAAGACTTTAGGCAAGTTTTATAAAAATCAAAATAATGTTGTTAGAGTTATTTTGGAGAAAAATCCCAAAAAACTATAAAAAAAAATAAATTGTATGCTTCGTTTAGCCCTGAAACGCGCTAGCATTAGCAATCACTTGTTACCGTACTCTCGTCAAGTAAGAATTTTTTCTCCTTTGACATCTCTCATCTACTATACACCTCTTTCTTTTTTTTATATTTATGTTTCTATATATCTTTATATTTACGTTTCTGTATATCTTTCCCTTTCATTTGATACAAACTTACTATTATTACTTATTCATTATTAATAATTCTACTTTAAATTAGTTTTGCTTCTATATTTGAATGCATTCTATTTTACTTTTTCTTTCATTTTCCATATTTTATGTAAAAGTATTTTTCATATCATATACTACTTCATATATATCTATGAATACTATTCTATTATTCCATATTACTTTCGGGTGAATAACTTCGAAATCACACAATTTTAATAAAATGTGTTGTACGACATATTTGATTTTTATATTTTTTTAATGCTATTCCTTACCAGTTGATGAGCAGAAAATTATGGTGAAACCAAAACAAAAGCTAAAATTATGTTGCTAATGTGCTTTACATTTTTTGTCCCTGCAGCAAATCACCTAAATAGTGAGGAAAGTGGTTTAAAATTTTCCCAAAACTTGTTTTCAGCTGCGAAGCAAATTTAAAATGGAAGGAAAGACAAAGTATCGGCCTGTTTTAAAATGTTTTAACCACAGTTTTCAACACATCAAATGATAGGACAGAGGACGTAATTCACATTCTAACTTTCTCCTAAAAAGGAGTTCCGTCCTCTCTCTCTCCGCGTTGTATCTAGAGAACGGTTGATCATGCAGAAAGATGTACAAGACCAAACTTGTAGATAATTTAATTTTCTACAAGTTTTATAATAACATCATCGATGTGGGACATATAAAAAAAGAGAATATTTCCAACATAAAAAAAAAAATGTCACTTTTTTTGATCTTTGACCTTTACTAACTTGAGGCGCCGAAACGAGATTTTAAGTATTTTTTTAGCCGGTATTTAGCGAGTCGTAATAAAGGTTCATGCAAATTTTCAGCTAAGCATCTTCATTCCGAGGTTGAAACCTTAAAACGGGCGTATACCGGGGGTAGGAAGAATGACCGAATTGAGGAGTTGAACCGGACCATTGACATGGGACAATGAGAGGCCCGGCGGGCCCATCGAGCTTACTGATTCCGAACAATTAGTGTCTTTCTGCGCCGCGCCGACCGGAATGGTGACAATTAATGGCGGATAAACAGACTCCTCGGACCGCCCCGGCTCATTAGGGCTCGCCTTCACTTCGGCACTCATTTTAATCCCCAATTTATGTTTTCTCTCTTTACACTTTCTTCCAGCTTTATTAATTGCTCCCTCTTTCTTTGCACAGTTTCAATTACACGGTTTATTCTTAAATTGCGTTATCCTCTTAATATAATGCCGTCGCCCCACCGCTTCCAGTATTTAAATCGTTTGCATCTTAAAACTTACTGAACAGTCCGGCGCTTTAAAGCTTATTATATTGACTTCGTTTTGCGTAGAATCTTTCTCCTCAATTGAGTTTTATCAAACTACTAGTTAAGACTTTTTAAGTGCTGTTTTTTCTTTTGTTTATCTATGTTTCGAGAACTACCAGTCCGATTTGAAAAATTCTTTTTGCGATAAATAGACCATGCACATAGCAAGGCTTTAGGCTTTATAACACGCTACGACCCATGGAAACGGAGCTGTAGCCATAAATAAAGTTAATAATTAATAATTGAACATAAAAATTATATGAAGCAATGAGATGGTCGTAAAGGCGGTCAAAAAGAATCGATCATAATAGTAAAAACTATTTATTAGAAACCGACGTTTAGACCCACTTCGCAGGTCTTCGTCATGGCTAAATAAACAAGAAATAAAATAAAAAATAAAATAATGATAAATACAGTGAATGATATTAAAATTTAGAAAGTAAATAATTAAAAAGACATGAGAATATACATACATACACACATATATATATATATATATATATATATATATATATATATATATATATATATATAAATATAATTTATTATTTATTTATTTATTTTTACGTTATTATTTCCCAGTTTTACTTATTTATTAACTAATTTATTTCTTTTTTGTAATTGTTATTACTCTATCAGTTTAATCTTATAACTTTTTACAAATTCATCACTGTTTTTTAATTTTTCTCATTATGCCTTTTTAATTATTTACTCTCTAAATTTTAATATCATTCACTGCATACATCATTATTTTATTTTTAATTATGAATCTTGTTTATTTAGCTCTGAATAAGACCTGCAAAGTGGGTCGAAATGTCGATTTCTAATAAATATTTTTTACTATTTGTGATCCATTCTTTTTGACCGCCTTCCGAATCATTTTATTCCTTCACATAAATTGTTTAGAGAAAAAGTGTCCAACCTGCCAACGTTTCGTTGTCATGACAAATTCATCTATCTATATTTATATTTATAATATTATATAAATCTGATGAGTTTGTCTCTATGAAACGCGCTAATTTCAGGAAAGAGTGTGCAGAATCACAACTTGGACGTTTGACCAAGTTGTATACACCAACGTTTTAATTTTGCTGTGAATTTAATTGAATGTAGATGTAATTTAAAGAAAAGTTGGTATAATATGTCTGTTCGCCTATTTTAACTAAAATATTTTATGCTTTATCTTTATTTTTAGCCCTAATGAATATCTATGTGGGTCGAAACGTCGGCATTAAATAAATAGATATAAATATTTTATTTTATACCTGAACGCCTTCCATACCATCTCCTTCCTGATATACCATACGGTCAACTATCAATAAACAAAATAAAAATTATCATGCTATTAAAGACATTTAAAAATATCAGTGGTAAGTTAGAATCTTGCGGTGTTGCTATAGACAGGCTTTAACTCAGACTCTATTGATTTTTCTTTCAATTATCACCTATGCATTATAAAGGTTGTTTCAGTAGTTCTTAATGGGCAAACCCTACGAATCGATGAGACATCTGAAGAGTTATAAAAAAGATCTAGTGAAAATTATTCTAAAAATATTTTGTTTGGGAAATATTTCATCTTCACCAGTTTTAAATATAATGAGCCTACAATTCACTCGACGAATCCATTCTAGAAACTTTCGGATTTCCAAAACGCGAATTTTCTTTTAAAAAAAAAATAATAAAAAATAAAATAACCCGACAACAAATTATCACAAGGCAAATTACCGAATAATTAACATGTTTAAACCTTACGAAACGTGCAATGATGTTATAAATTCATAAAACAAAGCCACATAAAACTAAATGCAAAAGAAGAGGTGAGGTAAGGAAGGAAAAAAAAAACAGGAAGGGGGAGCTCAGAATTTATTCTTATTCTTTATTAAGAAGGCACAGGAAACCAGTTTCAAATTTATTAATCCCCAAGAATGCAACTATGTATTTTCCGGAATATACAAATGAGAGTAATATAAAAAACGGTGTGCTTAAAAAGAAAAATAATTTATTTAAATATTACAGAAAAATGAAAAAGTAATCATAATATATCTGAGAAGAATAATTACTGTTCATTATATTTAATGATACACAATACTGAAAGGTTTATTTTTTTAATCTTATTGAAAAAAACTTAAAACTTATAATTGGGCGGTATGGCAATTTTTTTACTATTAGATTATCTTTAAAACTTCATTAAAAAGCAAAACTTATTTTTAATTTAAAAAATTAATATTTTACAAAAAATACTTACAGAATTGAATATATTATCATCTATAAAGTTTACACTATCACTAATGTTATTAATATTAAAAACCCTAATGGTATATGTATTAATATTAAAAAAGGATAGGAACAATCTTAATTATTCAGACATTAATTAAAGAAACAATTTTAAGATATATAATAAGATCTTTTTTCTTATCTTTTATTATTATTTTTATATTAATAGATGCATTATTATTATTTATTTAAATAGCATGAGTTGCCTCTCAAATGAAAAATTGAATTTATAAATTAAAATAATTTTTAAATCATTAACTTTTATAATAACAACTTTCGCCCTTGCAAATGTTTATAATGACAATTACTTAATTATTATATATATATATATATATATATATATATATATAATATAAATGAATCCATCAGATTAATTATAATTTTTAATATAAGTACAGCCCAATTAATTTAATTAATAAAACAGATTATGATGCCGGCATTCCATGTAGAGTCAGGCCAAAAAACTAAAGCGAAACTGGAGTAGTGGCATTTGCTTCAGAATGAACTGTTAAGTAATAATTTTTGTGATTAACTTTTTCTTGCTTCAATATTGGTAATATGCTTGACGGTGTCTAAGTATATTTAAAGAACTGATCCAAAAGAGATTTAGGGGAAAAAATAACAATATAATATTAATGAATAAATAACGGAGAGGATGGGTGGGGGAGGGAGGAATTTTAAAACGATCTCGTGAAATATAAGTGATAAAAGATAAGAATGATAACCACGACATTCCCAGAAGTGAGAAATCGATCTTAACGAATCGAAAAAGGCCCCTCTCTTTGTTTTAGGTGTATCTGACCACCGCACGAACCCGCGTTTGTTTGTAACTCAACATAAAACACACACAAATATCCGATACCATTCAAAGGGTCGGATTTCACAGTTGGAAAAGAACACAAACGCAACGAACACAGGTGGAGGAGGAAAAAAAAGGGAAGGAATATCTGCTTTGATCCAGGCCGTGGAGTCCAGTTTTTAATACCGGGAGGGAAATATTTGCTAGAGAGAAGGGAATTGAAATAGCCCTTGCGGTGGGCTGTTAAACCGTTCACCTCTCAAAGTGTGCGTACCGCCGCAGATGGCAAAACGACCCTTATTTTTATAAATTCCCAACCCGACTGTAAATGGCGCAGTTTGGGCTGTTGGGACCGGCAACGATCGCAATCAATTGCTGCATTAGGATACCCTTACCGACCCCCCCCCTTCTACTCTCCCCCCCTCCCCCCGTCAGTGGCTACAATGGTTTAAAACAAAACAAGGGTTGAAGTATCTATTTAACCTTTTAAAAATACTGCTCCATTAAAAGATACAATATATGAATGAATAGATAGGTATCCATTTAAGCCCAAATATGAACAAATGCAGACATATGAATGACAATATATGAAAAAATGAGCCTTTAATGAAGTATAATGCATCAGTAAAGCATAATAGTAACAATAAAAAAACAAGACCACAGTGGGGAAAATTGGGATTCTTTCCACCCACAAAATAACCACCGAGGACAAAAAAAATTCGGCTGAATTTAAAATACACCTGCTAGTACCAATACTGGTTAGTAACTGTGATTAATTATCATTCCTAAGATAGGAAGGAAATTAATCTTGGCTTAGACAGGATCAAATCTTTCGATAGCTTCCAACAGACGGTGAACCCACTACTCAAGACTCCTACCCCGACAGGAGGGCCACAAGCGTGGAAAATACATGTAAACAACCTCAGACTAGACTGAGGATAACTAACTGGACTGACACAAGACAACTAGTAAGCTCCAAAACTGACTCGTAATTCCTTAAATTCCCAAAAAAATTCCTACATATCCCTCTTACAATGTAGTAGAAGCGTTCCCAAACAACCCACTACTTTTATTCTCTGAATATCAACCACACATCCCATGGGCTTTAAAATAAACTAATTTAAAAAAAACCTTGGGACTGCTTGTGAGTAATGAACCATCGAAAATGTCAAATACAATTATATAATTGTCAATTGTAGACAAGGGTGGATGAAGGTCTTAGGTTACAAATAAATAAATGTAATTATGTTTTGTTAATGTAATTTTTCATACATGAAGTGAATGCTCGGTGTGGATTTTATCTATTTATTTCCTCACGCATGCGCAACTAATTATTTATAAAGACATGATTAATCCAATCTATGAATAAATAATGCGATTTATAAATAATCTTGGGTTGTTAATATTACAATGCGCAGCTAAGCAAATACCCCCTTAATTTTTTTAGAAAAAATCGTTTTTCAAAAATGTGTGGCACAGCACCTTCATGAGCTTGTCTTCAATTGTAATTACATGTTATATTAATTTAAATAAAATGTGTAAAACTTCTATCGTTTTATTGTTTTTTGAACCTGGTGAAACCTCAAAGCTTATAAATATGGTTAGGTTGTTAAGTATCTGGACTCATATAAATGAAATTCTGACCAACGTCGAAACAGTTTAAAATTGGTTCAAACCGTATAATTTTTTATGTATTATTAATTACAGAGACATCCTGCCAATCCTTCCCGACATTGGATAAAGCAACACAATCACATTCTACATATCATCCTTCCTATATTCACTGTTTAATATGCATTGAAATTAAAAATGGTTGGCACCGCGAAGAAGGAATATATTCAAACATTAAAAATATCAAAAAAATGTATGCCATAATCCCGGGCTACTGTACGAGTGTCCTGAATTCTATGGTCACCCCAATAGTCCCCCCCCCCCTCTAAAAACTATCTCTGGATCCATCCCAGGAAGACCCATATATTCTTCCAGAGTCGGAACTGGAATTTTCCAGGAGAGAGGGGGGTAAGCTAAGCTTTGCCGTCCCTTCTTTCAACTCTCTCCAATAAAAGTCAACAGTTTCATAATATTATTTTAGGCTGAAAATATATTCCGAAATATATTATATAAAAATATATATATGTATATATATATATATATATATATATATATATATATATATATATATATATATATATATATTATTGTCTCCTTTCATTAATTCATATTTTTGACTGAATTCAAGACCAAAGCAATCAAAAAGCAGGAACAAATATTTTTTATTTTAAAATAAAAATAAAACAACGGTTTAAATTTGCTTCTCTCTAAATTCTGTCGCTCGGAGCAAGTGTATTCTTCACGGAGAAACAAATATGAATAAAATAAAAATCTCAGAAGTTTTAAAAAATCACGTGTTAAAAAATTAATACGCACTATGATTTAACTCTCTGACGCATTCGCTGAAATCGATGATGTAGGACAAAAGTAAATATATTTTTAATGCTTAATATAGTGAATTTTTGGCAAATATTTCATAATTAGAGAATGAAAATTAATTGTTCTTTTACAAGCTTTTATAAAAAATATCGTGTCTTAATAACCGTCATTTGAACTTCACAACTTTTGGATTTTTGCCTATCGGAGAAATCATACTCCAATAGCCCAAGAGATTGCTGTAGATGTTTACTATTTTCTTGAGAAATGTAAATAAAGTATTAAGAATTATTTAAAAACACAAAATTATATATATATATATATATATATTTAAAAAATAAAGACGTCTTTACATGTGTTCTTTATTCGAGGAGTAGAAAAACAACATATTTTTGTCTCAATATTAAAACCCTAAAAAATGAAAACAGATTATAACGTATTTATTTATTTTTTTTTTTGCTATAAACACGAATAGTAATTATTTTAATATTTACGGCTAAATTTTTATAGGTATTACTTTTGGGTAATTTTCTAAAATTAAATTATGGATTTTAAGCAAAATCCCACAAGTATCTTCATTATAATAGCATAAATTCATTTAGTTGGATTACCGGATTATATTTGATAAAATATTATTAATAAAACATAAAAAATTGTTTTTAAAAGTGAATTAAAGTCGGTAATGTTAACGGTATCTTTCCCTGTGGCTTACAGCTCTTGATTGCAGCTGCATTATGCATAATCTTAATAACAAATGGCATGGAAATGAGCTTCCTCCTTTCGTGAGCCCAAACACCTGCATTCTAAAAACAGGTGTTTAATAAAATGAAAGCAGTACCACCCTTCGTTTTTTCTAACTCACCTTAAACGGCCATAAACGTTTCTTGCAATTAAAAATCGTAGAAGCGAACTCTTATGATAAAAAACGCTGACGTGGAAAGGAGAAAGAAACTAAAAGGTGCCATTACAGATTTGAAAATTAATATTTTGTTTTTCAAAAAAGTGTCCACACTAAAATTGCCAAACAGTTATTAAAAATAAAAAACAATTAAAAGAAAAGTTAAATAAAGAGATAATATTCCCAGATGAAGATTTTTTCACATTGAATCTAAAGCAACTAACTAAGAAAAATTATTTAAATTCAAAACTCAGAATAAACTAATACTGAATATAATTTTTACAACTTATAGAAATAATAATGTCTTCCTTAGAACTTAAAAAAAAAAAAAATATTAACAAAAAATGTAGTTACCACTGTGGCTAATTAAAGGCTAAATACCTCAAAACACACTTTCTGTTACATAATCCTTTCATCGACTAACCCCTTTCATTGTAAGTTATTTTTCGTTTCAGATAGCACATATCACTCTTTTAAAAAATAGTGACTGTAAACATGAATTTATGAGGAAATAAATGTAGATTATGAATATAATCATGATAAATAGAGTTTAATAGAATAATTGCATCAGAAATCATGGCATACATAAGGTACAAAAATATATAAATTAATCGTTAATTGATAATAGTTAAGAATTTTTAAAAAATAAGTATATGAATACTAATAATGTTGTTCTGTAATTTAGGGATTATCCTGAGGATGGGGTAATTCTCCGAAACGACGAAAAAAATGATGCAAAAATAATTAAATAAAACATAATTAAAACATTTAAATTCTTCCATAAAAATAATGGTTTTAGTGTGCCGCCGGAGGAAAACGTTTGAAAACCACTTCCCTATGGTATAACCTGAGATAAAATTATTTCATATTCGACCTGTGTACGAGTTGATGAGGAGGTTGAGGAGATACAGCAAACTGGGGAAACTTGCCCCGATCTGGCTCAGACAAATAGCAGGTTGCTGGCAGCAATTGCCAGTTCTAGAGACGTGACGACTGCCTAACTGCCTCTACGGCCCAACAGTTCGTCGCAATACCCCACAAAAGCCCTTCTAATTCCACAATCAACCACTCCACGCCAAGTATGATTTATATTATGAGGAAACGACAGAAATTGTATCCACAAACAGTGTAAAGTTGGAAAATAAGCGAGTCGATGATTGGGCGCCAAAATTAAAATTCAGCCAGAGATGAAACACGCTAGAAAAAAACAACAACTGTAAAGACATAAAAGATTTCTAACAAATAACTTATATATAAATCAATAATGAGAGCTAAAAAAATAAAAAATAAATTAGATTAATACCCGAATATTTTAAAAAAAATTTTTAGTCTCACAAACCCATTGACGCTCACGCTGAAATGGATAAGGGGTCCCAAAAGCAAATATATTTTTAATGGTTAATTTAATAAATTTTTAGGAGTTAAATTAATATTTCATACTTGAGTAATGGTATGTTTTTTTTTGACAAATTTAAGTGTAAAAAATGATTAACGCTTATAGTCATTTGTACTTCACAGTTTCAATTTCTCCTATAGGCATAAAAGGGATATCCGCGATTTATCATGGAAATATGAAGAATGTTTTAAGAATAATTTATTAAAATAAAAACTATAACATTTCTATAAGCGGATATCTTAATATTAACTATAAAAATATGTAAGACGTTTATGAACAGTAATTTCCTTCTAGAACCCTGAAGACTTGAGGTCTATAGACGTCATTAAAGTCAAAAGGTTAATAGCTAACCCAGTTCCTTCATTATTTGATAACCATATACGAGATACAATATCACTAGGATATTAGCCTGCATGTTAATGCGGGATGTACTATCTCTAATACATAATAATGTGGATTTATTTGATCGGTTAGTTATTAACTGCTATTTATAGACTACACTTTTACACTTATTCTATATGCCAACAATTTATTTTTTATTTAGACACCGACTGATAAGAACGATTCTCTTCTTAGAAGACGAATGGATTTTAATTCAAACCAATATGAAAAAATATAGGGAGCAATTAAATACATTTATCCAAGGAATTTACTTTAATAAACTTAAAAGTTAGAATAATTATATTTTATTAAGTTCTAAAAGATTTACAATAAAAGTAGTATTGTTGTTTGTTTTCTTTTTTAATATCCATATTTATCGTTACGATTTAAATTACGTGTTCTCTGTTTCTCGTTATTAATCTTGCAATGCACTAAGTTTTCTTTTTGTGTTCTATATGTATCAAGTTTTCTATTGTAATTTATTACAATTGATCTGTTTTGAATAATATTAACTTTGTCAATATTATCTATATAATGAAATGCTTATGTATGTACGTAGGTGTCTGTAGTCGTTTTCAGGGCAACTTCATACCCGTGGAAGCAAGTTCACACTGTATACTTTATTAGATTGACATTTAATATTATCATTTTGGAGAGTGAGAAAAAAAAGTTCATTAACTTCATTTATTAGGCTATTTTGTATTTTAGTGGGTTAATGACCTTAAAAAATTCGGATTATTACTATGTTCATTGTAATTGTATTTAACTATATTTTTGGAACTTTTATTTGCTGCTATCTATTACCCATCTTTTTGGTAAAACAAAGTATAATAAATAAGTAAATAAATTTTTGTATTTTTTTCAAACTTCTTTCGTGATAAAAGAAATGTGATTCAAAACGTTTAATCAGCCATCAGAATTTCCGAAATAACTTAATGTTCTTCTTTGAATTGTACGTAAAGCTGTATATTTAATACAGACCTTTCTGAGAGTTAGATTTATACATAAATTAAAGATATACATATGTTATCGTTGATACTAAATTATTATTTACTCGTACAAAAAATATCTGAGGGTTCGAAGTGTTTTTTTTTTTCAATTTAACCAAATACGTATACATAGTAATATTTATAGTTTTGAAATAATTTTTCTATACAAGATTATAACACAACATCTGAACTTCACATAAACAAATAAAACAAATTGCATAGACAGTGATGTCAACGGAATAAAAGAAAATATTTAAATCCAATTGAATAATATTCGAAGGCAAACAAGACACTAATAAACAAATACAAAGCACAGAAGCAACGTGAGATACACTAGAGACAAATATATGCAAATTAACTTAAGTTTTTTTACCCCCGACAGAGGAAAACAATACAAAAATAAGTTTTTTTAAAAACATTCTGTTACGAAAGATATAAATGAATTCATATTTTTATAACTCCTATAAACGCGAATGGCTCTCAAAATATGATAAAAAAAAAGTCGTAGGCGGAAAAATAGCTCTCGATGGAGAATTGAATAAACGAGGTTTATTCCAAGCTCTCAGCTTTTACATATGTATTTGGTCAGATGTTGCTCTCCAAGAGATTTGCTAAGAGAGCTCGTATGTAAACGAAATCCAAAGGAAATCTCTGGACTCGACGAGTTTTCCAAAATATTATTTTCTGCAAATTTTCTTTTGTAAAAAAAAAAAATCTGATGCGGCCAATGTATCTCATGTTTTCTTACCATCCTATATTAACTACCGTGAAACGTGTTATAATAATAATATGCGTGAATTTAAGAACTTTAAGAACAGAAGTAGCTAGGTGGAGGAAGGCGCGGTTCGGTCGCATCCTTCTGCTTTCGGGAACACTCGACATCAACGTTCGGGCAGTAAGTTGTTTTAGTTACGCTGTATATTTGCTCAACTGGTCCGATACAGTTTTTTTTTTGTCTTTTTTTAGAGAATTTAATTACCTTTCGTATGATTAACTACATAATTTACGATAAAATTTTCTTCTCATCATAACTTTTTCCCTGGATTTTTCCGGTAAAGTACTATATATATATATATATATATATATATATATGAAAAGTTGAAGGGTTTTAAGGAGAAGACTAAAGGCGAGTTTCATCAAAATCCTTTGATCCGTTTTCGGCAACATTGTAAAAATGTGTTAAACCGATGATATAAAGTGTAACTTACGCTTAGTCGATTTTGGCGAAAAAATCTGTATCATACCATATCTACCTTAGATTCGTAGAACATTTCGTTTTTGAGAAAGGCTGTTCGTTCACATTTACACATCCCATTTTGGGAGACTTGGTTATTTAGACTCAAGAGGACGCTAAAACGTGTAATACCGTTGAAAACTCGAATTCGAAATTTTTCAAGATCGCAATACTTCTCTTTACAATATATTTCATTAAGAGGTAAGGGGGAGTAAAAAATAGAAAGGGCGATTTAATTATTTATTGGGGGGCGATTTAATTATTTATTGGGGCATTCTTGTTAAAAAAAGAGCTACACAATACAAAGTCCTACAGGAATAAAATACAGATGTAACACCTAACCACTACTTGAAAATAATTCACTGTGGCGTCCTGTTGAGACCATCGAATAGTATGTTGGTAGCGATTGGTGGTATCAGCATTGAATCTTCGGGTTCCCCAAGATTTTATTAATTAAACAATAAAATAATAATTCGATGAATTTTTCTTTTTCTTTCATGTAATCATTAATTTGAAATTTCATTATAATTCTATAATCCGAATTTTAGTTCATTTTTACATTCCTTACCTATATATGAAATATACAGAAAGGGAAAGTATAGTGATCGTGAACAATTTCGAATCCGAAATATATATATATATATATATATATATATATATATATATATATATATATATATATATATATATATATATATATATATATATATATATATGCCTTGGATATTACAGAAACTTTTTCGCCAAAATGTCTTTTCTTCATTGAAATAGCCTGACAGGGCTTAAATACGGCATTTTCAATATTCCTTAATCTACAGTACTTTTAATTTTGTTTATCTCTTTGTTGATAATTAACTAAAGGAGAACTATTTTCTCACATCGAAAATAAGTTTCTGCCAATAAAGATATTCAATATACCATTGGAAAGCTAAATATTTTAGAAAAAATATTATCTAGCATATACCTTGAAGGTAATAGAGTGACGAAAAACGCAATAAACTTAAGTGTTTATTGTAGATAATAATTTCTATTGTTATATTATTTAATAGAAAATAAATGTTTGCATTAAAATTAAATGGAATTATCACGAAAACTAAATGTAAATTTTTAAAATTTATTTGAAATAAGCAGGTAACTGAAAGTTGAGTAATGCGCGCACCAGATTTTTTTTTATTAAAGTTATTCCTCCCATTTCTGATTAGAATATTCAGTTTAAACTATTTACACACTAAAAACAGTCCCCCGTTTAAAATCACAAATGAAGGGAATTACAGAGAGAAGTTTTACTGTTTCAGAAATGGGAACGCCCATTCGAGAGCGTGGCCTAATAACCGGATCTGCGGTCTGCTTGCGAAACCTTTGTTGTATTTGACGTTGAATATACATAGTTATTCATAAAGTTGGCAATAAGGGTGTTAGTATATGGACTGTTTGCCTGTTATGTTAGCCAGGCTGGGGGAATCTCCCTTGAACAAACCGCTAATGCAATCTCTTGATCTCTCCAACACACAACTCTCAACGGACTTACTTTCTGATAAATGGCGTTTGTATTACGAATCGCGTGTACTCTTGTTGACAGCTTTCATGGATTTCGCCCCAGTTTTTTTTCCTCAGCGTTCCATTCCTATAAATTGAAATTATATCTGCATTATTCTTGTTAAGCATTATTTATTTTTTCCACAATACTTAATGCTTTCATTTGCTGACGGCTAGGAGTTACATAATGTACACGTAAACACCACCTCTATCATTACCGCTCACGATATATATGGAAATAAAAATTGGAAATGGTCTAAAAATCGAATATTGACGACGTAAGCACCAAATACTAACGACTCTCATTCGTCACTCTGGCCTTAACCAGTGTTAGAATCCTTTAAAACATATTGTAATTATAAAGGTTTTGCCAGGTTAATAAATTCCTACTGTATATAATAAAGAATAAAATTAAAAAATATATATATTGTTATTTGGGAAAAAATCGTTTCATGTGTTTCAAAAAATCAAAAATTATCTTAAAATTTTTGTGTCTGATATATATATATATATATATATATATATATATATATATATATATATATATATATCAGACACAAACACACATAATACATGTGTGTTAGCCTTCCACATTCATATAAATTGCAATTTTTTTCCTTGCGACTAGTGATTAAAGAAAGCCGATGTTCCCTGAACTACCGAATTTGGTTTGAGTTAGTTTTTTGGTTCATGTCATTTAGCCGATTTGTCTTAATTTCGTCGTAGTTAGTTTTTTTTTTTTTTTTCAAAGCTGGATAGTCAGAGAATCATAAGACATAGAACAATAAAAATAAAATAATAATTGGCTCAGACACTAAAAAAACACGCATCAATAAAGTCATTTTTTTCATGTCGTTCATATGAAAGTTGATATTTCAAGAGTAGTTGTAAGAAGAGGCCAACAATAACGAATAAGCATTCAAATCAAACACGTGATGCACTTATTCTTCTTTAAAAACCAATAACTGTTGGGATGAACGACGAACGATACATTAGGAAGATAACAAATACTGACAAAGTTGTAAATGTTCCAGTAAACCGAGACGTATACGTGAAGATTTTGGAGAGAGATATGATTGTTGGTTGTGCCGACATCGAATCTTCGGTTTTCCAAAGCCTTATTATTATATATGCCAAAAGTGCTTTGATATTTTTCTTAATAAAAACATATTTTAAGTTTTAAGGGAATCCAGCTTTACTATCAAAATTCGAATAATTTAGAAACAGGATCACAAGAAAGCATTGTGGTCATTAGATAACGTATTAATATGAAAAAAAATCTAACAATTAAACGAACCAGACTATCACAATTAGATAAATAAATGCAAAATTTGCATAAAGCATGTAATGGAAACCGATGTTACAACTACAGTTCGAATCCACAGGGATCTCGACAAAGATTAACGAGGGACATTACGCCGAGGCAAGGCAAATGGGAATGCAGAGAAAAAAAAAAAGCACTAAGTAAATACTTTAATGAATTCAATACATTTGGCCATCTTCCCGCAGTTTTTCGGGATAAATGGAATTAAAGGATTCATATAATATGCTATATTATATTATTTAAATAAATTCCAAGTTTATAGTTAATATATAAGATATCTTCCCATTTGTTGTTAAAGTTAATTAAAATTCGTTGTGGCATCTTAAAAAAAATTGAAAAAATCACACCTTAATTATTATGCTTCTTTTTTATTTTTTTATTTCCATCTTCTCTATACTTTTTAAATACGCATTTACATGGGAAATCAAGCAATGTGTTCCATTTACAGGGCAAGTGAAAATTTTGACAATATATATATATATATATATATATATATATATATATATATATATATATATATATATATATATATATTTTTTTTTTTTTTAAAGCAAGACTGTAAGCCAGCAATCGGGAAATTAAGTGAACATTTTGTAATACAACAGATCAACTTGTGGTAAAAGTTGAGAAGAAATCTATGACGAACTGCGGAAGAGCCTAATTTAAAAGTTGAACTAATGAAATTTTAGGCTCCGATTACCCCGGCTTACCTAGCAGTAAATACAAAAAAAAAATCCATAACGTTTTTTTTTTTTTTTAAAAAAAGAAAAGAAAATTCTGTCAGTTAAATTTAATCTCGGCTATAGCTATATAGGGTATAACCGAAGGGGACACAATAAGCCCCACCATTTCAACATTACTTAACAGCATTAGGAGAGGTGAGGTAGAAGTCAGGTTGAGCTTCTGAGAAAGGCAAATAAACCAAGATTGAAAGGAGGTTTTAACGTCAAAATATTTCGCACTAATGGACTCCGAGAGGTTTATAATTTACAAAAGGGAGGTCTGCTTTCGGATTTCAAGCTGTTTCGTTGTGTCTGTGGTATTATTAGCCTCGAGCCGGAGTCAATTGTGCAGTTGACAATTATAATTTACAATTATATTAAATCAACTCAAAATTATAATCCTAAATAAAATGAGAGGAATAGAGTTCCTCTAACCTACCAGTCTTTCTAAAAGGTTAAAGTGAAAAAAAATTTGTTTTTTTTTTGGTTTGCAAAGAGTGATGAAAAAAAAAAAAAAATTAGAACATCGAAACATCAATGTCTGTTAGCCATTCCAACTCAGGTCTCACATTCCACTATTTATATGTTATCATACTATATAATTCACTATAATAAAAAAACAAAGTAATTTACCTCGCTTATTGTATTTCTTATTAATACTTTGCACAAATCATATTATACACTTTAGACACATATTGACCTTATTGACAAATTTTTTTATGTGACTACCTTATAATTTGTTTCCCATGCAATAAAATTGTAGTGTGTTTGTACTCTTGTAATGCCCAAGGGCATGGAAAATGGAATTGTTTATAGAAACTCTCCTTTCATAGTGTTGGTGCGGTAGAATAAAAATAAAAAATTAATATTCCAAATATCGGAGGCTATAATTTAAAAATCCTATGAAAAAATATCTCGTGTCATTGCTATTGCCAGGGCTCACTCAGTCTCTATATTCTGAAAGAGGTCTGAAGATTTATTTTTGTTAATTATTAATAAATAAATTGAATTTGGGTTTTCTATTTTTATACTATTAGATTAATAATTGATACCTGAAAATAATTAATCAGGTTTGATACTTATGAATTTTTGAAAAAAAAAATTTACATAATTTTTAATTAAATAAAATTCGTATAATAAATGAAAACAGATAAATTGAACATACAAAAAACTTTAAAAGGCACATTGGAAAAAATTCAGTTTAAGTATTTAACAGATAATGCTCACTCTCACAAAGTGAAATTGCAGTAAGAGACAATTCTTTAATTGTTTTTTGTTTTTTTAAATTATTAATATTTAAATGCATAAATGATTTCTAACAAGTATGATGCATCTAAGAACAAAATGTTAAAGATAATAATTATTCTTAATTTTAAGGAAGAAGTTGGTCGGCGGGTGCGGCCAAAGACTCACACATTAATAAGTAAGACTTATTTATTTTGTGCCAACGTTTCGGCCTAAGTTATAGGCCATCATCAGGGCTAAAAGAAAAAACAAAATATTATTTTTTTTCTCTTTCAGCCCTGACGATGGCCTAAAACTTAGGCCGAAACGTTGCCACAAAATAAATAAGTCTTCCTTATTAATGTGTTAGTCTTTTACCGCACCTCTTTCCCCCCTCCCACACCAAATTCTTTCTTAAGTATATCTACAGTCAACCAAACTCACTCCAATATTCTTAATTTTAGTAATAAAAAAAATAATAACAGTTACTTTTGTTTCTAAGCAACAATAAAAACATATATAATCATTATTCGAAAAAAAAACAAACAAAAATAAAACAATAATATTATTTCATTCTTTTAAACCCTACTTCCTATTGAAGTTAGAACTGTAGGAAGAATAAATGTTGAGACCATAAAATAAGAAATACTTGTTAAAAGATATAACAACTAAAAATCTGCATAGACATAAGAACAAAAAAAAATAATAGAAAATTCCCATTATTCATTATTTCTATCTCAGCTGGAGAGAAGCCAAATAGAGAAGCCTCGACTGCATAGCCCGAGTTTTTTTTTTCTACGACAGCAGCAGAAGGTTTGACAGTCGGAATAATTTCTAATTTTCACCACGGGACCTCACGGTCACCAGCTTTTTTTTTTTTTTAGTCCGGATTATATTTTGCCTTTTCTAAAAAAAAAAAAAAAAAAAAAAAAATGTACTGTCCTGAACTAGAAAATCTAGGAAATTATACTCCTAGAATTAGCAGAACTTCTGTTTTAGCTGTACATCTATATTGGTTTGGGAAGTAAACAACGGCTATTTTTATTAATGCCATCACCGAAAGGATTTTTTTTCTTTTATTATTGCATCACTACCCCTACTATCATCAAATAATGCCATTAAAATCCAAACAAATAAATACAAAAGAATAATAATAGTTCATAAAAAATAAAAATTTAATATAACTTGTACATTTCGTAACTTGAATGGTTTTATCATACAGCTGAGGATAGCTCTCAAAGTACTACTTTTATTTATATATATATATATATATATATATATATATATATATATATATATATATATATATATATATATATATATATATATATATATCTTATTATCATTAATAATTTCTGTTTTTATTACTTCTCACAGGCATTATTAATAGCTAAATTTATTGCAATTTTCGAACAATAAAATAATAAATAGCAGAAATAATCTTTACTGTTTTTCTAATGTTTTAACTAATAAGAATGCTACAAATATGTACCTACGCTTCGTGTATCATTCTAGCATCACTTATTAAAATTATTAAAAGTCATAATTGGAAAAAAAAATTAAGTGGCATTTGAAACTATTATTATAATTAAAAATATGGAACTAAAATCGCTTATTTATTTTTTTTTATTAATCGTAGAATCATTTGGTTAGTCCATTGTTAATTTTATAACTGATAAGTGGAACAAAAGATCGTTAAATATTTATACCTCAGGCCCATCGACCAGCAAATACAATAAAACCGATTTATTATTTTTGAGAATAGCGTAAATAATACTTGTATTTCATACAATTAGGAGATATATGAAATATACAATCTAAACTAAATTTCAATTAAAACTGTATATTTAATTAAAGACTGAACAGACTTTCTAATGGACAAATGTCCACTAAAATCCGAAAAATATCAATGCTAAGCTACAAACAAATATTTAATTTTGAATAAATGCATTTAAAAAAAAAAAAGTATTGCAAATATAAAATAATTTAAGAAAAATAAATGATCTAAATGCAAGACAAAAAAACAAAAAAACATTTGATTTAGACAAGGTAGGTTTGTATAGAATGCTCGGTCAAACGTAACCCGAGTTTCCGACCGGACTTCCTTCATTATCCGACTAGGCTAGCTTCGAAGTTATCTAAACGATGCAAAATGGACCCCCTCCTCCCATCACATCCAACCTCTATTTAATTCCACTCTATAAAAAAAAAAGGAAAAAAAAAAAAGAAATAATAAAACGCTCGAACTGCCTGAAACGAACCCACATCTATATCGTTCGGTGCCATAGAAGTAACGTTATACAGCAGAGCCAATCCTAATTACAGTAATGAAAAAAAAATCAATAAATTCATAAATAATTATTAATTAATTATATCGTTAAAAAATAATAATATCCAACATAATAGATGAAATAATATGCTATATAATATAGTAAAAAAAAAAAATCAGTTGTCATCCGCATGATGTATAGAAAGATCAATCTAATTATTGATTAATAAATTATTTGCCACTTCTATAATTTTGTTTTTATTTAAAACTAGTTTCGAATGTTATATATTTATCTTCTGTTCTAAAAACACAAAAATTAAAAAATAAGCAATTCAAAATACAGTTCGGTATTATTATACATATTAAATTAACTGTAGTATAAATGGCTATTAATCTAAAGTACGGACAATTTAAAATCAAGATTTATGCTCAGCATAAAACCACAAAAACAATTCGACGGAAATTCATCATCGAGAACTTGTAGGAATTTTTCTTTAATTTTGAACAAAAAAAAAAATAATAAGGAAGCTTTATACGTTTATGAAAATACCTGAGAAAATTTTTAGATATAGATAAACCAAAAGAGTATTAAAGAGAAGAAACGTGATCTTAAAACGCCTAAACAGAAGATCAAGGACACAATCAGAAAAATTATTATATTTTAAGAATGTATTCAAAGAAAAAAAAAAACCTTAGTTCATTCACGGTGGATTCACGCAAAAATAAATAACAGAAATCCACCTCCAAAAAAAAAAAAAAATCCATTGATTTTTGTGATTTTTTTTTAAAGCCTTCTTGCTTTCTCCCTAGCGCAGAAATAACCTAGTTCTCTGCAGGTTTCTATTTATTATTTTGATTATATTTCGTTTCTATTAACAAATATATTGTATATTTACTTAATTTTTTTTTTTTTTTTTTTGTAAACAAACACAACCACCCTTAATATATCTTTATTTTTATAATAATAACATTTTTATTTCAAACAGACCGACGTATCGAAATATTCTTTCATCCTAAAAGTTGTCTTACAATTCTTCTTAAATTTGCTGTTATTTTCTAATATATATCTATATATATATATATTTCTGATATCATTGGCAGTAATTCCGTCCGTTTTCTTCAATAAGTAATTATTTATTATATTATTAAAACTAATTTAGTCCAATATTAAAATGAATTTTTAAACCATTATTGCATAGGGATTGTCTGCTATGGTTGAGATCGATGTCTTCCGAAAGTTGAATGGAAATTAAATTTTGTATGTTACTGTATTTTATGCATGTAATTTTTATTAAAGGCTTTTTTCTTTCATTTTTTTTGTTTTTTGTAGGTTTCTATTTCTAATAGACCATTGGAATAATAGGTAAGAAGGAAACCCTATTGTAATACTAAAATAATTATGTTTCCCTGATATACTTTAAATATACTAGAAAGTTCAAATAATAATTATCCGGGTTTAAATAATTAATTCACAGAGATAATGAGATTATTGAAATTGAATAAAAAGTGAGTGCTCCCAGTAATACTGTAATAATCATAATAGGATAATAATAATAATAATTATTACTAATAATAATTATTAATAATAATAATTATTACTGTAATAATCATAATACCGTAATAATAATAATAGGATCGAGAAAAAAAAAATCGCTTATCGAGGGTACAACAAGTGAATTCATAAATAAAAGACAGACGGAAACTGAAAGAAGAGAAACTAGGACATTTCAATTAATTATACACAAGAGTCAGGAAGAAACAGTAATCAAGTTATTACCCAATCGATTAATTTCTAACAAAACGGAAAATTCGAATTTATATAGTTAGTTACCCTCTGAAATTTCCAACGAGCTGATTGAGCAACCAACCTAATTACAAGAAAATTAACAGAAATGACGCTCAATATTTCTTATGATTCGTTAATTTTTTTTTTTTATAACTACCACATTTTCACTTTTAAATAACACCGAGAGGCAGTCTAAATTCGTCCATCAAAATTTTACTTGTATGAATTATTCAATTTTAATTATCTTCTGAAACGCAATCAGAAATATTTAGATAAAAATTTGGTTCTAATAAAACTTTCATCTATTAAATTCTGAAAACTCCATTTAAAATTATCTCTCCTCCCTTAAGTGGGGGGTGATCTGTCTCATGACAATCAATTTTTAAGAAGTCCCAAAAAGAAATGTTCCCCCCCGGTTTCAACTTCAGAGGGAATAATTGCGAAAGGGATGACTTCGCTTGCATTAGGGGAGTATTAATAATTCTCAAGCTACGGGACGAAATCCTGAAGAAATGGAGAATACGTCAAAGCATCTCATGGAAAAAAAAAAGAAGAAGTTTAATTTTTAAAATAATAATTATAAATCAGAGATTCAACCCATGCTTATTACAAAAATATATATGAACGTACACCACACAAATTTTCAGGACAGTTGAAACAGTAATAAAGGTCATGCTGGCTAAGCATATTGAGACTCCAACTGCTACTCGCCAATGGAACGTGGAACGGCCGTGTGTGAAGCCCTTTGTGAATTTTTTGAAGTAATACGGAGCGGCTAGAATTCCCATGGTCCTAGACTCCATTAATCCAAATCTAAATCCAATCAATCACAGGTGAGTGAGGAAAAGTGATAGAGTGGAACCAATGTCTGCACAGTTTTTCTTACAGTCTTTAGTCTGTGTTATGGTGGTAATAACAAAAATTGTTGGTCAGTAAATACACTATAGCTTTTACGATATTCATTGTATAAAATATGTTACAAAAATATTGACATGAGTAATTTAGTTATTCAATTTCGTTTATTTCTTTTACTGCCAATCAAGCTAAAAAATATAAATATTAATTAATAGGAAATAAATACTTTTAATAGATTAATAATTTCTTTAGAATATGCATAAATTTCCATTTTTTATTTTATTTGTATAGTAAAAATTAAATTATTTAATGGCTTTACGATTTTAGAGAGGCGATTTATATCCCATTAATTCTCGATAGTAATATTTATCTTTATATTCAAATATATATAGACTGTGAATACTATAAAATAAATCCACATCCCTCTCTTAAAATGTACCCTGTACAGAAGAGGAGATCCTATCAAATCCTACTCTCCGTATCTCAAACCCCAACATCCCAAAAAGGGGCTAAGAAAAAAAATAAAAAAAAATAAATAAAAAATAAAATAAAATAAAAATAAAATATGTGTTAAACAACTTTCCAATTTTATTGAAAATGTGAACAAAATTATCAATTAGATACTGTGAGTAAGTTGCTAATTCTACACTTCCGACTATTAGTATAATGTTCACGAAATTCAGAGATAATGTTTCTGAGATCTATTAAACTCCATCAGGCCACGCCAAAATCCAATTACTCCAAATGGCAGTGAGTGTGAAAAAATGATGGAATGGAACGGTGGACTGCACACTTTTCACATTTTTCAGCCTATGATAGAGTAATTATAACAAAAATTGTTGGTCAATGAATACAGTGTAATTAAAATTTACGATATCGATTGCATAAAATACCCACGAAAAGCCTGATATGAATAAAAAATAAAAATTGTAATTTTTCAGTTTTTCTTTTTCTAGAAGAAGGAGGAAGAGAAGGTTGTAGAATGCTCCTATCTTGTTTTGTTAGTCATGTTTTTCTATGTACTTCTATTTAATAAGATATCTTTAGAGGAGGGGGAAAAGGGGAGGGGAGGACTATTTGTAAGTCCGGAACGCCTCTGGAAAAGCAAAATAAGTTTTATAATTTGAGAAGAGAAGCCATCATAAACAGAGTCTAAACCCCTTCATCTTAAGTTCGTTTATACCAGTCAATAACTGCTTTAAGCTGAAAAACTAATTTTCATCCACCCAGCCTAATTTCACTTTCCTTATATAAGCTAATATTTCATAATTTTTTATAAAGTTTATTTATCACTGAAATTTAGAAATAAACCTATTTTGGATTATAGATTGCCAGTCAAAGTGACTTAAACACAAATCATGTAAGTTTTTATTACATGACTCAAACATATGTGCTATCACTGAGGATTATGACTTACAGATCGCTGATTATGAAAAAAAAATTTTTTTGTACATACTTTTATTGCCAGCGAAAAACAATCCTGACAACGCATGCTTACCTGAAACACAATTTTTTCTTATTAGATATTTAGAATATATAAAAAAATATTATATATATAGGCACACATTTTTTTGCAAGACAACTAAGTTTTACCAAAAAAGAAAATATATATATATATATATATATATATATATATATATATATATAAGAAGGTCCATGCTTTCTTAACTGCTTCACATGGAAACTGATGTAATTATTCATAAGATGTTATTTTTACTATAAATCTTTTAAGGCCTAAAATCAAATTTTGAAAATTTTTTGACAACAAAAAATGAATATCATGGAAAAAATATATTAATATAATTATGTATATCGTTTATCCTGTTTTATATGAAATGGATTTTTTTCAAATGGAATCTCATCTTGTGAAAATATTAAAGCAGACAGAATATATGAAAAATATTTCATTTATTTATCTAAAAAATATAATAATATATACTAAAAATTTAAGTGCTGCAAAAATTTATTGGGCTATTAGATACCCGCAATACTATAGACCTTCTTTAGACGATTTTGGGAGCATATAATTTATTTTTAGTAGATGAAAAGTTTTTATTGAAAAATAATACAAACTGCCACACTCAAAGGCAAGAGGAATTGAGCTGTAAGAATTCATTCATACCATATATACAAAGTGAAAAAAAATAACAATAATTAAAAATATGTACATCACAAACGGAAATAAATTGATTTACAAATTAAATAATAGCAAAATAAGTAAAAAAAAACAATATAAAGAAAATTTAAGTTAAATACAAATATAATTAATCATCTTCAACGCATTCATACCAATGGATGGCAAAGCAGGGCAAAGAGATCCCAGCTCTTCTCACCCAACCGCGTCATTGGTATTGAAAGCCAGTGGAGACTGAGTGGGGGCACTAGAGCCAGAGACTGAAGCATATAACAAATATATAGTTAATATTAAATATACCATCTCAATACTAAAGGAAGGTATGCGTTTTATTATATTATTTAAACGCATATATATGCGTTTGAGAAGAATTGAGTGTTGAATTTAAATAATATAATAATATTGATAAATATTATTAAATCAACAGTATAACATGGTTCTTTCTTAAGGCAAATATATAAGAAACAATGTACATAAATAATGTTATACGTTAGCAAATAGATTGTATAGCAAATAGAGAGTAATCAAGTGGGAACAGGGCGAAAATTGGAAAAGGTAGAGAAATGAAAGTGAGAAAGGAGAAGGGAAAACTAATGGAAAAACAATGGGCTTCATTGGGTAAACAACACAATTTCCTTTTATTTTCCTCTACGATCTAAATTAAAAGGTTCAGGTTGTCGACTGATCAATCCTCCGAATTGAGATCAATTTACGAAGCGTTATTCCAGAACATTTATTTTCTTGAGTAATTAAGATAGATTCCTACGAATAAAGAAAATTTAATTATATTAAATGCAGAGTAATAAAAATACAACACAATCTATTAACAGATGTAATTAAAAAAATAATAGTTAAAAAACAAAATATAAAGTGAGATGAACTGATTAGATTTGAATTAGGCTCTGTTTCTATTGTTCAAGGCAAATAAACGAAAAATTATGTTTGAAAACATTTTTAAGCATTACTTCCAATATAAGCACGTGCTTGAAATAAAAATTCAGATAAATGTTTCTACAATAAATAAAATTCATTTATTAATTAATTTTTCTGAATCACCACCTAGTCAAGAATGTAAACCAATATTAAAATATGTTTTAAAAAACTCATAATTTAAAAAAAATATCCCTAAATAAATATTAATTAAATGTATTAATATTATTATGATTTAATAAATTATATTTATAGTTATTAACTTAATCAATTAATTTATTAATTTCATTAATTGTTAGCCTAAGCTCATGCTGTATGTCAATTATCAATTATGCTGTATGTCAATATATCTTGCTTATAATGTTAAATTGTACATACAAATAATAGATATTTTTCCTTTATACCATGCACCAAAAATTAAATTTAATACAATTTTATTTCATTTTTGCCGTCTTTTAAAAATTCAGAAATATACTTTTAAATGAATGGTTTTGATTTTTCTCCTATATAGTAACCATAGAAGGAATTAATAAAATAGAGCAATAAATCAAGAAAGATACAAAAAATATATATATAGGGTATAATATATCCTGAAATATACGGTATAATATACGATATATCATATCGTATCTTAACATATATTTTATATATGCATTTGAAAGGATTACTTTGTTTTTGAAATCTTCCAATCCCATGTATCCTAGAATATTTTAAAAATGTATATATTTTAAAAATTATAAATGATCAATGAAAAAAGCATTCTTAATACATGAAAGTATTTATAAAACAATGAGCCAAATTAAATGATACGATTCAACATAAAGGATTTAAAAAATATATAATAAAATGAAAAAAACATAAACAAATTAAATTAAATCAAATTTATTACTATTATGGATTCGTTGCATTACTATTCTTTTTTAAATAAATTTAATAATTGCATTAAAATGTAGTACACAAACTTTTCGATGTTTTGTGTTTATTATATAATTCGTGAAGCGTGGTTGGCCAAGCACCTAAGTAAAATGTCTTTAATAAGTTTGTATCGATCTTGTTCGTATAGTTAATAACATTAAGACGGTCGTAAATAATTAAATCTGGATTACTAATTGGATATAATAATAATAAAAGGCTTAGCGAATTCGAAGGTTCGATGCAGAAACCACCAATCGCTTTCTACAAACCTCGGTCCACCGACTACCGTCCGATTCCAAATTCGCAAGATAACTCATAAGGCAATCCTCCCCCCTACGTTTCGGTCTATTCCTCGCATGAATTGGATATAAATTATTAAATTAATTACTATTAAATATATTAATATTTAATAATATAAGATATTAAATATATCTTAAAATTTATTATAATTTATATAGTATTCTCCACATTAGAGCCTCTATTATGAATACCTTATCAGTAAAGCACCGTACGAAACTGGTTTAATCCATAACAAAATTACAGAGCGATCTGAAATACTTCACAAATATAATTTAAAATATATATTTATTTTTCTATCTTATCATTGTTATTAAATATTGTCATTTTATATGACTGTTTGTGACGAGAACATGTTTATATTTCAATACTTAAAGGTATAAAAAGAAAAGAAAGAAAGCATTTCTTTGTTTTTTTATTTTGTTTAATTTAACATATCATTTTCATGTATATAAGATTATTTTTAATTACATTTATTTATTATTTCTATATGCATCTATGTTCAGGCAGAATCGTATTAATTTCGTATTAATTTGAATATTTACTTTTAAATCTGACGATAGTTGCTTTATGTTTATTTTAAATTATTTTACATTTGTTTACAGATTTCTTCTATATATATTTTTAGATGTATTTTTGCTTCTTAATATATCTGTAAATTATTCATTGTTATGTTGAGTTGAGGCTAACTTTATTTGTATGGGGGCTTTCCCAAAAGACAAATTATTGAATATGTAAATAAATTAATAAATGTTATATAATTGTTCTGAATATGCTGTTGTCCTCCATAAATTACTTTCATATAGTAATTATATTTAATTATGGATTGAATTTTTTTTATCTATATTTTCTAATTATTTACATTTTTATATATAATTTTAATGGTGTCTGACGTTTAAATCTCTTAGCATTACCTAATTATTTTCCAAAGAAAAGGACAGATAACATCGAAAATTAGATTCAATTCATACCCTGGAGAATATTATTGCGATTTTAAAAAAATACCGCGGAAAACGGCGAATAAAACCAAAAAAAAAAATTAACAGAACCATTCATTAAAAAAATGGAAAATCATAATTAAAGCAAAGTTACTGGAGTGGAGGGCTGAATTTGTCCTTGGGTTAATTACCCAAAGACAATCAATATCTTAAAAGGATGAAGAAACCCTTTTATAAGGCTGATAATTATATAATGATGACTCATAGCGAGATTGAAAATGGTTAATAATAATTAATATATCTTTAGACGAAATCCTCTGGGATCGAAGGCTTTAACGAAGTCGGTGATAATTCAAGGTGTGCTCATAAAGTGACGCCGTAGAATCTTTGGGCACGCAACTAAGAGCCGGGCCAGTTTATCAGCATTAGGAATGAATTCGGCAATTACTAGATCGTAAATAATCGATTTCAATAACAGTTTACACTATTCTCGGCGATGAACAGCTTCTTTAGCTTATGAAAGCAGTAAATCTTCAATGATGCCCTACCTAGGCTATCGCAGTTGGGGTGAGAGATATTGGATGTCTGGCGCATTGTTCCTCAGAATTAGTTCTGCCAAATATTCCTCAAGTTCTGCTCGTAAATTTTATTTATTTTTTTTTATATTTTATTCCTTTCATTCTAGTTCAAATATGTAATAGAAACTGAACAAAGGTTTTTATATGTAATAGCTAAAAGTGGAAACAAAAGCACTTGCCACTCCAACATTTTGTATGATATTTAAACATTATGAAGTGTTTTGAATAAGGAATGAATGATCTGATAGAGTGAAAATGGTAATGTGTTAAGTTTTCTCTTTTCCCTCACTTGATTCTGCTTAATAAGAAGATAGTTGAGGTTGTATTCAGAGAAAGGAAATACAGAATAGTAATGTGTGCCTACGTTTCGGTTTAAGTTATGGACCTTCATCAGTCCTAAAAAATATATATATTACTATTTTTTTTCTGTTGATACTATAGAACATAAAGGGCTTTGGCCGCGCGATGTGTGACATTTTATCACTTGCGGGATTGCAACCAGCCTGGAGGGGTCATCCAACATCATGCAGCTCGAACCATTGCTCCATAACCAGTCGGCAGCTCGGAGTCAGCAGAAGCAAGAGGACCTATATTTCTTTCCCCGAAGCAAACTGTCCATGGACCAAACCGCAGGACAGCTACTCGACAGTCTGGAAAAACCACAATTTTAGGTGCACAAATAGGGTCATCACTCCTACGCTCGGTCTGTGTGCGTTGCATCGAGGAGACTGGAGGGAATCTGGCGAAAAATCTCGAGCTGCGTGGGTTTCCCCGGTAGTCGATCACGCATTCAAGTACTAACCACGCTCGAAGCTGTTTACCGTGGATTACCGATTGCAAGCTCCTAAGCCCGCTCGGCCATTCAGGCCATACACATATACACCCGAGAATAATAGAAAAGAGAAGAAGGATTACTCGGGGAAATTTAAAAAAAGTAAAAAATAGAATTTAATTAAAAAAATGTGATTATTTTCAGTAAAAAATATAGATCTTTTTATTAGATACTATTCCACTTTATTTTCTTTCATGACTTATATTTTTATGATTACATTTTTATTTTTACTATAATATTTATTCATAGCCTCTCGTGTAATCCTGACATATTTATCTTAATCTTAACTATTCTTCTTTTATCTGGCTTCGGGCCCGATGAAAGATATATTGCGTGACATTAATATTGTCATTTTAAATCAATATGTCGAATTTGCAACAATGGTTTTTATAATTGTGGGCTGTATATTAAAAACGTATTCTGCCCAAATAGGAATTCCACCATCTCTTTGATTTTTAATTAGTTACCGATGAGATATGAAGTTAAAAGAGAATATTGAACCAAAGGGACGAAACCTTCATTAGATGTAATTGTGCCCAATATGTCGTTGTGATCAAGCACTTTGTAACCATGAATCACAAAAGGGTTCATCAGTTTTGATCAAAGCAACACCGCCCTAATCTGGCCTGCGTGAGAGCCGTGCCGTCCGCCCGGGCTTTATGATGGGAAGTGCTCCGCGGGGGGGAGGAGGAGGGGTAGAATACCATGCGTCTGTGTGTGCGCATACTGTCAGATTTATGTCGCATTTAAAACCCGAAAGCTGCGGGGCCACGTGACTCAGAGACGTACAGACAATCGTAGCAAGTCGCACTATGATCCCCAGGGTGAAGTACGACTGCAATAGAGAAGGCCTGGCATTATTGCTATGGTAAAATATTGTCCCTAGGTTGCATGCAGGGGGAATGCATTGAGTCTAAAGATGAATGGGGCCTCCCCTTTCTTAATTACCTCTAATGCTGCACCGCCCCTTTGTGCGTGTCCTCTTCTTGAGAGTCTTCAGCAGTTCTTGAGAACTCCCTGCATCCTAAGGGCAAGGCTGCAGAAGATTTTTTTCCTTCATATATTTTCTTTCGAGTGTACTTTATTCCCTTATTCGTAATTTATAAACAATTCCTGAATGTTTTGTTGTTTTTTTCTTCAAGAATTTCAATAACCGCGCTAATTAATATGAATACCTATTCATGCCTAGGTACTTAAGAAAGACTTTGCTTAGCGTCACTTCTATCTGAAAGTAGCTAGTTTTTAAATTAATAATTAAGATAGACCGTTTTAAAATAATAAGATATCCTTTTTTTCCCGCAAATATTCCACTATTTCTTTGTTCAACCCTCCAGACTTATTGCTACAGTAGAACCACATTTATCTGGATAATGCGAAATCCCCGGAAATAAGATATGATATAATCAATAAATAAACAATTCTTGATGTTAATGACATTTATTGAAATACAATAAACAAATGATAAAGTAAGAAAAAGATAGGAGTCAGCATTACAATAGACAATAACGCATTGAATTCAAGGTTTAAACACGAAAAAAACAAAATAGAATTGAGGGAGGGCTTTTAAAAAAAAATCTCCGTTTTCACAAGAACAGTAAATAAATAAATCGATTTTTCGTACAAATAAATATAACTCATTTTTTAGAATTATGAATAATGTATACTAAATATGAATTGTACATATGATTTTAAAAAAAAAAAATTGGTTGTAAAATACGATCCAATTTACCTAAATATTTATTTAAAATAAAATAAAAATTTGTATGTTAATTATTTAACAAAAGCACTTCAATTACATAATTAAAATTAGGAATTTCAGTTAGCATATATAATGCATACTATATGAAATATAATTTCGTATAAGTTTTTTTGCAAAAAAACAAAACAAAAAAAATACCAATACATTTTTTTTCTGAATAATCCAAGTTTCGGATATGGCGAATCCCGATAAGCAGGTTTCTACTGTATTATTAATCAAAAGTATTTCATTACCTTAACGATTTAAATAAATATTAATTATAAAATTGTATTAGCCGATTTCATGAGTATTTATTCTGATGGTATCTTGTATATAAAAAAATATTGTTCCTCAGCTTTAGACTTTATATAAGTATAAGTATTTTGTTCAAAAGTTGAAAAAAAAAAATTTCACATTTTCACTCTGGTCAAACTTCCAAAAATCATCTAATAAAATCGCACTTCTGTTTATTCTTAAATATTTCTGAAACAAAAAAAAAAACTACAAATAAAAAGTTACAATCCAAAATTAACTATTTCACAAAATCATTCATAATTTAATTTTTTTTTAACCTACGTTTTTAATTTCCCAGAACAGCAATGCACAGTAAAAGGACCAAATTTTTTATGTGCTGTTTTCAACGAACGCGTTTTAGAGTCCCTGGAGTAAAAAAAAAAAATGCTTGTCAGTCATCGGTCTCGGTGTCTGTGCCACAATTATATCTTGAACGGGTGGAACGATTTCGTTGCTGTATTTATTTTTTTGTTTGTTTTATATATTTTTACCATCGATGGCTAAGTACCAAATCGAGGACACGGCTGTGGCCAATAGCCGAAAATGTTTTTTTTTTAATAGACTCTAGTGTCAAAACGACTCAAAGACAAGGAATTTTAATGTAACAACCATAAACTTTACTCTAGATCATTTCTTTCCTCGAAGTTTTATCCCAATTCTAAATTATCATTCTTACTTACAGCGGCGCGACAATCCGTGGCCGAGCCAGGGCCTGCTCTATTAGTCTTCACCAAGTTGTCCCGATCTTGAGTTGCTTTCTTCCAGTTCCGGATTATAAGTAGGTTCTTGCATTGTTTGGCACGAAGTTTCTCCCAACGAAGCTTAGGTTGACCAATTCTTCTTATTCCACACAAGCGTTCACTTAAGGATTTTGTGTGGGATTTCAGTGTCTTCCATTCTTATCATATGTCCATCCCACCTAATCATTCCTAGACGTATAACCGTGACCGCATCTGCATCGTTCATGAGGAAACTTATTACATTATTGGTCCAACTTCTCCAGGCTCCCTCAACGCAGATTGGGCGATAGGTAGTGCGGATGACTTATCACTCGTGAACTACTAAATCTCACTTGATTTTCTTAGTCAAGGTCCATGTCTCAGAACAATAAATTAGGACTGGACGTATTTATGTTTTATATAAAATAAGTTTGGTACTTCTGGTAAGGATGTTACTCAAAAATACCTCCAAAGTTCATGAATGCACCTGTTGGAAACAGTTTTTTTTTTAATTTTTAATCTCTTCTTTCACGTCCCCTTCCATATTCACTAAACATCCCAAGTAAATAAGTTCATTGACCTTCTCAAATGAAAATGATCCTATCAGGACTGATTCATTTCCCATTGCTTCCTGGCCCGTTATCATATATTTGATCTTGCTTTCATTAATCACAAGTCCCAGTCTTCTTGCTGGATTTTGAAGAGTAAAAAAAGCATCTGAGACGGCTCTGAGGGATCTTCTAACTATGTTCAAATCGTCTGCATATCCAAGGATCTGCACAGTCCATTAAATATAGTCCCAGATGTGTCACTACCTGAGTCTCTCACCGCAGGTGTTCCTGAAGAATACCTTTCTCATAATCACACTCCCGGGATAGATCAGCCTGGATCATAACCATAAATTTAACCTCTCCTATTGTCATTCGGCCCAGCCTTACTAATTGCTTGGGTATACCCAAATTTACAAGAGCTACCCAAATCTACAGATCTTTTATGCCTATACGATCATAGGCATTTTATAGTCGATTAACAGATGATGGGTCAGTATTTTGTGCTTTCTGCTCTTTTGCAAGATAAGAAATTACTGTTCAGGTTTTATTATTATTACCCCGAAAAGTCGGGTAAATTAAATTTAAAATATAGATTTCTTGATCTATAATAATTGAAGTTCGAAGATAACACCACGAACTATCTTTCCTTGCATGTGTTCCTCCACAAAAAATCTTTTTCCGATCTATATTTAGAAATATTCCTTCAGTATCAAGAATTATAAAGTCTGAAATATGAAAGTCTTGTTAAATCAGACTTATTTCAAATAATTGGCTGCCCTTTATTAATCACTGTTACGCAAAGCCATTGTGTCCTCCTTCCCTCATCCACCTCCTCCCGCTTACAAAAGGGAAATCCCTTGATTATATAAATGGAGGTTATTGATCTCTTCTTGACTAAAGAAATACTAAATATTAAATGCTAAACAAATACTGATATTACCACCATGTAATAGTAAATATAATATAATTTATATGTGTTTTGGAATGCTTTTTAACATCTTTTAAAAATAAATTAAATTATATGTTAGAAGGAGTTATCGACTTATTTTTACAGAGAAAAATAAGTGAAGAAGTGTTATACAAGATAAAACAGATTATGCTCCTCAGATTTAAAATTTCAATTCGCAAAAATCACTAACAAAAGGTTTCTCGTAGACAAGGGATTCTCAGACGGTGGTACGCGTACGCCTTGCTGGCAATCAAGTTATTTTAAAAAATTTTAAATACATGATCTATCACATAAACTGAGAAATCAAGCGATTAACCAAGAATCTTGGGTTATATAAGTAACAAGGCGAAGATAAGCACACAACACCTTAATTCATAATAATGCTCCAAATTTGTTAAATAACCCCTTAATTCATACTAATGCTCCAAATTTGTTACATAACACCCTAATTCATAATAATGCTCCAAATTTGTTGCATAGAACCTTAATTAATAATGCTCCAAATTTGTTACATAGCACCTTAATTCATAATAATGCTCCAAATTTCATACACAACACCTTAATTCATAATAATGCTCCAAATTTCTTACACAGCACCTGAATTTATAATAATGCTCCAAATTTGTTACATAACACTTAAATTCATAATAATGCTCCAAATTTGTTAAATAACCCCTTAATTCATACTAATGCTCCAAATTTGTTAAATAACCCCTTAATTCATACTAATGCTAAAAATTTGTTACATAACACCTTAATTCATAATAATGCTCCAAATTATTTACATAGTACCTTCATCCACTCATGTTTTCAGTTATTAGGTGAATAAACGCTATGGTCGTTACCGTAGGTAAGACATCACTCAGGGTTGAAGAGGGCTTATTAGGAATCAAGTCGAGCTTCATCAAGAATAACGTTGGTGCAGTTCGTTATAAATACATGCTTCCAACTGAAAAATATTCTTCACAATGTTCAAATTTCTTACTTTTGATGGAATACACTTTTATTTGCAGAATTTCGGTTCATTTTCATTTTTCTTGCTATCGCTGTTATGTGAAATATATAACCTTTGATTTTGGATTTTTTAATTTTATTATATATAAATTACTTTCATAACGAAATTTATTGTAATATAAATCAGGTGAAGTGAACAAAACTGAGTACGTCAATCAAAATTCATAAAAAAAGAGAGCAGATGCTCCGAATTGATGTGAATAAATAGAAGTTACACAATGGAATACTTGAAAAGGGTACGGAGCATGTCCTCCAAATATGGTTTGATTATTGATTCGGAATTGGTATTGGTTACCGTAGCTGGTGCTCATCTTCCTAAATGAATAAAACTGAGAACGTGCTCCGCTTACGTGAGTAGGTACTCAGTAATGTGCCGATCTAGTCTTTCATTGATTCAGCACTTTACCGAGTACCTACTCACGTAGTAGAGCACGTTCTCAATTTTATTCATTAAGTAAGGTGAGCAGGAACTCGGAATCAATAATCAATCCATATTTGGAGCAAGTTCTCTTCTCTTTGTTCACATCTGATCGGAACACGTTTTTTGAGGAATGAGCAGATGCTCAGTTTTATTCACTTGACCTATTGTTCTGCTTGTTAAATAAACTTCTGTAAATCAGTCTGTATTTTTTTTTTTTTTTTTGTGAAAATGAATCTTTAAAATCTTAAGATCAGTAAGTGGTACGCCCAGTTATCAGACAAGTGGAAGTGGTAAGTGTTGACATAAAGTCGAAACTTTTTCATTACTATTTTATTTATTTATTTTATTTTATAAAATGTGAACTTGTGAAGTTCTTAGAAGGGGAGCATGTATATATATATATATATATATATATATATATATATATATATATATATATATATATATATATATATATATATATGTTGAAAAAGCGACCACTAACAGGCTAATAACAAGAATAATAAATTGACGAGTTTTGCAAATGGCGGATTCGGATTAACTAAAATAGAAAAATGAATCCCAATGCTTATACAATTTTCATTTTCTAAATAAAAAATTTGAAACCCCAAATATTGATTATAATCATATTATGCAAGGCTCCAAAATAACAGTGCACTTTTATTTTGAAAATGATCTTGTTCTAAATTAAACCTTTTCTTAGGAACTTTTTTTAAACACTTCACGCACGAACTTTAATATTAAAAGTTTTATTATAAATTTTTACAAAAATGTTTTGGTCAGAACTTTTATAATAAAAGTTAAATTAAAAAAATTCTCGATAGAGCTGTTAAGTGAGCTTTCAATAAAAGTTCACATTATTAAAGTTTCCAATTAAATGTGGAAAATACTTATGGAACTGCGTCTTCAAAGGTTTACTTATCTTAACATATCTCATAACACTTATTTAAAAAAATATTTTGTACGTGATTTAATTAAAATTAAACCAATTTTTCTATTCAAATTACAAATTAAATGTTAACTAAAATAAATAAAAAGGTAATTGTTTTTCTATTCGTCTTTTATTTCGAATTTATTATCTATGATTTTTGTTAAAAGATTTTTTAATTTTTTCAACAATACTACCGTCTGCCGAGGTTTCCCTCCACCTCCTGAAGATCCCACTAAAGCTTTGCACCATAAGCATGTGAGAACTTATATTTAAAATGATCTAATAGGAATTTCTATTAACAGAACTTTTATAAAAAAAGTTTTGGCAAGAACTTATATTAAAAGAACTTTTATCATAAACTTTTAATGATATAAGTTCTTAAGGAGCATTTTATCAGAAGATGTAGAACTTTTATGTTAATAATTTAATAGTAAAAGTAAAACAGTTAAACTGACCTTTTTAAAAAAGCTCAATAACTCTTTTTAAATAAAAAAAAGTTAAAGGTCTTTATGAAGAATAATTTAGGCAAGTTAAATCAAAATCGTTAGAGCCGTTTTCGAGAAAATTGTAAAAATGTGTAAAATCGATTATATAAAGTGGCACTTCCGGTAAGTCGATTTTGACGAAAATGTTGCTGTAACATCACATGCATGTGCTAACCTTATGTGTAATTCCAGTATCGTACAGCTTTCCGTTTTTGAGCTAGACTGATCACATACACACAGACACACAGACCATTTTGCGAGACTTGGTCATTTGGACTCAGGGGACCTTAAAACATGTATTTGCGTTGAAAACTCGAATTCGAAAATTTTCACGATCGCAATACTTCCCCTTACTATATACTTCGTATATAGGTAAGGGAAAGTAAAAATCATCGAAACGAACTAAACTTTAATACTATTAAAAATTTCTACAAACTTTTATTCAAGAAAAATACTAACCGTACTATCTAAAAGTTTTCATGATCCATCTCTAAGATAGGTCTACTTCCTAATTTAATTGCAAATTTTAGATACACCTCTACAAACGAGGTTTTAAAAAAAATAATGATAACGTATTCTCCGCTGCTTCTGAAAATAAATTGCAATACAATCAAAAAATGTAAATCCGTATTAGGCTATGAATATAAAATAAAAACAGAATAGTCCAATTCTCATACATACAAAAAGTGTACTCAGCGCTATCAGCGATTGGATCCGACACAGACCGGCGCCGGTGATGGTGAAGAGAGAGAATGTGTTGAATTGCTGGCTAAATCTGTGCGGTCAGGGGGCGCCTTCTCAGCCTCGTTATTGGGTTATAGGGAAAAATTGATTAAAACTACCCCCGAGGGCACCGTTAATGTCGGGGGGGCCGGAGAAGTGGGGGGGGGGCGTTAGGGGCCGATGCGGTCCTACCTTATTGGCCGCTATAGTGCTCTACAGCTGGATGAAGAAATATAGGGCCCTTATCTGTGAATGACAGGATACCTAACATGTATTTGTATTCTTGCAGGAATATTTATATTCATAGTTGTAATTAAATTTATTTTCCATTTTTCTATCATTATTCGTAATGTCATATGTTTTTGTTTCTAAACTTTTTCAAATGCCTTAGCCAGGGGGTTTCAAGATTGGTGTACGCAAGGAAGTTACGGGTGGTAAGCGAACAAGCAAACAAAAGTAATGAATAAAATCATAGTTTTATTTAACACGTTCGACGAGGAATAACAGCATTTTTAATAATTATTAATTATTAAACGGTTGATCCTAATAAGAGGGTTTCCACTGTGATCTCAACATTTCCTTTTCAGTATAATAAGAATCCAAATGAGATTTCGAGGTTAGATCCTAAGTCTTGATTCTGTTCAACAAAGGTGAATATTACGAAAGAGTTTTAGACCAGAAAGAAAAAAAAAAAAAAAAAAAAAAAATCAAAGATATAAAAGTGTTATCAGATAATTTAGGACAAAGAGCATCTTCCCATTCAAAATGGTCCTTTTCACTCAGAAAGATCGTAAAGGGAAAACTCCATGTTCAAAGAATCCTTTGAAAGCGATGATGAATACCAATAGGAAAGAACCAGAAGACTAGCTAGTCTCAGACTAGAGAACAATACGGAACTATAGTCGAGAGATAAGACACGGAGAACAATAGTGGATTACAGGCTGGACTCAGGCACGGGGAAAAAATACAATTTCCAGTTCATGACTATGAATGAGTGGGGGGGAGAGGCTTCTTTGGGGATCTCGGCTCAGCGATGCCTTTGCCCGTCCTTTAGTCTTGTGGGGTAATCGAGTAACAGCCTGTAAACAACAACTTGACTCGATAGCTTTTATTTTTAATTCGTCCTTCTTTTCCCTCTTTCTTTTTTTCCTCCTTCCACTTTTCCAAAGGAGGATCCCTTTTTATCCTCACCGCTTATGAACTTTGAAGGTTAGAAAAATGCCATTTTTCCCCCCGAGAGCTTTACCAACA
The DNA here is from genome assembly GCA_948150685.1 of Rhaphigaster nebulosa. NCBI lineage: Eukaryota > Metazoa > Arthropoda > Insecta > Hemiptera > Pentatomidae > Rhaphigaster > Rhaphigaster nebulosa. The sequence goes on from OX411312.1 coordinate 60,822,625, forward strand.
AACGCTCAGGCTCAATTTCCTTTTAAAAGCAATCACAGCTCTTTAGAAAACGCTTTATGTTTTTTTTTTTTTTTTTTTTCAATATCACAAGTTACACAACCTCATCGCATACTGAGAAAATGTAAAATATAAAATAATATATATTATATATACATTATTCTTAATTAAGTGGATACAAACAAATTAAAATAATTTAAATAAAACGCATGCAATAGAAATAATCATTTTTAATTAAGGTAATAGGTATCATTTATTAGGTAGAAAGGTTAACAATATCGCACTGGACATGGCGTCTGGAGCTGCTACACTATACAACTCTAAACGATAGTGTATCTCAAAATTTCCTCATCTGTGTATCTTCTATAATTTTTATAAAACTGAGTAGACATCATAAAAAAAATGGGTATATTTTAATAACAGTCAAAATATATTCATTTTTTAATTTATAAAAAAAAATTAATAAACGAAAAATAAAATTCATTCATAGAAAAATATAAATAAAAGCATTTTTGTTTAGTCTTTATTTTTTATATTCACACATGTCAAAGGCATGATATAGAGAAAAATACCCAGGGGCACCTACCTATTCCTGTCGTGATTATTGTACATAGGAAGGCTAGAAGATCCCTCATCCAACTCCTCTTCAGTCTTCTGCGAGTGTTGTCATGCATGTTGGCTGTAGCCCATGTCTTGTAGGAGTGTGTTAGGATATCCGAGAAAGTTATATTATAAATAACATTTGTGAAGGATTAAATTGTTTAAATTCTGACGATAGATCATCATTTAGTTCCCTGGTTGTTAATTTTAAGTTGAGATGCGGCCCTAAATCCAAAAGCCTGATAATGTTTCTCCAATAAATGTCTAAAAATACTGATAAAGAAAATTCACATAGATATGAAAATCTTGCATACAAAATACTAATAAGTAACGCAGTTTTTTAAAATTATTTTTCCACATTCATGCAGTGCCTACCTCCACCAAACTCTTCCCGTTCCCCAGTGTACCACATTTTGGAAAACACAGCTAAATGGGCTCCGGACTGCAGTTGGAGATATTCCGATGTCTTCCAAGCTTAACCTTGCTGATTCGCATTTGTTTATTCCTAATTTTTGAAAAACCCGAATCTCTACACTATTACCTCATTTCTATAAAATTTCTTTGACAACTTCTTCTCCTAACCAGTGGCGTATGAAGGGGGATGGGAAAGGAAGAATATATCCCTGTTTCTCCTTTCCCCTCCCCCCCCACACCCCGAAATGTACGAAAAAATATATGGTCTGTATTTTAAGATATATTTTTAGTAATTTTTAACAATTATTTTATATTCAATTTTTATGCTTATCCTTAAAATTTACTCCCAATTTGGGGTTTACGAACATTTAGATGAATGATTATTTGACTTAATATTCTTAAATCCTCCCCAGAAAAAAAAATTGCGTATGCTCCTGCGCCTGTCATATTTCAGTATCTCTACTGTCATCATCGTGTTAGCTTCCACTATTATCGGTGGTTCTTTAAAAATGAACGGTTGGAAAGTAAATTTACCAATTTTTTTTTATAATAGAAGAAACCCGTAGGATTATTTGCACTATTAACAAGCCTACGGGGAGTTTTAAAAAATGCCACCTTAAACAGAATTTCAATATCATGCTCTCAATAATCCTAAAAACTACAGGTTATCATGATTATTGTCATTCGGAAAGATAAACATTGTGTTTTTTGATCATTACTACAACAAAAAATTATCTGGAAATTTAGGCAATTAAACTTCCAAATTGGTAACTTTATTTAGCGAGGATTAATAAGATCTATTTATTATCTTTCAATCTAAAATGATTAATTTTATAAAAAAATAATTTTTAAAAATAATTTTTTTTCCTTCTAGTAGAATGTATTTTTTTTATTTAAAGAGTTGTCACAGAATAAGTGACGATATCCGTTTCAAAAACCGCCATATTTTAGTTTAATCTACCAGGTGCATTTTAAGAAATTCCGCGTCTAAATCCGATCCTAAGATCCTAAGAAACTGTTCTTTCCTTGACTTACATCATTTTTTCTAGTCGTAAAGAGGAGTCAAAAGTCATTTAATTTCTGAAGAGTAGGGGTGAACTGAGCAATTTAACGACAAAATATAACATAAATAAAACGAGAATTTTTAACCTTACATCTTCCTTATTTTATTAATAATCAGTCGTATTTTATTAATTTGGTTATTGCATCTATCCCTAAGAGTCATTGGCAAGATTAAAATTAATATTATGTTATAATATTTGATTTGCAACCGTATTTCACATTATAACTAAAAATCCTCTAAGTTTGCATTACCAACGTTAGATTATCTTTTATCCATAGTAATTTCGAGACCAAATTTTTATTTTCATTTTTAAAAAAACAGCATGAAAACAGAAATTAATAGACAAAGAATAATTATTCTCATTGACTGATATTTATATTTATACAGAATATTAACGGTATAAAAGTTTTTAGCTACCAAGGACAACACGTGTCATGGAAAAAAAAAAACAAGTAAAAAATCAAGACGGTAACCTAGCAACCTTACAAGGATTATTTCGCGAACTAACAAGCTAAGTAAACAGGTGGAGGGGGGAGGGGAGGAGGTATAGCCCAAAGTTCGAAATACCGATCATTCATCTTCTTTGAACAAACTTTTCCTCCATTTTTCTGTGTCCGTTGAGGTTCCAGTCATTTCATGAGAGACTATCAATCAAAAAAAGTGTAATACTTCTTATCTATGGCGTTTTATTTATTTGTTAGGTTGATCAGTCAATAAAACAAAAATGTTTGTTAGTTGTTACTTTAAAATCATACTATATTTATTATAAGTCTTAAAAAGGGATTTCCTGGTGCTTGCTTTGGTAAATATTGTACATGAATAGGGCTGTCATTATGACGTTCTATTTTAACTTTGATTTTCTTAATTTTCTTTAAAAAAAAATAAAAAATATTCATTAAAAGAAAACAAAAACAAACATTAAAATGAAAAAAACAAACATTCTTTCTATTTTATTGTTGATAACACACACACTCAAATATATATATATATATATATATATATATATATATATATATATATATATATATATATACACACATATATATAATAAGTTCCAGAACTATACCTAATATTAAGTTACAGCACTTCTTTGAAAATGAAGTGTTTCTATCATCTTACTTTACTTATTTAAACTTTGCCTTTAAGTATGAATCGATATAAATAATTACGTATTTCTCTTTAATGTGTCAAATAGTAATATTTGACAATAAAAATAAGCAAGTTAAATATATATGGTCTAACATAAAAAAATGCAGTTGTAAATTAGAAAAAAAAATTCCTTTCAAATGAATAAAAAAAAGGGCCATAAAACTGACGAGATAAAACTTCCTCTATCGGGGGCCCTAATCAAATCTGACGCTGAGAAAAGAGAGAAGAAATGGAGAAGTTAGAAAAATTTAAATGAGCAACTCTACGAAGTAATGATATTAAACAGTTTCAGTATTTATCAACCTACCAACATCTATTAAACAGATTTATTACACTCATTAATCCGAGAGCTGGCGGATTAATATTTTTTTATTTAATCTATCCCATTTCGTTTTTTTTTGTGTTTTTTTTTCTTACTTCCGCAGCTGCAGCGCGGCTTTAAGATCAAGCTATTTATTATAATTTTTCTCGAAGGGAGAAGGGCCGTAATAATATTAATTAATTTCGCAACTATAAACTTTTACTTTAGGGGGTGGATACTGCGGAGAGAAACTCATTTATCAAAACCTGGACAGTCGTTATCAATTATCCGAATTCCGAGGGGCGGTTTTCGAGGGCCGGCTCGCCCCAGAGCTAGGAATTTTTCGACGAAAACCGAGAAGGAAAGGGACTAGAAGAAAAGAAATGGATCTAGAGATACATATTTTATTATATTCCTCGAGGGGGGCCTATCCCCACATCCCGGCTAGGGATTTATGCAACAACCTCTATATTCAATTTTCCTCAACAGCCCAGGGAGTGTACAACGAATTATTGATGGCACATTTCTCAAGGAAATACATATGAAGAGGTCTCCGCGAGCGAAGGAGAACGCTTCGCCTGAGAGGCATTCGCTCAATAGGACCGGTTGGAACACCCCCGGACTACATAAAAGAGCCTACAGAGCTGAAGGAGCAAACCAGATGCTTGGGACGTGATTCTGACCCGGCATCTACCCTTGCAAATGTCATAGCCGAGAATACAATTTATTTCGTACATTTCTCTAATCGAAAATTCTGATGAAACTGAAGTGTTTTCGATATAACAGTAAAACTCTGTTTATCCGGATCTCCGGATTATCTGAACCAGATTTCCGGACATTTCTTTTTTTAAATCTTAACATTAGACAATAGTTTTTAACTATAACAGCAAGAAAGTAGCTATGTATAAATACGCCAAATATTTGCTTTTTAGTTTGATTCAACAAACAGTTTCAGTATAGACTGTGCAACAAATTATGGTAATAAAATGCTTTTTGTATAGTTTTAAAAAGGTTTACTAGAGTATCATAAAACGTTGAACTGTAAGCTATAAATAGTTATTATCGTGATAAAATTATTATCTATATTTTAAAGTTTGCTTATTATCCATATTACCCTGGTTGCCTTACCCTGGTCCCAGTTTTAATTTTTTATTTATTTTTCAACCTACCTTTATTACCTTTATTATCGATCAGAATGTTATGGTTTAGGCACGATTTTTTTAAAGAAGTTATGGTTTATTAATTATAATAATGAATATCTGTGACCGACCGAGAAAAAACTGTATCCCCTCCCCGTCCAAATTTGAGGGTTTGCGTTTCAAGATAAGTACCACATAATCCAAAATTGGACGAAAACACTCCCGTCCGTCCGCCTTCCGCGGTTTTGATCCGAGGATACCAGGTCGAGTTTTCTTAAAATCTGGTACCGAAGTCACAGATCATTCCGGATTGATCTTTGGACCGTTTCTATACTGCGACCGATTAAATGTTTTATACACCAGTACGCCCTGATCACTTATGAAGATAGATGAATGACATAAACCCTCAAACGGACAGATTAAGCGTATTTGGTACAACATTTTCTCAGTATTTTGAGCTCAAATTGTTTTAAAACATTCGCGAGAGTAATTTGAGCGATCGAACATGAAGGTAAGGGTAAACCCCGGATGGCTCATCAGTCTTCCAATAAATGGGTAATTGCTACTTCATGGATTGGGGAATAACATGGTGGATGTTAATCCAGACCAGATTACCTCTATACAAGACCATCGGTCATATAGAGAACATACTTATCAATTACTGAACCTTAATTAACAGAAGATTACTGCCCTAATTATCAGTCTTAAGCAATCTATTTTTAAATGCTATTCAAATGCTAGTATAGATCCAAACACCAATAACGTTAGATATATAAATATTAAATGTTGCGGTTCACAGGTAGCACATTTTAAAAATAATAAAACACCGCAAAGGTCAACATCGAGAGGAGAAAAAAAAGTGGATTAAGCAAACAAGCGCAGAAGAGTAAGCACGGACGTAGTATTTGTTCAACAACGATCAACCGCTGTCCTGTAATCTTTACAATAATCCCGGGAGGAAGGAGTAGGGCACGTACGGCAGCGATACTCCCTATCCCCCCCCCCCCACACCACCGCTATAAGCAAACATCGAAAAATGTGGACTCACGATAAAACTGCAAATAAAGGGCGCACACCTCTATACAGAGGTTTATGTTCAAGGAAAAAACGCAGGCCAACATGGAAGACATAAAGATGACACATTATCACCGCGCAGCGAAAAGTCTGGACTAGAGGCTCCTCCTTTTTAGCCTATTTATTCAGTTGAGTTATGGCCATTTTTCTGCGGGCTGGGAGGAGGTTCCTGCGCTGTGAAATATAACCGCGGCACCCGCTGGCCATCGCCCTTCCTATATCTTGTCCTATAGTGTCCGTCCCCTGTCCTTTATGGGTTCACTGATGGTATACCATGATAAACAATCCGAGACCATCATTATTTAATTTTATACATTATAAACATCAAAAAAATCGGAAAGAGGCTGTGTCAGCAGGGGGAACCCAAACCGAACAAGCAAACCAAAATCATCTTTTTAATTCGTTTATTGAGATATAACATTTTTTTTTTTTAAATAATTATTGAATGTACCAACTAGTCATAAGACGAATAAAAACGAAACAATTCAAGTGTTGAAGAGGACATAAGAATGAAGTTGAGCTCTTTCAAGCCCAACACTGATAAATAAACAACATGCTTCAAATTGAAAAATACTTTCCAAATTTTTTATTTTTAGCGGATTCAGTTTAGAATTTTTGCTGTTGTTAATATTTCTGTTGCCGTGTTATGCGACATAAATTTCACTTTTGATTTTGGATTTTTGATCTTTATTTTCAATTTATTATTTTACTCAGCACATCAACTCGAATATATGTTGTTTTGTTCGTTTAGTGAAGTTTTGTAAATCAGTTTCTTTTTTTTTTTTTTTTTTTTTTTTTTATTTTATTTAGACGAAGTTATAATACTAATATCATAAGATCAGTTAGTGGAACGCCCACTAATCTGAAAAGTTGAAGTGATGCGCAGTGGCATAAGATCTGGGAAAAGCTGACCTAGAATATGATTTTGGGATTTCGGGAAGGTTTGATTTGATATATATATATATATATATATATATATATATATATATATATATATATATATATATATATAATCAAATCGAAATAGGTTCATTAGTTGAAGTGTACGAGAAGCAGTTACGTCATCAACCCAACACTTAAAATTGGTCAACTTTACTCAGTAACTGTATATCCGCCTTAAGCCCAAATCCAAAATTTGTTTTTGTAATCGCTAATGGCACATTTTCTCTGTTAAATTATACCAATTCATGCTCTCTAGAATTTATAGAAGCGGAGCTATGAGTGTTCGAAAATCGCATAAAATCCTTTTCAATTTTTTCTTTTCTAACCACCCAAATGAAGGATCGTAATTCTACGTTTAAAAGAATATCATCAAAATCCGTTTGGGGCCTTGGGTTCAATGATTGGTGCCCGCTCTCTTCAGGAATCAGTTCAGAACGATTCACTTACCGCAAAATGTTCTGACTCATTAAAAAAAGTGAAGAGTAGAAGAACGCTATTCAATAAAAGCTGTGAATAACTGTAATGATTCAGTACTATTAATTCACTGATCTGAACTAGCACAAGTTATTCACTAAGACATCCTTCACCTCCGAAACAATGACGACTCAATGAAATGAGCTAGCTCTTTAAATCATTTCATCATTCCAGTCCATTTAGAGAGATTGTCAACGGCAGCCTTAAGAATATATACAAGAATTGGATTATCATGACCCAAGGATTTTATATGAAAGTGCGAAAGTTTATACTCATGAGCGGGTTTTAATTGGCAAAATAAAAATCAGCGGGCATTCTATTTAAGCGGTCATCCTTTCAACATTACGACTAGTTTTCGGTAGTACCCATCTCTATGGTAAGGATGTCATGCCGCGAAATTAATAATGTTACTAGCTTAGGAATAGTTTTTATTTTAGTTTTATACTTCAATTAATTACTTTTAAACAATAGATATGTTATACAGCAATCCGTTTTTACGACTACATAAGTATTCAGCATTGCAAAACCTTGTAATGAAATAGATATCGTTCGTACTGAATACGCCAAGCCCCCGAACTTCCGTATCAGTTATCTGATAAGGGCTTTGCTGAAAAACTGGCCACGCGACTTAGTTGAAACATTCATACCCAGCTTTATTAATGGGTTCCCTTCCCAATGGGCCATTTTCGTGTTACATATATATAGATAATGTAGGTGCATATTTAATTGAAAAATTAATCATTTTGTTTTTAACTTTTAAACACGATTCGGCAATGAATAATATTGTAATTAATTTCCGGGGATCAGTCCTATCCTTTAGAATTATAGAACATAATTGCATGAATTTCAAAACAACTCAACAATTTCGTAAATAAAAAAAATATTTAAAATATTTCGGTAAAATAAATAAATATTCCTAAACGTTAGGGAATGAAAATAGTTTAATTAACATTTAAATGACTAAAAGGGAAAAACATCCACCCTGGTATTAACGTCGTTCTCCTTTAAAGGTTTGTTTATTTAATTAATAATTAAATTTAACTATAAATATACAAAGTATATCATACGTTTAGCATAATAAAGTTAAATTACTGTTACTAATTACCAGTTTACCCCTGGATCTGCAACATGTATAAAGATGTGAATATAATTATTCAAACTCATTACCACTCAGTATTTCTAATGTTTTTATCGTTAGCCATTCTACATAGAGAGAGCAGAGATTATAATTTTACGTGATTTTATTATTTTATGAGAGAAAATTATTTTCGATAAAATAGTTAATTATTATAAGGCTGATGCCCTAGAAAGGAAAGGTTCAGAAACAGTGCTAAGCCAAATTGCAGAATATCTATAATAAGGAAAGAAATTGATACCTGGGAAGCCAAAGAAGAAGGAAACAAACTGGGACTCAAAACTTGGTTTGAAATAATCCAAATTCTTATTGGATTTATCAACATTTTAGCTGAACCTAACAAAGAATGAGTTGAGAACAATAACGGGTCCCCTCACGGACCACTATTCGCTAAGATATCTCGAGAAGATCAAATTAGTGGATTCCACCTGTCGTCTGGGCTTGGAGGGAGGAGAAGAAATAGATCACAATCTTTATGAATGTCAAGCTTTCTTTACTTCTGCAGGCTGCAGTCTTTAAAACAATAATCAAACCTGAAGATATCACAAGATCTAATCATATGGAATTAATGTGATTAATAACAATCATAAGATTCCTGTGGGATCTCAAACAGAGGTGTATTTCAAAAAAGATCCACATGAGTCTTGGTGAGAAAGGTATAAAAATAATAATAATAATAATAATTAATTATTACGACCAAGATAGTTTAGAAGATAGAGCTATATTCCTATGTTCAACGGCCGTTTAATAACAAATTCAGAGGTTCTTGTCAGGGTATAAACCGTGGTTTGACTAACTCTTGGGTCCAACGACATAGAATAGAATCAGGCACATATGCACCCTAGGGCATGGGCTTTGGGTTACTTAATTAATACAGAAATTACTTGGGTAGTTCCGCAGAGCTACTGGTGGGCGTGGTATCTTGACATGTCGGCTAATATTTTTGAGACGGTCAGTACATCCAACAACGCAGAATCTCCCCGACGTAAGGTTAAATGTTTTTGAGACGGTTAGTACATCCAACAACGCAGAATCTGCCCGAAGTAAGGTTAAATGTTTTTGAGACGGTCAGTACATCCAACAACGCAGAATCTGCCCGAAGTAAGGTTAAATGTTTTTGAGACGGTCAGTACATCCAACAACGCAGAATCTGCCCGAAGTAAGGTTAAATGTTTTTGAGACGGTCAGGACATCCAACAACGCAGAATCTACCCGAAGTAAGGTGAGTCTCGAAGCAATCACTTCAACCATGTATTATTATTCAACATAGTTTAATCTGTATTAACAATTTATGATAACATTTTGATGTTCCTTATTATTATTTTACTGGATTTATAGGTTGTAAATGATTATACCTGGTTTTAGAAATTATGTAATTTATGATAAAGCATTTATTCATTCTAAAATGAGATTCTAGCAGAGGAAAATGTATAACTTGAAGCCCTTTACATATTTTAATAAATTTTTATAATATTATGTTAAAAAATTAAGCGGAATAAAATGAAAGACAATTAAAATATATTTACGAATACTAAAAAATAAAAATAAAAGATAACTCACTGTAAATATAATCATGCTGAGTTATAGAAAACAACTAAATTTTATAACAACACTAATCGCAAGCCATAAACCATAATCTCCTAATTTCAATAAAATAGGTTATAAAATTATAAATCGAAAATGCAAGAGACAAATAAAGTATAAACAAGTAAATAATACCCAGCTGAAATTCGTTCAGGCTGATATCCCCGCCCAAAAGATTAATAAAAGGATGGAATCAATTATCTTTAAAAAAAAGGTAAAAATTAAATATGTTGTAACAAAGAAAATGACCGCCTTAAGGTAGACTTTCGTTGGTAATCCCCGCCGTTGCGGCTGGCAAAGTCTGCTGGCAGTTTACTACTACTGAATAGATAAGGACATATTTCGTTGGCACTGCCCGGCAGTCTAGATATGACGTCATATTTATACGGCCACGGTTGCAACGGTTCCCGCCTGTTTTAGTTTAACAAACTGTAAAAGGAATTTAATGGAAATGCCGATGAATGCCTTGTAGAATTTTTAATGAATATCTGGTTCTTTATATAATATAAAAAAATATTATAACGATGTAATAAATCGCAGTCGTTTTTTTAAAAAAGCTTACGCGCCATTCAGTAAACTTTACAGGAAACACATGACACGATATTTTCCCAAATAACAATTTTTTTTTTTTTATCGTATACAGTAGGAGTTTATTTACCTAACAAAACCTTTAAAATTACATTATATTGTTAAGACTTCTAGTACTAGTTCAGGCCAGAGTGACGACTGAGAGTCGTTAGTATTTTGTGCTTGCGTTATCAATTATTCGATAATTAGACCATTTCCAATTTGTTTTCTCGATATATCGTGAGCGGGAATCGATAGAGGGGATGTTTACGTCCCTTAATCAATTGAAAACTAAATTTCGGAATTTTGGCGCTTATGCCTTTTTTCAAAAAACGACGTCGATATGTAAGATATATTATAACGATATAGTATGATTATAAGTAAAGGAAAGGTTATAGCGATACAGGTTATAAGAGAGGAGTTTCTCGCTGCGGGGAGCGGTTCCAACGAAATACACAAACAGTAACGGTCGACAAGCGCTACCAACCGCAACCGTGGGCAGTACGAGCCAAAGTCTATCTTCAGCAGACTTGGCATTCGGTGTACAGACCGTTCTAAAAATATTAGCCGACCTGCCATGGGGCCACTACTACCAGTAGCTCTGCGGAACTATTACCATTGCTTGAACACGTAAAAAATTTAACAACGATTACGTTAATTAATTAAAATAGATTGCAAAAGGCAGCTATAAGTCATGATCAACGATTACCCATTATTTTTTCAATGTTTCATTTGTTCACGCCTCTCGAATCCCCCAAAAAGGCATAAATTTCGGGCGTTGGAGAGCGGGAAGGTGGTGTTGGCATGAGTGGCCGGCAGGAGGTTTAGCAGTGCCGGGAGAGGGGGCTTGTACCCTCGTCGCCCCGGCAATTTTTTTAAAATCGACTAACAGTGACGTTTCGCGATATTTGATGATTTATCGGAGAAGCTTTTCACTGATTTTATCTAACGCGATCCTCTTTTACCCTTCCAAACCCTCCATCGCGGATTATTTATGGTCCTTTTAGTTTTAATTTTTATCTCTTTTGTTTAGTTAGTCAATTTTCTCTTTTTTGCTAAAAACAGCGATTAAAAGGATGATTAACTGTTTATTTTAAGCGAGTTGGAATTATTTTCATTCTTAAGCAAGCTTTAATTATACACATTAGATTAACGATAAAAATGATACTTGATTTTTAATTAATTATTTTGTTTCCTTTTTCTTTTAATAGCCTTGTTTTTACAGTTAAAAAATCCCCTAAGTCAGCTCCCACCGGCTCAACTTCAATATCAGTTACTTGATTAGGAAAAAATCACTGGGATCTTCAGGAGTCCCTAATTCCATAACGACGAAGCAATGCCGTTTCAAGGATTCTAAAGCGGGCATACGAACTGTCGGATTGGATGTCTACCGAATCACCAAGTAGACTAATAAATATAGCTTAATATTTATCTGTACCTAGAAGTAATCATAATATAATTTCTGTCAATGGAGTCTTATGTAAAAACGTCTGGAAAAATTTTCATCATCGTTTTTTTTGCAGACATTTTTACATAAGAATCCATTGTCAGAAATTATATTACAATTACTTCTAGATTAACTAATAATTTTATTAGACTCAAACGGGTAAATGTCCTAGTGCTCGACTCTAACGTAGATGGGAGGATTGTGTTCAGTGAAGAGAGGGGTAATTACAGTAGAATTGATTATAAACTGAGGTGTATTAATTTTCTTTATTAATCATTTAAAAAAATGATAAAAAAGGAATGTAATAGAGTATACAGCGTTTTCTATCTCATGACAAAAAATCACGTTTATTATTTCTTATCTTATAAGAAATTTATTCTTTCTTATCTCATCTATATCATTTATCTTTTTTATTCAAATTATTGGAAGAATTGAATACTTATTGAGTAGGTGATAGGGAAGGAAAAATCTTCCACTAAAGATATATATATATATATATATATATATATATATATATATATATATATATATATATATATATATATGTATATATATATATATATATATCTTTCAACAATATTTTCGCACCTGGCTAACAAAAGAGTGACAATAAGCAAATGTATGGATAGAATAGATATAAATGGCATGATAGGGATGAGGAATGATACTAGCCAGCAGTACTTCTTTCCCGTCTTGAATTAGTCCTTTAATTCAGGAAAGGAGATCTCTCATCCAATTCCTATTTAGCCTTCTCCTAATGGTCATGAGAGCCGTAGCCATATCGTCTATCAGTCTGTTGTGATGTCCGTGAAGGTTATTATAGAAACGGGAATAAAGATTACATATGTGTTGGTTGATAGTTGGTTGTTGTAAGTCGGTATGTAGAGTTTTGTTGTTTTCGTACCAAGGAGCTTCTGTTATCAGTCTTAAAATTTTGAATTGAAAAGATTACAGTTTTAGTGAGTCTTTTTAGCTGAATCGTAAATCTGTGAGATTTAAGTCCAAATGGGTTTAAGTAGGTTGGGCTATTCTACGCGAAATGACGTTTTAGGATGTGTTCTGTTCAGCGTGCACACTCTTAGGGGATGTCGTGATTCGAACATTTCTTCAAAGACTCAGCTGCTGGGGCCTTCATTCTGGGTGTTATCGATATAATGAGTTTACTCTTTGGGATACTCTTCTTTGGCGAGAGGGTGAGCTGGTGAGACATTAGATCCAGAAGAGTAATTTGGTGTTAGTGTGGTATTTTCCTTCGATGATTTCTTCTCAAGATTCAAAAAGTTTTCGTAACTATCTAGACTAGCACGGGATGCTCTACGTATGATCTTAATCTCACACCATCCTCTCTTCATGAAAGAAGAAGGATCAGTAGCGTCAGGTGGCAAATTTTCATCCGACTCCATAGCTATCTGGGCTTCATCCTAATGTGAGTTTCAAAACATTCAGGGCTGTCTACGTTTCCTTTGGAAAGTTTTTGAGAGCTGTGGAACGCGTTTTTAGTAAAGACCGTCACGCAGGAGTAAAAACAGAAAAACATTTTTGAACGTGACGGTCTTTACAAAATTACTTCAATATGGCTGCCAAGAGAAGCTAAATCACCCTCCACCATTGGTTGAGGCCCTAATAATGCATGAGCCCCACAAGTAAAATTTTTGTAACTTGGAAACATTGCCTGGAACAGTGAAACAAAGTAAAACACATGTGACGGTCTTTACGTAAAGTATCTAAAAATCATGACCTACTTGATGAAAATTGGTTCTGGAGAAATGAAAATAACACTTGAGACAGATGGGAAGCGTCTTTCCTTATGCCCACATAATGGCTGACTGTCGCCGAAATGGAAATTTTCTCAAATTCGTCACCAAAGCAATCTGCTGGTAGTTCAAAGTACTAAAAAAGATGGTGTGACGGTCGCATTTAATTTTGAAAACTGAACTTTCACCAACCATTTCATAATTCAAACCACTGGATACACGGGACTTTCTTCAATTTTGCAGCTTAGGACTATATACTTCGGTTTAAAGAAGACTTCCAGTGCAAATATGCTGAAATGCAAACAATATCATGTTCGAGAGACCACTCACCCTCTCGAATACGCGTGACGGTCTTAACATTTTGATGCTATTATATCAAATTTCAAGTATAACCGGTGTGAGATGACACCAAAAAATTAATTCCAGTAACAAAGGATATTATTATCAATATTTAGACAAAAATGGAGAAGATACCGTAATTTTTTAGGTCAGTGGAGGCAAATACAGGAAATTTGGTCAAAACGTCATTTTGTGTAGAATAGCTCAGGTATGTGTATGGATTGCGTTTATGCCTGATTTTTAATTTGGACGATTTGTAAAAAATTGAATACAGTAATTTCAGTCGATTTTTTTAGAGTCTTTTAATCTTGACGTGTGAGGATTTTATTTATTAAATCACATAAATTAGTGTACTTAATACCATTTTATAAAACCATAAATTTGATTTTAAGAACCCGCACATATTCGATAACGAAAAATACACAAAAATATAGGAGAATTTTGAGAGCAATAAATTGATACAAAAAACCTTAACAACCTTTATGCGGGCATTATAAATAAAAAAAATAATAATCTTACTATCATAACTAATTTCATTGTGTAGTATTTAAATAGAATAAATTTTATCAATAAAATTTAAATTAATTGCAAATCAAAAGTAAATATTAAACATTAATAAAAGATTAATATAGGAATGAGAAAAAGGAATAGAAACTAACACGAGGTACAAAGTTCCAGCCCGTTAATACTTTATCAATTAAATTCCCGAACATTATGCCGTGTTAAATTACCTAAATAATATTTAACAATAAACGATAAGATGGTTTGCTATTATTCAGAAGCTTATAATTGAGATAAAGCTCGCGTAAATTGTTAAAAAAAAAAAAAAAAAATATACATTATTTTAACCTACCTTGCCGATATTGTCAATTTTTTGTGACCGACTCTAGAAGATACTAAACGCTAAGATATCCCGACAGGGGCCTTTGAAGCGATTCTGAATTAATTAATCACTTCTAGTCATTTGTTGCGTTCCTGGAGGGAGGTGAGAGGTGGGGGAGGGGGAAGTTGGCGCCAACTAAGTTCATTGATGCATAAGACAGGTGCTTGGTCACGTAATTGCTTTTCAAAACTATGTAGTGCTCTGGCAACCATTATGCCTCATGAGTGAAGGGTTCAGTTCCGAGTAATGGTTTTAACAGGAAGCATAAAGCCACTCAACAGAATGGATAGCTTAGAATGCAAAGCTTCGAAGAGAATTTTATGTTTTTTTTTTTGTTTTTTTTTATTTAGATTAGAAATGTTTTAATTTTATTTTGACATAATCGCATAAATAAAATGTATAAACATTATCTGGGCCTGGTCGTTAAATTTTCAGCCCGAAGTCGACTAGATCCAATGAAGAAATGCATTCAATCATGCTAAAAATAAATTTATATTTCTATATGAAATATGATAGAAAAATATAATAGAAATTCAATGAAAAATTTGATTAAAATCAAGACAACAAAATAACAATAAATAAAAATATAAATGATCAATCTAAACAATAAATAAAAATCTGGTGCGGTGCGCGCATCACACAACTTTCCCTTACCGCCCTACAATAATTATCTTTTTAATATAATTCTAAAGAGTTCACATAAACAATACTTGAAATAAACTCAGAAGCATTCAATTCTTCTCCCACTTAAGTATAATAAAATAGTTTTTAAAACAATTTTAGTACAACAATTCTGTACACTACCTGTATATTTTAACTTTGTCAAGTTGAAAAAATATATTTTAAAAGTTGCTGGTTTAGTTTCTATAGAAACATTTTCTTTCCATTAAATAATGTGATAGTAGAAATTATTAAGTTAATTTCCGTTTTTGTATTCTTAAATTACTTTGTTACAGAGCGAATTGTTACAACAGATTGGCGGATTGGTGGGATGAGGTTCGGTCGCATCTATCTCCATTCGGATGCGCTCGGTTATCCATCTATTTTATGCTCCTCATAAAATGCACTGTATCTTTGCTAATACTTGTCCGATTTTGATGATTTTTTTTTTTAGATACTTTAATAACCTTTCATATCATTCTGTACATAATTTACTATAAATTGCATACGTTTTAAGCCATGTGAAAATAAAATATTCTTTTCTTCATAACTTTTTTTCCTGCATTTTCTCGGTGATTTACTACATAAATGAAAAGTTAAAGGTCTTTATGAAGAATAATTTTGGCAAGTTTCATCAAAATCGTTAGAGCCGTTTTTGAGAAAAATGTAAAAAAGTGTAAAATCCATTATATAATAGCTATTTCCGGTTAGTCCGATGCGCTGCCTCTTTGCTATTATTGGTCCGATTTTGATGATTCTTTTATTGTTTTTTAAATAATTTAATTATCTTTCATACAAGTCTATAGATGATTTACCATAAATTGCACGCTTTTGAAGTTATGCGTTAATAAAATATTCTTTTCATCATAACTTTTTTCCCTGCAATTCCTCGGTGATGTACCATATATATGAAAAGTTAATGGTCTTTATGAAGAATAATTTAGGCAAGTTTAATCAAAATCGTTAGAGCCGTTTTCGAGAAAATTGTAAAAATGTGTAAAAGCGATTATATAAAGTGGCACTTCCGGTTAGTCGATTTTGACGAAAATGTTGCTGTAACATCACATGAATGCGCTAACCTTAAATATGTAATTTCAGTATCGTACAGCTTTCCGTTTTTGAGCTAGACTGATCACAGACACACAGACCATTTTGCGAGACTTGGTCATTTGGACTCAGGGGACCTTAAAACATGTATTTCCGTTGAAAACTCGAATTCGAAAATTTTCACGATCGCAATACTTCCCCTTACTATATACTTCGTATATAGGTAAGGGAAAGCAAAAATATTTCTGTATAATCTAAACAATTAATAAAAATATTGCTGTCAAATATAAATAATGAATTAAAATATTTACTTTGAAATCTCGACAGGTTGGATAAACATATAAATATAATATTACATATTGCTGTTACTACAAAGAAATTTATAGTTTCCGCTTCTAATCTGTTTAAGGTAAGTTTTCCTCGGTGCGACTATCTTAATATTGTATTGTATCCATATATTCTATTCGTAGAGCATCATTGCTATAACAACTCTACTCCCAGTTGAGTCGTTAACGATTATCTCACGGCTAGATTAGTCGAACGGTAAGAGTAGGGTTAAGGATTTTTATGTGGTAAAAAATCCAAAATATTTTGTTATTATTACCATAATAATTATTATTTCTATATAAAGAAACTATCCATTGGACTGTTATATAAAGTCCCCGGTTCATAATTTTTACAATAATTTCGGTACTTAACTACGTATTTATAGTTTTTTGCAGGGATGAAGTATATGATAGCATTCTCCTCCCCACTCTATCTACACAATTTTTAATTGCAATGTTAACATTAATGACTGACAGAGCCAGCGACTTATATTACTTAAATTAATGAATAACTTCTTTATCAATTTATAGAGTATCGATTAACTTATTTATTTTGCATTAGAAAATATATTTTATTAACAGATGGTGTAAAAAAAAAACACAACTAAATATAATTTTTTATAACTTTAAGAAAAGATTAATTTTTTTTCTTAGATCTGGACCCAATAGCATCCAAGGTATAATTAATGAACAAAAATCCTTATAATATTAATTAAAATTATTTTATTATATTTAGATTAAGTATTATATTTATAGTATATTGTAAAATCTGTTTTTATTGCGAAATTATGAATTCTGCCACTTTTAAGGACGATAACCTATAGAGGTTAATTATATTATACACATTAGATGTATTATCAAACATATTTAGATTAACGTACGTTATCGAACGGATTTCCCCAGTGCAATATGGACACGTAATCAGAGACAGATAGGATTTTTTAACACAGTCAGTCGCGATAAAAAAAAAAAACATATCAATCAATATATAATTTTAAAAACGATGTGTTGTGAGTAATTTATAAAAATTCAAAGACACTAGAATATAATACAACTTAGTAGTAAATAAACTTTTGTCTTTGACTTTTATGTAAAAGTCTATTTACTAGAGATCATAACAAGTTGATTAATATTTTAATAATTGAGATATTTCAACTAAAACCTTATCGTTTCGTCAAATATGATGCTCAATATGCCTAATGATTACATTATCTTGGGGCTCGTAGATAAAATTAAGTTAGGAGGGACAGGCATTAACACTGTCAAAGAATAAAAGGAAATCGAAATTATTAAAATTTTTTAGCGTACGGAAACGACTTGTTAAATATAATATATATGATCTTATACATTAAGGAACTCTTATTGAAATGTTATCTTTATAAAAGAATAGAAATACATTAAGTGCGGACACTTAGAAGGATGAACAGTACGACAATGAGCTTTAAGATGGCAAAATGAAGTGGAAAATGGTATTATGGTGGGATGAAATGCCCCTCAAGAACAAAAAAAAAAGGAAAATTTATATTTCAGCAAGCAATAATATATATATATATATATATATATATATATATATATATATATATAAAACATTTCAAAGGAATATAGGAAACTTAGAATGTGAAGGAATAATTGATGTATGAAGGAAGTTAGGAAAGAGGCATCAAGAATAACAACATGAAAGGAATTCCAAAAGGAAAACGAAAGAATAAGAAAGGATGGATACAAGAAGCAGTTCTATGTGAGAGAATATAAAGACCAATGGGTTAGCTCTGGTATTCTACAATAGATCAGAGAAAGGAAGGTAAGGAGGTCAAGAATATAGAAAGGTTTATTAGTTCTCAGAGATTGGAATGGAGAGGAAAACGAAGGAGTATTGCGACGAAGAGAAGGGTAAAGCCACTTTAGCTTGGTATAATAGCTGAAGATATGAAGGCTCCAAACATGAAATAAAAAAATAATTAATCACCATCGTAAAGGAGCTCTTGGATATTTAAAAGCAAGGATTCGTGGAATGTTTAGAACTGTTCATGGATAACAAAAGATTTACGGAATGTTTGAGAAACATGATAACTCAAGTGCAGGTTATTAACACACTTAAGGAATCAAATAAGGAGGGGAACGTGTCGACAAACAACGCAAGGGAAAACCTTGAGGGCGGAGCAAAGGCCGAGAAGTTAGACTAAAGAAAGAGAAAAGCCTTCTGCCTCTACATAACTTCAGACCTTATCAAATTTACCATCTTGAATTTTTTTTTTTTTAGCTCTTTGATTTGTTTTACGTTCTTTCAATTGCGTGCAGTAATCCGAAAGTTGATTGTTATTTCAATAATCAAATTTGGGATTACATTATAAATTTCTACTATATATTGTATTACATCTTTAACTTACATGTGATAAGCTAAAGAGGAAGGCTTTGGTGTAATGATTCTAAAACACTTTACACACGACATTATCATTCGTCGTTTCCTTTCAAAATGACGAATGATAATGTTGAGTTCCGAGGAACATCCAGAGGTGAAATGAGACTTTGGAAGTAAATCTAAAAAAAATTGGTCAATAGTTTTAAAGAAATGCCACGTTCGGCAGACGAGTGGATATTTTTTTAAATTCGATTTTTGGATTCTACTTATCTTGAAACGTAAAATCTAAAATGTTGAGGAAGGGATTAATGTTTTTTCTTGATCGATTACAAATTTTAGTTATTATATAATTAATATAAACGAAAATAAACCAAAAATTAAAGTTATTTTTTTTTTAAATGTTTTTAAAAAAATGTTTTTTAATGTTAAATGTTTTTTTAAAACTTAGGAAAAAATAAAATATTACATATTATAAATTATTATTCATTAAAATGAGTATTATCAGCCGCAAAAGTAAGGTTATGACAGTAGCCAGAGATGAAGGGGACGGGAGAGTTGTAGCAATGTTATGCAATGGAGAATCCTGGAGAACATGAACTGCTACACCTAGCTCGGAACAATTTTGAGCAATCTGGAAAAATAGATGAAGTGTCGAATAGAATAAAGAAAGCGAACAATATCTATTACCAGATTTGCAACACTATTGTGGAAAAGAGAGAAGTAGGGAAGAATTTCAAACTCCACATCTATAAAGCAGTACATCTCCCTACATTATTATATGACGGAAAAAGCTGGGTCATCCAAGGTAAAACCAGGAGAAATAGAATAAGAAATGAGAGAATAAGAGAAGAACTGATGGTACATTCACTGAAAACTACCTAAGAATGATGACAACTTCGATGGTATGGACACATCTGTGGAATGGGGGAAGAAAGAATGCCACGGAAGTGTATGGAAGCGAGGCCAACTGGCAGGAGACCACGGGGTAGGCCTAGAGGAACATGGAGCACGTCCAAAGACTAAGCCAAAAAAAGAGGGAAGACCCTGGCTCAGTTGAAGGAATTGGCGAGAGACCGAGATGTGGCTGGAGGCTCCTCCAAGTTGAAAGGTACAAAAGGAGGTAAAGAAAGAAGAAGAAGATTCATTAAAATTAAATTAATATTAAACTGATGTAACAAACAAAAATGATGAAGTAAGGCTTTGCGGATGGAAATACGCTAAGGATTCTCCAAAGGAAATGTTATAGAAAGTACACTATCGGTAGATTGGAATCTTATATACTAAGTGTACGGACGAAGAATAAGAAGATTAAGAACATATGTTTATTTTCGGTCCATAGGCATTGCAACAGGAAAAAAGGAACCCGCCTAAGAGTTCGAAACTCCGAGTATCAACAGCAATAATTTCACTAAATAAAAAATAAGATATATATATATATATATATATATATATATATAATGTAGAAGTATAATAGAAAAATAAATGCCAATGTAAAAGTATTCACAAAGAAAAATAACTGCAATAATGATGAAACCCTGAAGAAACTCCGTCTCTCATAAGCTATCGTAAGAGGACAAGCTGTATTGAAATAGACGATATCGGGTGATACAGAATTTATTACCGTAACTGCTAACAATGGCAATATGGTGGGGGAGAGGAGGAGGGTAACAAGATCTATCCTATACCTATAGCAGTCCTGAATAATAAACCACCAGAGTAATAAAGATAACGGTGTCGTTGAAATATACCGCCTTCCTAACAGATTTACTGTGTTCGCTCATCGCAACTAAATAATTATCCTTTAAGTAAATGGAGAGAGAGGGATCGAATAGCTCTAGTAAAATATTATAAGAATGGATATAAATCATAAATTTAAAAATAAGTAAAAATTTAAGAATCATCGAAGTCTGCCATTGTACTTAAGTAAAAAAAAAAATATGCCGATATCCAAATTAAAAAATGTCATATTTATCCTATGCAATAAAATCGTTTGGTATCAGAACAAGAGAGAGAAATTATTTATTTTCATTTCATGCTGATAACATTAGACTAAGGTATATTTATTAATCTATAGTAAGACGTAACATAAACACATTTATTTCTCTTTTACTTGTAGAATAGAATAGAATAGAAAAATAAACATTATTCTGGGACTAGGTCCCTTAAGAATACTGGTACTGGTATTGGTGGGAGGAACTAGTCCGGCAAGTGGCCCGTATGGTCCTTTTTTCCAACCTCTGACGGCTACTATTACGTCACCGCCGCGTACTAACCAGAGTGGGAGTGTCAAGATCCATTTCGCGAGATCGCCACGAAATAAATATTAACCGACCCAGGTGGGAATCGAACCCAGAACGTTCCGAACCGGACACTCTGGGGCCCTCGCTCCAACGTACTCGGCCGTCACGTCCTCCCCTTATGAATAACAAGTATATACAAGTAAAAAAGATAACAGAAAAAATATCTGGCCAGAGACTACATTAATAAAGGTCAGTTAATATTTACAATAATCTCAATTAAACATATTAGTAACGAAAAAAAAATATCCTTCTAGTAAAAAAATAAAATAAACATAATTTTACTGATTAAACAAATTAAAAAATAAAAATAAAATAGAAAGAGAGAAAAACCTTTCAAAGTAAAAATATAAAAATAACATGAGTAGAGCAATCCTGAGTTTAAACAACATTCATTAAAAACAAATTCTTACTTCTAAACAGAATTTCATTCAACAATATAAAAATAATGGAATAATTCACAAGCTTTGTAAGATAATTGAAACAATTACTTACTACTAATCAAGATATTGATCTTGAATTAAAATTTCATAAATTTACAGCGTATTTTTGGGTGAAGTGAGGCGTTGAAAAAGGTGGAATATGAATGAGGTAAAAGAAGAAGAATGCCGGATATTAGAATGGAGGGAATTCCGGAGGACAATGGAGATATTGTAGGAAGTAAAGGGAGTATTGTAATCGCGAAAATTTTAGATTTTCAGATTTCGATGAAAATATCCATTTTCACCATTCCTGATTTTGATTTGACAGACCATTCCTGAGTTTCGTCATGACGCCTGTACGTACGTTCGTTCGTATCTCACATAACTCAAAAACGGTTAGCCGTAGAAAGTTATGATTTTGTAATTGGGATTGCTGTAAAATCAAGTTGTGAACCTTCCTTTTTGTTTACTACATGATCACCGGAAGTGGTACTTTACTTGAATGTCATAGTAGATTTTCATCAAACATTATATTAAAATAAAATGTAAAAATTCTCAAATTCGATATATAAGACTTTTATATTAATATAAATAGCATAATTTATTTTAGTTGAAGTTGGCAAACCGAAAGTGGTACTTTACTTGAAGGTCATAATAAACTTTCATTAATAATTATATTAAAGTACATTATACAAAAAATATCAAATTTTATATATAAGATTTTTATGTCAATATAAATAACATACAAGATTTTGGCTAAAATTGGTCAGCCGGAAATAGTACTTTACCTAAAACTGTTTTTTTTTTTGTTGCTTTTTTAGTTCCCGCCTTTTTTTTTTGCACCTCCGATTTATCGTTTAATAGGCGTACAAGGAAGTCATGAGGTGTCACATCAGACATTTTAATTTAACTATTTATCACTATACATTATTATTAATATAATTATTATTAGTATCAGTAAACCAGACACTTTACCTTATTGTGTTTTTTATTTGTTTTGTTCGTTAGGCTTTGTCTATTTTAATATTTTAGTTATATTCTCATTTATTTCGTATTTATTTATTACAGTTAATCCATCATAATTTCATAACATTATAAACATTTTATTTAAAATTAAAAATTTAATCAAATGTCAAAATTTTACAGGTTCGCGCACGCTTCAGACATCACAAAATAAGTAAAAAGAACTAATATTATAAATTAAAATAAATAAAAAAACATATGTTTATATGAATATATTTTTTTATAATATTATTCAATAAATTTAAGTTGATGTGCTAAGAGTAGAAATTTTTTTATAGTAAATAGTTAATTAGACATATTCCCCATAACGTTATGGTTATTTCGGTTATATAATGTTTATATAAATAATTTATGATTATTAACATTATAAATAAAATAATGTTAAAATTTATTTAAAATTTCAATGTGAAATTATTTTGTTTTAACTAAATATAATTTAATGATAATTTCCAGCCTACCCCATAAAGCCCTTTCTTCTTCCTTCTGCCTGAACTATAATACCTTTTTATCATTTATCGTCCTTTTAAATTTTTCATGTAGCAGTTAATGCCATAAATAACAAAAAAAGAATCTTCATCAATATTTTATAACCTAATCTAGGTCTTTAATATAATAATCCTTATAAATATAAGATTATTAACGAACCTCCTAAAATGTAATTACAGTTAATAGCCCGTAATTAGATATTGCTCCTCAATTTAATTGCCTCGTATCCTTTTTATTTAAAACAATATTATCCGCACTCCTTTATTGAACTTAATAAACTGGATTTTTAGTTTTCATTTAAAAATTTTATAACTCATCATGTTCATTATGCATATTGCGAAATATGTAATAGTAGTCTCTGCAAAACTTAAGTATTACACCTTAAAACCAACTTTAATTAAGACAACTTCAATTTAGCTTCTAAGCCTACGTACGGAGTAAAAGCACTATACACAAGTAGAAATTTATTATGTGGCACATAAATACTACGGTCTAATTCAATAAGCGAAGTAAAGAGACTCGGCAGAACCCCGCGTATTTTACACTGCGTATTTGCTCAATGAATATTTTTAATATTATTAAAATTTAAATATATCCGGCATTCATAATGCAAAACGTTTAATTAATTTTACTTTATTAGAGACTGGGATAAATAACGATATAAAACGAGCCAAATGTTCAGCTAATCAGCAATAAAAAAAAAAAAGTTATTCATAATATTTAATAAATAATAAGGAAAATAATAAACTCTGCTGTTAGATCCTGATGATTTAATACTAGAAAAATATTAAACACTTAAAAAAGAGACAATAAATAATTGTTGGTATATATTAGTCCAGTCAAATGGTAGTTTTTATTGCAAAAACAATTCCAGCAGTCGGTTATATAATGTTTTCTATGTGCTTAGGGCGCTGAATCCGAATTTGGAATTATTTAACAAAATTTTCAGGTGCGTTTTTAGATATTTGCAAAAAAAAACGGCCAAATTTATGATCATTTAGGGGATTTTGACTTATAATTTAAAAAGTATTCGTGGTAGAGAAAAAAACACTCTGATATTTCCTGAAGAAGACTAAATTGTACAGAATTTGAGCACTGTAGGAACAATAGTTCCCGAGATACAATATTTCAAAAATAGGACATTTTTTCCAAAAAATGGAGTTTCAAGTATTGGGTCAACTTTTGAACAAAATATTAGGAAAAATACTGATCGTACGAGAAATATTGCTAGTGAAGTAGCAAATCTATTCAGCTTTGATCCAATCACAGAATGGCCCCTGTAGACATAATGGTTTACTCGTTCTTTGAAAAATATTAAATAGAGCTCTCTCTATATCTGATTTTCGCATTTATAAGCTTCAATATAAAATAAAATACAAAAAACTTTCTAATATAGGTGTTCAAAGTGAAATTCGGCCTTTTAACCAATTTCATCCGAAATGATTTTCTCTTTTTCATAATTCGAAACCTTCTGAATATTAATTTGAATATGAGTACCGAAAATTTTATCATTTCCAGCAGGTCTTTGTAAAAAAAAAAAAAAAAAAAAAAAAAAAAAATCAAGGGTTCTCAGAAAAGTCCATAATTTAGGAACTTATATTAAACATGAAACCTTTACGAGGGTTCTAATTTCTTGACATCTGTTGAAAACTTTCCGAATTCTAATCTTCAATTAAATTTTCTAAGTAACCCTAATATGATTTCACAAAAGCATTTTACGAAAAACGCTAAAGGTAAAAAAGGTAACATGTTTTCTTCCAGAATATGCGCATTAATTGAAACTTCGGTGTATGATGCGGGTTACAACAATATGATGCATAACCATGATGCATTTTTATACTACACCTTTAATAAAAATATGTTCAAACCGGTACAGGCAATATTTTTCCTAATAAATGCAAAATAATTAAAGACATTAAGTTTTTTTACATGTTATTACCACTTAAAATGATGTGCATAAACTTTGAGGTCCTCTAAGGACCTCACAATCGCTTACGCGGAATCAAAAGTGTCAAACGATGGGCATATTCTGGAAGAAGACTTAACGCTCTAGCATTTTTCTCTCAGACCAACCATTTTTTCGTAAAATGCGTTTAAGCCGTCATAAAATGAACCCTATATATCAGTTTATATATATATATATATATATATATATATATATATATATATATATATATATATATATATATATATATACACGCACGTGTGTGTGTCCGTTGCAAAGGGGTGTCCCCTGTGAAGATATATATATATATATATATATATATATACACACGCACGTGTGTGTGTCCGTTGCAAAGGGGTGTCCCCTGTGAAGATATATATATATATATATATATATATATATATATATATATATATCGTTTACCTAATATAGTTTATTAATTTATATAATACATATAATATTATTAGAATTAAATATGCATGTATAAACAATTTAAAAAAACAGAAAATAAACTTGGTTAATAAAATGTGTAAACAACGTAGGCATTTACATACTAATTTTAAAAACCGACATTTAAGAGTTTTTAAAAAAGTATTAATTTCTGTTTGTTCCTTTTTATCTGAAATCACAATTTATTTTTCATGATAAACCATCACTTTGTGGAATAAATTGTACCTCTCTTCTTCGTTTCTTCTCTCATAAAAAATCTTTTATTTTTTTTTTATACTATGAAAGAGAACAAACGTTTTATAAATTATAAAAGACTAACTCCAAGATTTGTACATATTTAAAAGTACTTACGTATTTATATCAAAACATGAAACCACTAGATATGGTTTTCTTAATTTTCAAGGTTTTGTAGGTTTCCGTTCAAAGGCGTAAATGTATATGTTGGTGAAAAAAAAATATGCTGTCCGCGTCCGTTTGAAGTGTGTCCGTTGTAATGGTGTCTAAATTCGTAATATAACATATTGCAGGTATATTGAACTTCCTAGCGGAGGCATTTAAAAATTCTCCGTAGGAAGGGGGTGTCCTTTAGAGAGGTTTCAGTATATGTATATATATATATATATATATATATATATATATATATATATATATATATATAATTTTTATTATTAAATTTTAAAATCCGGATTCAGCTCTATTTCCAATATCTTATTCTTGGATTTAAGACATGATCAAACTTATAATTTACCTTCAAGAGCATATTGCTACTTTCTCTTTTTTTTTATTGTCTCCACGATGTTTGTTGGTCTTTTTGAGATACATGATTAAATACTTCATGGGCAGAACTACTTCATTCAACTATTTTCTAATCTATTTAATTAATCGAAATAACATTGCGATGGTATGTAATGCACTAGTCTGTTCCTGGAGTCGAGAGATTTCATGTCTACAAGAATAGGTGGTGAGATGGTTTGCCTATACGCTCCGCAGCTAGGCGTTACTGAGACCGAGTCCTGTTGTCAGGTTGTGGTTTATTCTCCCCCCAAAAATTTTTTTTTTGTAAACCTCTGGGTTTTTTAAGTTTAGAAGGTTTTTAGTAGTTCTCAGTTTTTTTTTTAATATATATTTACAAATAAATGGGTTCACCATTTTTATTTATTTTACGTAAATTAATTTTATAAACTCAAGTTGTATTTTCAAAACAATTTTTTTCTAATCATAATAAATTTAAAAAAATAATAATAATTTTTAGTTTCAAAAAGGAAAAATGGTGAACCTATTTATTAGTTAGTTGACATCCGCATGCTGGTATAGAAGGATCAATCTAATTAGGGATTGATAAATTATTTGCCACTTCTATAAATTTGTTTTATTGAAAACTAGTTTCGAATGTAATACATTCATCCTCAGTTCTAAAAACACACAAAAAAATTCAAAAATAAGCAATTCAAAATATAGTTGGTATTATTATACATATTAAATTAGATTTAATATAAATCAGTATTATAAAATATTTATGAATTATGAATTTAATTAAGAGAAGATATCAAATGCATGTTGGTACTCACCAAGGTTTAAATGGATTATATCAAACAGAAAAGTTTGTACTGGTTCCTTCTCGCATTGTACTAACAATGAACGAGAAATAGGCAGGATGTTTTTAGGTAAACGGTTTAAGGGTCAGGCTTTTCTCAGTAATGCCGGTGAGTAATTGTATTTTCTGTTATAGATGGGAATAAATTTAAGATTGGACTGTTGGAGATATTTATTTGGTTATTTAAGCAAAAATATTGATTGGATTTGAAGAAAAAAAAAAGATTTTTGCTTAAATGACCAAATAAATATCTCCAACAGTCCAATCTTAAATTATTTATTAGTTTTTCACATGAAACGATGAGCTTCTACAAAAAATATCTATTCCTAGTTTCAGAAAAACTGTAATTAGATAATTAAGGCTTGCTTTTCCAACAAATACCTATGCCTCACTTTCATGAATTTAACATAATTTTTATTAAACACGAATTCTATGTTTTTAAATAAAAAATTGGATCCAACTTGCATGCATATGGATATAAATCAAAAACAAAATTACAACATAAATCTTTTTATAAATGCATTTTAAATTGTGTAATTAAAATTAAGAATTTCAGTAAACATTGAGTAATATTAATATTTAAAAAAAAATAATTTCATGCATATAAAAAAGGATAAAATATGAAAATACATAAGAAAAAAATGCTCCTTATAATCCGGGATTCAGATACGGTACACCAACATAAACAATAATACTGTGCCTAATTTTCTATCTTTGTTTTCCCGTATAATAAATAATACCTTGGAACAAGTTAGTTTGTTATCAGAAACATCAGAAGCCATGTAAAAGAATCTTCAGCCGACCGTCGAGGGATGTTCGGTTCGGCTATTTTTCCTCTTTCCGTAAGCAGTAACAGTCCGTTTCATTGAATGGACCTTGTCCAATTTCGGCTAACACAGCCATCCGCAGGTAGCGAGCGGACGACACGACACGGCTTTACCTGGACCTCGGGCTGTAAGGGGAGACCTTCCCACGTCCACAAAGGAGCTCTCAGCCCTCCTTTATTTCACTCTAATTCATCTACCAATGAAATAAAGGAAACTCCGCCACTCGGGCTGTCGCTAACCACAGGGCCTCAGCTTCCAATGACAGCCATCCCGAGGGTGGCAGAAACTATAATGAAGGGAAGGACTTGTCAAAAACAAAGGTCTAGGCTTCTCTTTTAATAACCCCAATGCAAATGGCAAAGCTTCGGGGGGGACTCCATAACAATACAACCTATTCTATGCGCGTCTGGAGTGCCTGAGTGGTAATGGGTAGTGCGAATAAAAAAACAAAACAATATATATATGTATATATATATATATATATATATATATATATATATATATATATATATATATTTATTACTACCTAGGAAAAATACAGGCACAACACAAAAATGAACGATTTTCTAATCTTTGTGTAATTACGAGATGATTATTTCTTGTGATGAAGAGAGCTAAAACAAATATTCATCATATGTCAGAGCAGTATGGAGAGCAGTTGTTTTTCTAAACAAAACAGTCCCAAACCCAAAAACTAATGTCTAAAAATATGTTTAGATTAAAAAAAATACCCTGCATAAGTTACCTCCAAGCATTTACTTGCAAATGGGTTTAAGAAACTATTTAAGCCGTTTCCTCAAAAGTACAGCTTTTGGAGTTGTTTCGGTCTTCTCCAAGATAGCTAGCTATATATAGTAGAGCGTCGATTATCCGAACTAATGTTGTCAGTGATGGTTCGGATAATCAAAAGTTCGGATAATCGAAATTCACGTACTCGCACACACACACACACACACACACACACACACATATATATATCCCATCATTACTTCGCTGAGATAGAGTAACTTTTCTTCCGCTTTCGAAGACAGTGTTTACAAAGCACATTCCTTTTACAAATTATCAACTACCATCGCCCATCCTATGCCTATAATCTCCTCTAATTCAAGTCCTTTAATTCCCTTCCTCTTAAAATCCCGCATGCCCCCTCCTTATCCACATTCAAACCCACTCATATTCCTCAAGGGACTTCGTACTAGAATAACGTTTCTTTCCTATATGTTTCTATTATATTTTATATATATATATATATATATATATATATATATATATATATATATATATATATATATATATGAATGAGTTTTATAAAACCATGATAAGGAAGTAGCGAAATTTTGATATCCAATAATTGATAGACATTTATTATTTTCCATTTTTTAGCATATTATTACAATAAAAAGCTAGAAAATAAATATAAATCCAAGGAAATGAGAAAAAGGCTCCTTACTGGGAAATCCTTTGTTTAATTGATTTATTTAGCCATGAGATCGAACAAAAGCATATTTAATTGTAGTCAGGAAATTCGAGAAATAATATTAATAAATAATAAAAACTTTTTTTATAGTTAGAATTGAGTAAATAACTGCTATACAAAGAGGTTCGTACTGAATAAGAGATACAGAACATATAAGAAATGTGCCTACAAGGAATTCATACAATCAGATATAAAATACTGGGACTAAAGACAAATTCTTGTACAAAGGTAAGAAAAAATTCAGGAATCTGCCCTGCATCCGAGGGAAATTGGTCTCTAAAGGGCAGCATTGCATGAGTAAAACAAATTTATCTGAGAGACAGAGGAAAAGAGAAAAAAACAAAAACAGAAGCATAAATATAAAATGATGTTAATAACTTTGAAGTGTTAATTTTTTAAAAGAACATTTTAATGAATTGATAAACAAACAGAAGTTAACTATAATTTTCCGTAACAATCAATCATGAGAATTAGTAACTAACAAACAAGAACAATAGTATATATATATATATATATATATATATATATATATATATATATATATATATATATATATATATATATATATATATGTTAGGATTATAATTGATTTTTTTACAGATCTCACGTCACTCTTTAACGGCTTATAATATACTGTTCAGTATTTTTTATATTATTTAGATTTATATTTATTGTATTTTTTATATTTTGTTTTATTTTTTTATTACTTTATTTTTTTTTCATAAATTTTATTTTTTTAATTATAATTTTCGGATTAACACTATTTTCATTTTATTATTATTAATATTTTTTATTTTATAAATTCGATTTCATTGAAACAATTAACAAGGAAACCAATGTAAAAATGATTTATAGACTACTCTCTCTCTCTCTCTCTCTCTCTCTCTATATATATATATATATATATATATATATATATATATATATATATATATATATATATATACAATTTACTATGTATAGTATGCCTAATGTTAATTTGCATGGTGCATGTAAACTGTTATTCAATAATATACACACTAAAGGTTTATATGAAATGTCAGGAAAACCGATCGACGAAAAACCTGTCAATAATAATCTATCATACCATAACCCCTCCACCCTCTCGTCCTTCACACACGATGCAGAAGGAAAATGACCTGAAAAAATACAGAAAAGTTAATCAATTATGAAAAGAATGTTTTTTCATCGTTGCCAGAGCTGAGTGATGAGTGTGCCAGCCACTGTGTGTTACTTGTCAATTCATGTTAGCTCGCACGCAATAATACACTTAGGCCCTAAGCTGCGGTGCCTGATAGTCTGTCTATCTTACCGCACACACGACTGCCAAAAATCAAACAGTAATCAAATAATCGATACAAACAAGGTATAATAAAGGATAATATACAAACCCGGAGGTTCTATGCCGACAACAAACAGCCTCCTCGCCTGCAAACCCTGAATTTCGAAAAAACTCAAATCCTCAAGGTCGGGCATACACAATGCCTCCGTTACGTTTCGGTCGACTCCCAGGACGTTTGCTTAGGGCAGGGGTCGGCAACCTGCGGCTCTTTTGGAAAATTTTGTGCCTCTCTGAAAATTAAAAATTTCTGTATAAAACCATCCCAAATTTTAGATACAATCTTTTTAAGACATTTGTTTTCTTTACATGTAATATTCAAAGTGCCCCAGAAGAAAATAAAATAAGCACTTCTATGTTTTTATGTCTTATTTGTTAACGCCGAATGTTGATGATGGTTGCATCACTTTTCGAATGTTTACTATTATGCCCTGATTTGCTCCTGCTTGCTGTTTACTATAAGGTACTAAACAGGTTTTGTATTGTTCAGGATGTTTTACGGCTCTATTCTCCAGGACTAGCAGACGATCTGTATCTG
Organism: Rhaphigaster nebulosa; assembly: GCA_948150685.1. Classification (NCBI taxonomy): domain Eukaryota; kingdom Metazoa; phylum Arthropoda; class Insecta; order Hemiptera; family Pentatomidae; genus Rhaphigaster; species Rhaphigaster nebulosa. Next base: position 60,854,277 of record OX411312.1, read on the forward strand.
CAAGGAAAAGGGAAACTGCATTCTCTCTTTTAGAAGAAGTAATTTGTTTCGAAAAAAAGTTATCTGTATTTGTGAATGATTTACATGCAGGAACATTTTTACATTTTATTATTTTACAAAAACATAAGAACAATAAAAACGTTATTAATGTTAATTTTTTTGCTCAAACTATTGTTAACATGCAAGAAGCTTTTGGTGAAAGATTTAAAGAATTTAGAAAATATATACCTACACTAGCTTTTTTGACAAAACCAGTTGAAGCAGGTATGCAGGATTTATCACCATTCCCATTGATTAATCAGACACAATTTGAACTTAAATTATTGGATTTAAAATCCAAAGATTTATGGAATAATATATTTCTAGAACATAATTCTCAACTAGAAGGTTTAGAAAGAGAAAAGTGCACTTTATCTTCTCAGCATAAGTAGACCGAAATTCACAATCTTCAAAATGTAGATAAAATGGTTGTTGAAGCTTGAAACCGTCTTCCAGTATCGTTCAATTTAAAAAATTATGCTTTTGGACTATTGACAATTTTCGGATCCACATATTATTGTGCGCAAGTCTATTCATATACGAAATTAATAAAGAGTCACTTAAAAAATAATCTTACTGACCTAAAACTTAGTACTGCCTTAAGTTAAAGATTACTGAATATTTACCAAACATTGAAATCTTGTCGAACACTATAGGAGCAATCCTCTCATTATAAAAATATTATTATATTGTAATACACTGCCAGTATCACAGTGCAATATCACAAACTAATTTATAAATAAATAATGACAATTTATTTAAAATTTAATTATTTTGAAATAAATAAACAATTTTGATGATTTTTTCTTAAATATAATATTTATTTTTTGGCGGCTCTTCCATGTTTTTTTCAATATAGATTTGGCTCTTTGTCACCAGGTTGCCGACCCCTGGCTTAGGGTATAGGGAATATTATTTTTAAGTGATTCGCTCGTATATCATATATATATATATATATATATATATATATATATATATATATATATATATACGTGTGTGTGTGTATATACATACACACACACCACCTTGTCAAGAAACTCTACGTTTAAAATGCCAATTTCTTAATTCAATATAGATTTGGCTCTTTGTCACCAGGTTGCCGACCCCTGGCTTAGGGTATAGGGAATATTATTTTTAAGTGATTCGCTCGTATATCATATATATATATATATATATATATATATATATATATATATATATATATATATATATACGTGTGTGTGTGTATATACACACACACACACCACCTCGTCAAGAAACTCTACGTTTAAAATGCCAATTTCTTAATTTAAAATGTATTGGTGTTAGTCTTAAATTTTAGTAACTCTTTTGATTTATATTTCACTACAATTTTCGAAGTTTTAAGAAGGTATTCAAATCTCAAATTTCTCAATTCTCAAGCTATTGGGGGAAGAGAAAGATGACATCCTCCCTATTCCACCAATGACAAAGTCCGTGGTAATATACCCAAGATCCTTCATAGGTCATAAGCCTACAGGTTTATTTATAATTGGGGTACCGAATTCTACAAATAGTCCCATAAGGAAATGATAAAGGAAAATTCACTCAATTATTTATTATTTTTTCCTTCCTAAGTCTTCACTAATCAAAATATAAAAATAATTCGTAAGATAAAATTCACAACAGGCCATTAAAATGTAATTATTATTGCTGTGTTTCTCTCTTCAATAAGCTCTAGTTCTACGAATATACATTTAATGTGAATGACTATTTTTTTTTTTTTTTTTTTTCAAGGAAATGGTTTGTTGCTCACTTTTCCTCAACTTAGAAAATGCCAAGACTCGGTGAATCTTATTTCTAACGACCATCATTACTGATTTCTAAATCGTTCTACCTTTTCCTTCTTTAAACTATGTATATTATCTCTGTGTGTATACATACATAAATATATATCTGCGTGTGTTTGAATGTTTTTTAATTAAACACGACTAAAGATAATTACAAGTAAATGTGTGAAGATATTTCTTGCAGTATTCTAATAGATAGAAAAATGAGATTAGAAAAAATTCTAATTATCTGTAAATAGGTACATTATGACAATGAAACTGATATAAAAATATGACACTCTCTCTCATTATAAGAATTTTAATGAAAACAAATAGGTTTTAAAAGCAAACAAATAAAATGAATAAAACGAAATAGTAGATAATTACATATTACCCGAAATCTTGCCATACTATTATGATAAATATAATGTAATTATTAATAACTTAATAAAAATCTTCTAAAATTTGATTCATGAATATCTCGTCAACTTTTTGTATAACTTCTAAAGCTTTTTCTCGAACAGTATTGGGCCCACAGTAACCAATTGGGTTTTACTTTCTTGTAAATTTAGTCTACTTTTTTTTTTTTTTTTTAAACTTTATTTTTAAATTCACACCTGTCTATGAGACAACCAGTGAATGTGCTGGCTAAGAACATGTAAACGTGGCAGGAAAGGAATGAGAAAGAGTGGTACCCAGGGGCACCTCTTCCTGTCGTGATAATCGGATACAGTTAGGCTAGGAGATCCCTCATCCAGCTCCTCTTCAGCCTTCTGCGAGTGTTGTCAGGCATGTTGGTTGTCGCCAATGGTTGGTGTGGATGTTATATCAAACTAATACTTATAACGAAGTGTGAGTATTTTACACAGTACAATACTCCGAAAAGACAAGTGCTAAGAAAACTTCGATCCAAACAACCACATCGTTACTGGTACATTTAAAGGGGAGAGGAGGGGGGGAGGGGTGGAAACGAATATCTGAATCCATAAGCGCTCGGGGTAGGCAGATATTAAAAGTAATTATAAGAGAAGGAAAGGGCACGCAAGAGTTCTGGTAATAGTTTCTTTTCACCATTAGACCGGAAGAGGGATGAAAACACCCTCGGGACATGCAGCCATTAGCTCTCGCTACAGCTGCTTTTTCTCTTCTTCTCTCGTGGTTAAATTCCTTCTACAGCCTTGTAGTCCCGATTCCTTCTTCATTTGGATAAATCGTTGTAAGCACCGAAACACGCAGTTCCATATTTTATAACAACACTGGGCAACCCTGAGAATAATACCATCCTTATTTCACAAAAATGGATAAGGAAGTTATAAATAAGTTTAGATCAGGTCATCGTCTTGGATTCACCAAATATCAAGTGTTCTGAATTCCTCTTATTCAGTAAGTTTAGGACATTTGTGACTGCTAGACTAAATGATGAAACTACACTAAACTATACCATGAAGAAATACAGTAAGCTATCTTGGTTTGATAAGGTTCTAAATGCTCCAGCCTCATTTTAAAGACAAAAAGAGTTTAAAAATTTAGTGCTAAAACTTTGTTCGTTCTCAATAAAATTTATCAGTTTTCTCCTTGTTTTTACCACTTTGTAGATTATATTAAAGTAGTTATTAATTTAGAATTTTAATGGTTGTAAGGAGTGCATACTAAACAAATAGTTTATATTGCCTACATTTAGAAATTGTAGTAATTTATTAATTATTATGACTTTTACTTACTTAAATGTCTGAGTTACTGGTTTGCTTTTAACATTATGTACTTATTGGTAATTTTTTTATGTTTATTTATTTTGTAAATCATTTAATTTTTTTATCATCATTCATATATTATCTATATATATTGTTTTGTGAATGTTAAAGATTACCTCACAGTACCTTCCCTCTCCCTTATTATATAACTGTTAAAATAACTTTCGAGCTTGAATTGGTCCCTTTGAGGGAATAATATACTTTTTTAAACGCTCAACTGGAATAAATTAAAGCGGAAAACGCTTGGTAAGTAGCATTAATTCGTTTATTATGAAACAAGACACCCAATTATTCCACAGAATGTAAACATTAAGAAAATTAAAAAAATAAATACTTAATAATGAAAAGTAATTTCAAAACGTAAAACAATAATCATTAATGTTGCTTGGTCGACTGTGATATTATTATGATGAAATAAACAATCAGGATACAATAATAAAAAAATTTGTTTTTTATTTTACGAGCCGACGTTTCGGCTCAATCAGCCATCTTGAGCGCTGAAATTGAATAAAGATACAAGATATGATATATGGTCAATAAAAAAACAACAAAAAAAACAAATGATGAACGTGAAATACAGATAACTAGTAATAAGAATGTACATAATAATATAATACAGGTAAAAATAATGCACTACTATCATAAAATACAAAAATACTAAGACAGAACTAACCTAGTTTAGTTCGAAGTGTTTACAGAACTTAGATAAAGAAGAGGGTGGTGGAGGGTGAAGGGTGGGGAGAAGTCACCGCCAAATTTTTGTAACGGCATTCCAGAGAAATATTAGAAAAATAATAGAAAAACGAATTATGAGATGGTTCACATGATTGTAACCGAAACGTAGGCTTTAATAATTTTATATTTTAATAAGTTCATATTTTTTTTTTATTATTAAAGCCTACGTTTCGCCTCAATCATGTGAACCATCTCATAATTCGTTTTTCTATTATTTTTCTAATATTTCTCTGGAATGCCGTTACAAAAATTTGGCAGTGACTTCTCCCCACCCTTCACCCTCTACCACCCTCTTCTTTATTTAAGTTCTGTAAACACTTCGAACTAAACTAGGTTAGTTCTGTCTTAGTATTTTTGTATTTTATATTAGTAGTGCATTATTATTACCTGTATTATATTATTATGTATTATGTATGTATTATTGTATTATGTATGCTTCGGCCACACCACTCTTTACATGTGATTATTTGTTTTCACCAGATTGTAGTATGAATTATTTATTTTTATTTTTTATTCTTGAATCCTTTCGATATTATTCATAGCACAATATGCCGAGTTTAGAAGTAAAGGATGCCATGTTAAATAGGTTTAACTTAATTCCTTAACGATTCAAGAATAAAAAATAAAAATAAATAATTCATACTACAATCTGGTGAAAACAAATAATCATATGCAAAGAGTTGTGTGGCCGAATCATTCTAAAGAAATAATGAGATTGCAATTCTCAACTTCCCAACAGTGCTAGATGAGATACAGCGATGAGACGAACGAGCAGTAATTTAGACAAGGGCATTAACGAATTTTAGGGAAGCGCATATATAATGCAAAACATAGAGCCATAACCCGATTTGTATTAGTATAAGAGAGAATTTATACTGGCATGGTAAAGGGCAGCCATCCCAGTACCATCAAAGCACAAATAAAAAAAAACAAAAAACACAAACAGTGAGATGCCGAAGCATCAAAACTATCTTTATTATTATGAGTACATACAGTTTATATTATAAAAATTGCATACATAGACAGACTAGTTTATATGCTGACAAACAAACTGAGTTTATGTCAGCACAAACTCTTCAATATATTTATAATTTTGCTGTTATAACAAGAACTTTCAGTACCTATTCTAATAATTTTTTTTTTTAATTCAAAATATATTTCTACATTTTTATTATTGCTTTAAAATTTAAAAATAAAAATGATTTCCTGCAACTAATATAAAATTTAGAGCATTATGTCAACATTTTTATGTACAACACAGATATAGTCCAACAAGTAAAGCACAAACACATATTTCTTATACCCAGAAAATTCATGACTGTAATACAATTTTTTCAATTTTCTAAAACTAAAATTTATTGACAAAAAAACAAAACAAATCCTGAATCATAAATATAAATATATTTATGTATCATCGGTACTTATCATATTGATAAGAATTGCGATAGAAACAGGAAGTAATTAATGTGTAAATAAATCAAGTGTGAATATATTTATTGAGAAATTATTATTTATAAGTTACTATATTTTTATTTAGATGGAAATTTTTTGGAAACCTGTTTTTTTGATGCGTTATTTTGATATTTTGTCCACATATATATTTTGATATATGTGGACAACACATGACTTCCTTGTACGCCTATTAAACTATAAATCGGTGGCTCAAAAAGTGATCCTCAATTTGGTTACTAGTTTCCGAAGATTGCAGTATCTCAAAAACGACACTCGGCGTTGCGACATCCATTGATACGCACACACACAAATGGGGAACAAAACCAGTATTTTACAATCTATTTTAACACTTAAAACAAGTAATAAAAATTTTTAATAGGATTGGAAATCAAATTGCGTTTGTTACTGAAACATATGATTTATGAATTTAATTTAAATATAATTTTTGATGTAAGCTTATTATGACCTTCAAATAAAGTCCCCTTTTCGGCTCACCAATTTTAACAAAAATCTAGTAAATACATTCATATCGATATAAAACTCCTATTTACCAAATTTGAGATGTTTTCATTATATTTTAATGTAGTTTTTGATGAAAGTCTCATATGATCTTGAAGTAAAGTACCACTTTCGGTGATCAAGCAGTGACCAAAAAGGGAGGTTCACAACTAGATTTTACAACAATCCTAAATACAAAATTTCAACTTTCTACGGCTAACCGTTTTTGAGTTATGCGAGATACGAACGTATGAACGTACGTACAGACGCCACGACGAAACCAGTCAAAATGGGTTCAGGGATGGTCAAAATGAATATTTCCGTTGAAATCTGAAAACCGAAAATTTTCGCGATTACAATACTTCCTTTACTTCGTACAAGGAAGTAAAAAGATTCAAGTATTCAATTAAAAAAATAAATACCTGTTAAACCTCTCTAGGAAAACAACTTGTTTTCTTCGTAACTTACCGATGCAGCTAGTATAATTACACTTACCTGAAAAATAAAGAAATTAAAATTAATAATACCATCCAAAGATACTGAAGAAATTATTATTGCTATTTATATTATCACTACTATTAAATACTACTACAATCTTTCTTCATATAATTGAAAAAAAATCTTCAATTTCCATATCCCCTCCAAAAACATCAGCTGAGACCATTTTTACAGACTCACAAACATATCACATAAAATAAACTGAAATTTTGGTCTTCAACAATGCAAAACAAGAACTGAAGGAAGATGAAGACTTAGTTTTCTTTTCTTTTACATCTCAAGTCTAGCCCTGATGCAGTGTGACAAAAAAGGATGAAACGTCTACGTCAAATAATACACAGCTTTATTGTGTTATGGTTTTCATTTTTTTTTCAAAATTTTACCAAATGAAAGAATTTCATTTTTTTTCTTTCTTTTTTACAAGAATTTTTTTTATAATTAACAGTTAACAGTTTTTTTTAAGGTCATGTTCTATATATGAATTAGTTGGTTTTTTTTTATTTATTTATTAATATAAGATTAAATTATACCTACGTAATGCATTTTTTTTTTTTTTACTTTTTTACATTAATATTTTCGAGATGGGATTTATACCAGAATAAAGTTTCTTTTTCTATTTTATAATAATAATAATAGACACTTGTATATTTCGTTGCCCGATATTTTCATCTTGGCTCATCTACTAAATACATAAATTAATTTTTTTTTTCTTTCCTATCCGTTTTATCATTATATAGAATATATTTTACCACCATCCTTCCTTTGTTCTTATATATATATATATATACTTTTTTAATTTATTTTTTGTAACTATATATATTTTATTATCTAATAGGTCATGTTTGTTATTCTTGGAGAAGTTAAAAAAAAAGAAATTTTCATCAAATTAATTTTTTTTAAAAATGCTATCAGGAAAAAATATACCACCGAGTACAAAAAATTAACAATTAATTACGCGATCGGATTACTTTTTTAGGTAGAATATTCGTAGTTTGAAAAATAAAAATGAAATATGATATAAACTTAAATTAATAATATTCATAGTTAATCTTCATTAAACAAGCGAAATAACATGACAGTTGTAGAAACAACAGCGCTGTAATTATTAATTTACCAGAATTGTTAATTAAAAGCGACTTTAACCAAAATATACAAAATGTGAATGTTATGTTATTGTGGACAATTCATCTTGTTCAATAAACTCGACCCAATCACTTAGCCAAACAACACGAACGCATGAAATAACACGGACTGTACCCGAAGGTAACGCGGAGGACAACGGAATTCTATTCTAGGAGAGGGGGAACTGACAATTAGTTTGCTAACAATAATCACCAAACTAATAGCCAACAGAGGAGAAGCCATTGACAGCATCTGTTATTGCTATCAAACGTTTCCAGCTTGCTGCTCCCAATGTACTCAACAATTGTCCCTGATACAGCTTAGCAAGTCCCCAACTTACCGGGCTCACTCAGGCATAGTATTGCTATAACTTACAGAAACATACCGATTAACCGATTAACGATTAATAAACACGTTTATTATAATCAGTAACAACGAAAAGATTGCAAAAATTATAACAACAATTTTCCCTAATATAAAACTCATACTGTATAAAATTTATTTATACAAAAATTCAGTATAAGTAATACAGCATATTAAGTAATAATTAATAGAATAGCTAGGCATTTCTATTAATTATAAGCAAACTAACACACGCTCACTATATCGACGAAACTGCACATCCGATACACCAATCATGGACCTCAATACAGAGTATATCCGAAATGGCAAAATAAATCTATGTGACTGCATGATGGAAAAGTCTATTGTTTTTTTTTTATAATCAGCAACTTCGGTACCCTAATAATGGACTTCAATATCAAGGAAATCCAATATGTTAGAATAAATCAACACGCGTGCGAGCGATTTTAAAATCGATATTATTTTAATAATCAGCACATTCGATAACCTAACCATGGAGCTCAATATCAAGGAAATACAAAATGTTAAAATAAATCGATATTCGAGCGCGCGAATATAAAATCGATAGTTTTTCAAAATCAGAACCTTCAATAACCTGATAATAAACCTCAATATCAAGGAAATCCGAAATGTTAAGATAAATCAAATCATGAATTTTTATTTTTTAATCTTAAAAATAAAAGTGATGATATGACTTATATTTTCATATTTTATTTTATTTATGTTAAATATAAAAATAATATTCATTAACGTCTGCCTATATATATATATATATATATATATATATATATATATATATATATACACATTTACATATACATATATCAATTGATTCAAAAGCAGACCTTAAATACTTCTATACATGAAAAAACCGACTTACTTTACCATACCGAAAATAATAGCTTGTAGAATGAATTTGTAAGAGTGCCCAGAAGGTGTCGGCTAAACATTTCCCATTTTTATAGCTAGTGGTTTTAAAAAAATAAAATTTACTTTTCTATAATTATCAAAATTACTTTTTCTATAATTTCAGTCTAGTTTACAGCATAAAATAAACGCTTGCTATTCCATAATATTTGAGTAATATCCGTTATTTATTCAACTATTTTTTTTTGTATAGTTTTTGTTTTTATTCCTTCCTTTCATTTAAACTTCAGAAACATTTAGATTCCTATAGCAATATTTCATCATCATATTTTAATAGTCTGCGAACTTAATTATTTTAATTAGCAGTAATAATTATAATATTCCCGACTATAGTACAAATTCAAGGAAGCCTAAGGTAAACTGACCAATAGAAAAGTGTACATTGTTTGATTTTTTGAAAAGAAGTTGTAAATTATTCTTCTATATCTTTTATGTTAATAATAGAAGAAAATATTTTTACTAAAATATTTTTCGTAGTAATTTAACGGCCAGTTTCTATTTCTATCAGGATAGAATTACTTATTACTTATTAAATACTATTTCTGGTGTAATAGTTTAACTATTATTACAACTCAATTATTAGATAGTTATCATAATTAAGCATTTTTCTAAGCCCATTCATTATACCCAAGGCAATCGGGAAGCCAGAGAAGGACCTTCAGGAATCGGCCTACGTACATTCATTGAAAAATACCTGAGAAAACAAGCAATCAAACACCTATATATATATATATATATATATATATATATATATATATATATATATATATATATATATATATATATATATACATATTTATATAAAGAATACTTCAACAAAACCATAGTAATATTTTTTTTTCACTTTTATTTATTAAATAAATAAATTAAATTTATTATTATTATTATTAAATAAATTATTTATTAATTGTTCAATAATTTATAATATTTAATAGTAAATAATATTTAATAATTTGTTAAATAAATTATTATTAAATTAATAAATTAATTATAATCAATCCTTAATTATTAAATTTAATTGAATGCTGTTTTCAATTAAAGGTTTCTTTCATTAGCTAAAATAAATAAATCTAAATTTTTAAACAAATCAGAAGAATAAATATTTGACGATAATTAAATGATGATGAGGACGCATTACAATAAAATTAAAAAAAAAAATGAGATGTCAGCAAAAGCTGCGCCAGCCAGACTTACACTCATGTCTTATATAGGAAACTTTTGCAGACGACAACTTTCTGATAGAAGGATATATTTCACAAGAAGTTGTAGCATTTTATTGGTCTTAGGAAGTTATTGAATGCAGGAGAAGAAGTTTCACAAAGGGCTTCAAGAATCAATTTGCCACTTTTTTTCATCAAATCCTTTTTTAAGTGCCGAGCATTCAAAAACATTCAATAAGCTGATAGATCATTACTTATGAACGATGATAGCACCAAGACTTTTCCTCGTTTCAAATATAAGAATCAACGAGACATATAAAAAAAAAAAAAAAAAAAAAAAAAAAAAAAAAACAAGAAATAGTTTCATATATAAAAGCCTGATGGAAATATTCTATTTTAAAATAATTTTAACTAGACAAACAAGCTAAAATATTTAGAGTTTTGAAAAAACACGCATTGAATTTTCAAAAAAATTAAATATAGCATTTCGATCGAAATTAACTTAAAAAAAATATGTAAACTCCAAAAAATATACATTAGTCGAAATAAAATACGAAAACTGATATCATTAATTTTTAGAAATTATTGTTCTCATATTCATGCGCTATAGTGAAAAATAGATTCTTTAGAACATTTCTAGTAAATTATCGTTTAAATATCTATTAATAATTTTAAATATTAATGCTTTAGGATTTAATTTGATTTATTACTCGTAAATGGGCCCTTCAATTACTTTTGCAATATTGGAAACTACAATTACTGTTAATATTCAATAAATAACTATAGCTAAATAATTATACCTAAATGGGCAATAATTATACTTAAAAATTTAATGAATTTGATTGATTCATTTAGATATAAACTATTACTGTAGTAGTTGTTATTATAGTAGGTAATTTATAATGATTAAAGATATTATTATAATTAAAAAAAATTTAAAATAATGTTACTTTAATTAATAAATTCTTAGTTCAGATTGATATTATTTTTATTTTTTTAAATTATTATAAAGCACTAGATTCTCATTTGATTAATTATATTTAACTGTCATTCATAATTATTTTGTTATTGTAAAATAAATGTTTTTATATATTATAATTAATAAATAACAAATTTTGAGCTTTCTAATATATTTTCAAAACGTACGTTCATTTTCCTCATCATTTGCTAAATAAACAAATAATAATAATCTTCTGGTTTAAATAATTCTCCCCTCCAAAAAAAAAAAGTTTGTCTTTAAATATAAGACAAACTCCTTTTTTTTTTGCGATATATGTATTGGAATGACTTAGAGACATTGATGAACTTATACAGATCTCCTTTATTTTATAAAATGGAGTCAATTCGGCAAATCTGATATTTTTTTCGATTTGGAAGTCTGACATTTTCCAGCTTCGATTCACTGCGCCACATAATCGATGTTGCCCTGGGTGTGTGTGTGTATATTAAAAACTAAAATATAAAAGAGTAGAGACTTGAATACTATAAAACTACTTGAATACTATATAAAACTGCTTTAAACAGGCTGCTTTAATTTAGTTAGCTTACACTAACTTATGCTGCTTAACTATCAGATTTGGACATTTGCAGACTGCTAAGATGGTTAGAGCACATCAAGATTTTAACTTTTACTGCATTTAACTGCTAACCTTGACGGCTAGCATGTTGGACTGACTGGCTACTATACTAGTGCACAGAACATGATTTTTATCTGTCATTTTGACCTACTTAAATTTGTCAGGATTTTAATTTTTGAATTATTTCATGTCTCTAAGTACATATAACTATAATAATAAATAAAAAATCCATGACGTGGAAAATTTCAACTTTTTTGTATGAAAGTAACTGTTATTATTAAACTTAATTCGAATTAAGCAGCAGCAGTTCTCTTAAACTGCTCATTGAAATTAACAAACATGATATTGGTGTAAACTCGTGTAGATGGTTAAACTCAATTTCACGCTTTATTAGAGGAACACATGAGAGATAAAAGGAATGATAAATTTAGCAGGCGATAGCGATTTCCAATTTCATACTTTTGACAATTTTCCAGGCGAGGACCGCGGCTTATCAACAGTATCATCAATCATTTCGAGGAGGGGAGGAGGGGAGAGGTTGGGAAAACTGATCCGGACATTACAACAGATGCCCCATTAATTTATGATCAATTTTGGGTCATTTATAATTGAATTCTGTAGCAACTGGGCTACCTTCCCCTCTCAATTTCAAGATATTGAGTTTGCAATCAAGCTGTGGGTCAAACCCCACTAGGGTAACTGTAATAATGAGATAAGAAACCTCAACATCTTACTTATTGTTGAACATTTAGAAAAACACTCAAGTAAGTTAATAAAAACAGAGAAACAACTAAAAAATAAATAAAAAATTATTGTTAAAGAGTGAGGAAAGAGGGCAACTTGCCTCTCTCCCCCCCTCATATCCCTTCCGGACTCGAAACTTAAGGGACTCCCGGTTCTCTAGGTCCGATTTTTTTTTCCTAGAAATATTTCTGAGAATTCAGAAAGTGATAAAAATAACAATAACAAGAGAAAGAAACAAAAACTTGGAGATGTTAGGGCAGACATATTATTATGTGGGGAAATGTCTTGGAAGTAAAGTGTCGTAAGTAGAGCATTCAGCTTCAAGTTTTAATTAAGCCGTGATTCACTAACGTCGAGATCCACCGAGCCTGCGTCGCATCGTAACGTCAGAATCAGAAATTGGGAAACCAGCAAAAAACGAATATTTTCCACAAAAAAAAAAGAAAGTCAAAGAAATTACTTTTTATAAAAAGTAAATATTTTTATAAAATATAATATTTTAAACATATTTATTTCTCGTTTATTATAAATAACTCTGGTTTACATAATGTTAATCTTTTTTCTGTGTTTATAATTGAATTCCTTCATCCTAAAAGGAGTTTTGTCTAACTATTGACTTAGGCGGCAAAACCCCGTTTAGTATGAAGCAATTGAATTGTACTGGAAGCTTGAATTGTAGTGGAATTGTACATTTCCAATTCAACAAAAAAAAATATATATTTTTAACTCGTTCATAATAATTTGTTTATATATTTTAATTGTTTATCATATCGGGCTTACTTAAAAAGTGATTAGTTTAACTGGCGTGCAAATCACATTTTAAATTTTTTAAATATTTATATCTAATAAATAGTGATTTATTGTATGTTTTACATTGACGGTTTACGGTATAGCATTTGCTTGAAAATAAATTTATAAAATTTCAGACATGCAATAAATTGTTCTATGTAATCCCAATTTAACTTAAAATTTTAATTAATCGGGTGTTGTGGGGGCTTTAAAGGTTAATAAGATGTGTACAATTAAAAACTTTTCGCCGAAATATTAAATACATGAAGGGTAATAAATATAAAGTAGAACTAATAATAATTAAACATAACTATTATAATACAGAAAAATACTTAATTAATTAAAAGAAAAGGATGAGAATTTAAAGCAAAATAGTAAAGTAATGATCTACAATTAATATATTATAGAAAAAAAATTAATGACAGAAAAATAAAAATAATACTTATTTTGTTATATCACGAGATCTTCTTTTAAATTATAGTTTTTGTAAATTGTTAGATTTTTAGTTATTTAAAGAGAAAATGTAATGTTGTTTCTATAATTTTCGAATGGGTAGTCCTGAAGATGGGAAAATTCCCCGTAACATTGATAATGTTGATAATGCAAACACCATTTTGATAAGTATTAATATAAAAAGGAAGAAACTGACTTCACACCCATAATCATATTTAAAATTATTTTTTTAAACAATACTGCATATTTATTTAGAATAGGAAAAAAAAAACGCTGCAAATTATTACACTATGATTTATTATTTCAAAACAGAAAATATATACAATAATATTCATATAATAATATAAAATATTCTATTTTTCTAAACAAAAAAAAATTTAATAAAAAATTTATTTTAAAATATTTTTTTTTTTTAAGCTTTGGCACTATGGTTTCAAAAACGCTTCATATTTTTCCTCAATCTTGATAAATGGCAGAGAAATGGGCATATCGGCCGCCATTTTTAAATTAAAAAGCGGATGGTTCCAAGCATCATCCTGCGCTGTGATTTTGTTTCCAAACTTCAAAAAAATCGGTTTATGAGTCTCGGAGAAAAGCCGTAGATGGACAGATTTTTTTATTCGATTTTTGGATTCTACAATCTTGAAATTTTTAGCAGTAGTTAATTTTTTTTATTTCTTAGTCGATTGAAAAGGTTAATTATTGAAAATAAACCAAAATAGAAAAAAGACATAATCTACATTCTGCATAAGAAATAATGATACTAAATAGTACACAAGACATAATAATATTAATAAATATGTGAAAGGTAGGGAATAAAAATATAAAATAAGATTACTTAAATAAGATAACTTAACAGAAAGCATGAAAAATCATGCAATTTAAGTGCTTGGTTATCATGCTTTACTTTAAGAATTACATTAAATGTATGAAAATTCAGAATAGAAAACAATGTTTCAAAAAACTCTCATTAAGGAGCAATTTAGATAGGAGGCTCTAGCAAGGTAAATAGTCCATAAAAAATTTATTTTAATAATTTTCCTAGAAAGCATTACACTAACAAGATGCATACAAAGCTGTTTCCACTTTATCCATCTTTTCCTTAAAAAAAAAAAAATAATAAAAAAACGTTTGAACATCTATAATATGTATTCAATCTATTTTATATATTTTATATATATCTATTTTATATCCAATCTATTAACATTTTATTGATTTATATAGTCACTTATTACCTATAAGAGTTTTATCAGAGTTATCGATTTATTTACCGATGTATGTACGGATAAATACAAAACACTCTCAACGGTCTAGAACCACTACTACAAAATGTAATACTGGTTAAAAAATTTATCATTAGAAAGAACAGATTCTCTTTCTAAATTTGAAAGAGGCCTACATTTTTAAGATAGTTCGACCGACAGAATGACCTATGAAGGTCATTCTAGATCTTTCTTGAAGGACTTTCACTTTGATTTAGTTCTTAGTATTTCTTTCCTTAAGAATTTTAAGTTTATCTCTTTCTTTCTTTTAAATTAGAATCATGTACTAGAAAGTTAGAATTTTTCAGTGACGGTACTCTTCATTAAAAAAAGAAACCTTCATATTATTAATGAACTCCATACGTGTTACTTAAGTATTTTTGTTTTCACTATAAGTTTCAAGTTGTTTGACTATTATAAAGGTTTCCATTTGCGTATCCCTTCCATACAGATCACATACTTTCATTAAAATCCTTTCATAAAAAAAAAATAAATAAATAAAAATAAAACCAGTAAGTTTTATAATTTAAAGATAATTCAAAATTTCAATAGTTTTTTTCAATCGAAGAGAAAGATTTATCACAAGACTACGATTTACAACACAAACAAATATATAAATATATATTGAATGAAGGATAATATATAACCTCCATTATAATATTCACGTTAATTAATTATGTTAATGTTTCGGAGAAATATTTTCCTCATGTACAGAACAATCTCTCTAAAATCATTAAATATTGCATGCATAATCATGAATTAACATGAACATTAACCATTCATAGTACATTAAACATGTACACACACACACACACACACACACATATATATATGTATATATATATATATATATATATATATATATATATATATATATATATATATATATATACAATATCAATTATCAAACATTACCTCAGTTTATACTTCTTGAATGAATTATGATTATGGATGCAATATTTGATGATTTTAGAGAGATTGTTCTGAAGATGAGGACAATATAACGACAAAATCCCTATAAAAAAACGAAAATTCGGATTTCATCATTTTTCTATATAAAATAAATACATACCAGAGTCAAAGTCCATTTTGATTGAGATAAAAACTCCATCCCCCATGAAAAAAAATTATTTTGTGCACAATCTGAATGATTTTTTCAACCAAAGTAAAGTGCTAAATTAAAAATCTTAAATTAGTGTTTCTAAATTGCAAGTCTTCAGACATGCTTGAAGAAATTGTGAATAGTTTGCGGCTAGATATTAAGGAAATACTACGTAAACTATGATTTGGAAGGGGCTGGAATTATGTGATCATTTTTCTTCATTATAAATAAATTTTAGAATAAAAATAAGAAAATTTGTAAAGAATGAGGCTAATTTAAAAATACTTTTTGTCAACTACTGATACTGTTAATAATTCTCTGAATCAAATTGTTTTAAATCTAATTATTTATTTATTTGTCGCCTCTATCCTAGAGGATCATTGGCGTAATGCTATTCATTTTTTTTGTTTAATCACGAGATATCTATTTTTTTTTAAATTATAATAAATAATTGATTCTCATTTATAATTCAGACAAAATGTATATTCTTTAAAAAAGAAAAAAAATACATAGCGTTAATAGACTACGGGGAACAAGAAGGGGTGGAATTTTTAAATTATTTTTCTTCATTATAAATAGATTTTAGTATATAAAAATAAAGGCAGGCTGTTGCTATTTCACCAATTTATTTATTACGATGCAAATTTTCGGCCTACAAGTCATCCTCAGGCATCTCTGTAAAAGACCCTTATTTAATTCAATTTATAACATATCACAGAATTATTTATACTTAAATATTCTAATAAATACCATATACATACTAAAATTATTTAAAATTCATATACTGTCATATTTAAGTCCAATTCGGTCCAAGTAGAAATATACAGCGTCACTAAAAAATAAATAATTATAATAAAAACACAATAACAAAATTGAGGTTGGATCAAATTTCATTACAGTTTAAAATGAAATATTCCTGTTAAGTTGATATCAATAAAACAATTACAACTTTTAAAAATAAAATAACAATAAGGGAGCCATCTCAGTCACCACAGCCATCACAAGTGAAACCCCAAAGAAGAAGGCAATGCAATATTACAGCCAATTATGACAACTGAATAATTTACTAAGCAATCATTAATAATTATGCAACAATTAATCTACATACATTGAAACCCCCCAAAATACAATCTATTAATTTATAAATCTAATATTCATATTAATTTAAATAAATCAAAACTTTTATTTAGTAATTATATTACCATATGTGCTATTCAAACCATTAGTATCAGAATTAAAATTTAAAATCAGACTCTATTCAAATTTTTTATTATGTATATGATGGAAGCAAGTATTTTTCTTGATAATTCATAATTCTTGATTCTTCATAATTTTAGTATGTATATGGTATTTATTAGAATATTTAATTCTGTGATATGTTACAAATTGAACTAAATAAGGGCCTTTTACTGAGATGCCTGAGGATGGCTTGTAGGCCGAAAATTTGCATCGTAATAAATAAATTGGTGAAATAGCAACAGCCTGCCTTTATTTTTATATATTAAAGTATTCACCTAAATCAACAAAATAAAAATAAGAAAATTCGTAAAGAATAGTTCATCTGTACATCAAATTGTTTTCCATCTATTTATTTAATTTTTGGTTCCCTCAATCCTAAACGATCATTGGCGTAATGCTACCCATTATTTTTTTCATCACAGGATAACTATTTCTTAAAAATTATTTTAAAAAAATGGATTCTCTTTTATAATTCATACAAAACGTTTATTCTAAAAAAAAAAAGAAAGAAAAAGTACACAGCGTTAATAAACTAAGCACCAATCATTAATCATGATGGATTCGTTTCTCTTGTAGCGTTCGGGATCATAACCCGGCCCCCGTGGACAAAACAAATTATACTTTACCTCTTCTTTTTGAAGGCTGTTAAACTTTGATAAATGAATACTCCTATGGCCAGCTTAAACCTCCCGCTCAAACTAAATTCCAGAAAATATTTACGACACTTCTCAAACTAATTTAACTTTATATATATGTCGCGATTATTTAGCGGAAGGGATCCGCTAAAAAAAAAAAATAAATAATAAAAAAGAAAGAGAAACAAAAATTAATTACGACAATATATTCATCAAAATATTTAATCAAATTATTCTCCAGGGATTAAAGTTGGCGGAGCGTATAATTAACACATGTGGCCATGACATAATTAACAATGTGCACGCGCTCATTAATGCACTCGTTTTACTATCAACAGGTCCTATCGGTTATATCATGAAAGAAAACATTTTAAGAGCTGATAACTTACTGAAAGTATATGAAACCGCAATATTTTAAATATGAGAAAAAAAAACAAAAAAAAAAAAAAAACGAAAAACGTGAACCTTAAAAAATGTCCATTACATCTTGGACTGTGGAATTCTCCATATTACTGATAAGGTTATCACTTATTATACATGAATAATGTATTTCTTAATTTATGGACGCATAAAATATTAAGAAAAAAATCGTAAAGGAGTATTTCATCTATATTGTATTCGTTTGAATATTATTTCCTGTATATGTGCCTAGACCATTTCGGGCTCATGGCGGATTTATTTTTGATAGCCCCATAAAAACGGCAATTTTTAATTTTTTCAAATGACAGCCTTGATTTCATCTTTGCATTAATTTTTTGATTTTTTTTTTGTATAGAAGTTATCATTTAATTAAAAAAAAGCCCTTGTCTTAGGCCCTCATAAGTAAGAGGACCTTACCCTCCGCCCCTCCTCCCTAGCTAGATTCACCACTAATGTGAGTATGATGAAATATATATTTTTAACCATGTATTATTAAATTATTTTTAAACAGGAGTCACTGTAATATAAAAAAATAAAAATAAAATGAAGTGAATAGCAAAGAGGGTATAAGCATCTAAGAAGAGATTGAGATCTGACGTACCCTAAAGACGGGTGGATTCGAAGAAAAAAAAAAGGGGAGTAACAGAGCTCCATCACCAAAGTCGTCTTTTAAATTATCTTTAATAGTAACTAAAATATTTGAGACACTTCTCTAACGCCATCTCAATTAACATACAAATTTCCAACCCTCTAATATATTCAAACGTAGTAGGATAAATATGTATACAAAATGGGTTTAAAATGCACCCGTACTCCCTCCCAGTGGCGTACACGGGGAGAGAGGGAGTCAGGGTGATATATATCCCCGAAATTAAAAAAAAAAATATATAATTTTCGCATAAGTTTTGTTTTTTGAGTAATTAACTTAAGGCCTATTTAGCGATTATAGACACTCATTGCCTTCTCATTAAATCCCTCCTCCGAAAAAATTGAAACCCCTCCAAAAAAAGTTAAATCCATCTCTCTGCCCCGAAAAAAAATTCTCCATACAGGCCCGTGCCCTCCGATGACCTCCGATACAGTTCAAAAGTCTATTAATTTTGGGGAAAATACGACTAAAAAAAGGGGGAAAAAAAGAATCTATTAATAAAAGCGACGGGTGTGAATGTTAAATTAAAGATTACAAAAAATTAATTAGTTTTTAAATATTTTCAATCGCCGAGTTCAAGCACACAATATACCGTATTCATTGGACCCACCATTATAGGTCCAATGAATACGGTGTATTACCTATTATAACAGGTACGTACATTTCGAATTAAAATATTTTGAAAAGAGTAAGGTGTATAAAAAAGGGGAAAAAAATTGAGATCAATAAGATACGGTTTTTAATAAGATATACCATCAGAAATAAAAGTTATTTTTATCTTTCTTTTTTTTAAGTTATATATATATAAATATATAACTTACTCGAAAAATATCCAATGTTGTATGTAACAAGGCGATTTGTTCCAATGTTGTTACGATTTCTTTTTTCTTTGTCGAGTTTTACCCTCCTCATTTTGCAGAATATGAGTATGAATGTATTTTCTGATGTTTACTAATGGTGAGATAACAAACCAACCATGACACATTTCGTCAGTTTCAAACTCGGAAATTGATGCAATGCGCAGACATGTCATTTTGCAAACTATAATGATTGTATAGCTATGCATATATAGATGAATGTAATTATAGGTTGGATATAGGATAAGCATAGGGGATGGCATTAGGGAGAACACAATATTAGTATTGCAAACCACTTAGGCGGCCAAACTAAGTTAGCAACTGTGATTGACTGATCTGGTTCAAGATGCAATCAGACCTGCCCACTTCATGAATAATGTATAACATCAAATGAATCGAATCTCTACGCTAATTTTAGAAAGATTAAAGGCCGCTTCCCTTTGTGTCCGAATAGTGGAGAGCAACAATATATGTTTATTAAAAAAAAAAAGATAAATAAACATATAAATAAATATATTGAATAATAATAACGTGAAACAAATATATAAACGTGAAGATAAAGCTAAATAAAATAACAATATAATTAGAGAGAGAAATGCTTTATTTACAGCAATGCTGCCCAAATACCTTGGGTTGCTACATACACAGCATACTCAGCAATCCATTGCTAGACATAAAATATAAAGAATTTTTTTTTTTCCTTTTAACTCCAAATACATTATTATCATCGCTACATTACCATATCATATTGTATATATTATTTTTTTATTTTCCTTTTGTTGCAACAAAACTATCCTAATCTATCCCTTATTTCTCTTTTCCAGAGACCCTCAACAATTTCATAACTTAAAATTTTTAGTTCTTTTTTTTTTCTTTATAAATTCCAAAAAAAATAAATTAAAAATTAATCAAATGTTTACATTTTAGTAACGCACACATAAGCATCAAAATTAATACAAGAAATAATAAATAAATAACAAGAAATGGATAAATAACAATGGCAACAAATATACTTATAGAAAAAAATAAAATAAATATAGACTCAATTAACTACTATATAGGTGATGGTGGATAATCCCAAGGGAGTCCAGTATAATACCCTCGGCCAATATCGCAATATCTCTATTGTTAACACCTTAATTAATTGACGAATTTTAAATGAAAAATGTCCTAAAAAAGCAGTGTGTAAGAATGATGTGTCACAGGAATATAGGGTAAACAAAAAGGAATAAGGTAAGAGGGGGTGGGAATAACGTTTTTTTTAGATATATAATTAAATTAAAGAGAAATAGGCCATAAGCAGTAGCGAACCCAGGGCTGAGAGACGAAGAGGGCAACCGCCCAGGAATCCCGCGCCATTGAAAATTTAAAAAAGAGACATATATATTACGGAAGATTTATAATTCATTTTAAAGATTGCCTGCAAGGCCCTACCGCCTATGGCACTGAGGGAGACAGGACTTCTCCGGGACAGGACTTGGAGGAGGGAGACAGAGAGTTCTCTCAGTTGATAACCAAACAAAACTATCCTCACTTCAAGAACTTGGTGTGTGATTGGAAGACGATAGTGGCCCTCCAACACACTTTTCCTTGGGAAGGAGGGAATGTACTGTGCCAGGGAGGCCGCCGGACAGAAGACACAGGAGGAAAAGAAGATGAAGATGGTGGCCAAACTGAGGACTACCGAAGAACTGTGTGCAAAGCTTCTGAGAAAATTGTTATCTGATCTACTTGCAGCAGTATGTTGTTAAGCAGGAATGAATGCATAACATCACACTGCTGCAAACACTGTATTGCCTAACAGGCAGGGTAGGGTGAAAAATAAAATAAAAAATAATAATGCTCGCAAGGCCCGCTATACAAAATTAAATTGGAACCCAAAAAAATCTGCTTATTACCAAAAATAAAAAATCAATATTGGAACTGAAATCCAAAATTACAATCTGAATACACGAGTTTTGAGAGTAAATTTAAAAATACTTAAATGTCACAAAATGCTACCATTTTGCCACAAAATCATTCCGGGCCTACTTGCCGGACTCGTTCACCCGCCATTACCAGTACCAGTGCTCTCCAAACCCCCTAACCAAAGAGGAGGGGCACAATATCGTATTCCCAGAGCCCCACAAGGTCTATCCGTCATTCGCTATTAGATAAATACAAACTAGTCAGTTGGAGGCATGTCAGGTAAATATGGTGAATGTAGTAGAACTTAGATTATCAGATCATGTTAATTTTTTTTTTGAAGTTAACCGACAAACATGTTACATTACGTGCTCTGAATTTTAGTTCTACCATATTTATCTGACTTCCGCTTGTTCAGAGTGCTAGATGTATTTTGAAAAACACAAAATATTCCAAAATAAAAAGAAGATCAAATTTTCATTTCTCGAGTTTATCGGTTCAAAGCCAAAAAAATTCTTCAAACAAGGGATAAAAAAAAACTGTTGGGCGTTGGAAGAAATGTATTAAAGCGGAAGTTATTTTGAATAAAAATATTATGGTTTAAGTTCGTTTTTCCTTCATCTGCTTCATACCTTAGGGCAATACTAGTGAAACCTTTTTTTCTGGCGGCACACTGGTATTATTAAACAAAATTCACGGCACTCCAATTGCACAAGCCTGCAAAATTTGGGTTGTGATATGTTATATAACTTATGATTCCTATGTATGTTTTAGCGCTGAATCCGCAAATGACCTTCATTTTCTCCCATCACGTCAGGATTTTTCGCGAATCTGGAAATAAATGTATCACAAATGTGAAAGAAAATCCTTTTCTCTGTAACTAACCCAGGTATGTGAGGTGCCAGCTGCTAACATGATCTTCTCATCAATCCTCGAACCAAACAATTCTGAATTTTATTTCTTCAGATGTAAGTCTCGAACCAAATCGTTTAGCTCAGACTGTCAAAAAAGCTATAAGATTACATAGAATAAGCCACAAAATGAAAAAAATATAAGAGAAAAACATTTTCTCAAAATTTTCAGTCTCAAATTTCCGCAATTTTACAAATTTTGAAATTTGCGATTTGAAAAAAATTCTGACGCGATGAAAGAAAATGAAGATCATTTTCAGATTAAGCGTTAAAAAACAAATTAGAATCAGTTATCAATAACTAAAAAACAATCATCGAAGGCTTGTGTTATTATTATTTATAATTTTTTTTTTTGATTAATGAAATAATAAACCATAGAAGTAAATAAAATAGAAATATAAAAACATATAACTGTAATTAAAACCGAACTATTTTTTATAATTTATTTTATTCCATTTAATACTTTAATGTAATTATTTTAACATTTTGTGACACTCTCCTGAAGCGCATACCACAAGAACTTATATGTATATCAAATGTTCCAACCAAATATGTGTGTAATATATATATATATATATATATATATATATGTATTATATATATTCTTACTGTTTTAAATAATACTTACGCCCTACTTAATTTTGACCAAACTTAATGGCTCCGAAATTAACCGTTATTCATCGACCTTAACTAATTTAGGCAATGAAAAAAATAAATAAAACCATTTATGCCGTTTTAAAATTAAAAAAACATAACTATGCAGGAGAAACAATATTGAGAATATAAACGTATTCAATTAATTTTGTAATTATTTTAACATTTAGCTTTTATAAATATAAACATAAAATTGTTGGATCAGTGGAAGTAGGTATATACAGGAATGGGTGGATGGTATCGGCATCGAACCGACGGGCTCGTTAGACTTTATTATTATTATTACTATAGATTATAAAAAATAAGTAAATAATTGGTTGTTTTTGAGGGCTCAAATGAGTAGTGAGGGTAGCACATAACTTTTTTAGTGGACCATTATTTTACACCTTTACAAAAAAAAAAAAAAAAAAAAAGATCTATCGAATCCCTACCCTCAAATTATTGAAGAAATAACATTAAAACTAACGATGGCAATTTCGTGAACATCGTAAAAACCAATCCTTTCTTTATGAAATGTCAATTCGACCTTGATACAGAACAAGGCAACATAATCCAGATATTTAGGGTCACATTTAACCGGGCAATCAGAAAGTTTATTACAAGTCATAGACCTTCGATAAAAGTGTAAAGTCTGTGCCGGTTTATAGGAAATGAGGACACTAAAAATACAGTCATAAAAACCACCTTTCAAAGATCAAATTCTGGTTAGAGCGGGGTTACTTCGAACAATAACTAAAGACAGAATGGGATCAATTTGTTTCTTATCCTTTAATTTTTCTTTATTTTTTTTATTTGCTTCTACGACTCTATCCTAAACGGTCATTGGCGTCAAGGGACGATTTATATTCTGTTGTAATATCCGATGCTTTTCAAGAATTTAAACAAAGTGATGACTTTTTCTTATTTATCTTTCAGCACTTCTCTTAATGTTTTTGAAAGTCCAATTTATTTTTCTCGTTCTTTCAAATTGGGTACACTCTATTAGTAAGTGTTTGTGGGGTATTGTTACATTTTTGGCAGGTAGTGCTTCACATGGGAGATGTGTTAAAAGATATCCAAGGGTTATATAACAGTGTCCAATCCTACCAGAGCACAGTATTAGGGTTGGAATATCGACATATCGCAGTTGAAAAACCGATATTTTCTATCGATATCTTAACATCCGATATCGATATTTTACAACGATATATCGATCGAACCATATGTCAACCTATATTACAGTAGAATCTCGATAATTCATATCCCGGTAATTCGTATATCCCGATAATCCGTATAGATTTTCTGGTCTTTTGAAAATATTCGTTTATTTCGTATAAAAACACTGCGATCCGGCCTCCTCGATAATTCGTATTTATTTTCGTCTTCCTAATAATGTAAACCTCTTATAATTCGAATATTCAAATAAAAAATCTGGTTAACTTTTAATTTAACCAGATTTTTTTAAGAGCAGAGGTGAGTGAGTGAGAGAGAGATAGTTTCTATGAATTTCAGTCGGTTTACCCTTTTTTTTCCTATTCAATTCTCTATTCTCTTGTTAGCCACACTGTTAGCCGCCAACATGGTTTGATCTGAAAAATTAATTTCGTGTGATATTCTAAGGTTTTGTTGGTCTAACTATACCGTTTGTATTCCCAATCATATAAATACAATTGTGTATTAATTTTGTTATTTCCTATTTTTTACCACCGATTATTGGAAATCTCGATAATTCATATTTACCTTTCGAACCCTTGACCATACGAATTGTATTTTATTTTATCAATTTCCTTTATTCGGTGAAAATCCAGAATCGTAACCCCAACAGGGCGGAGGTCTAGATTTTTAAGATCAGTCAGGTCCTAAAAATCTACATGCCCTCCATGTTGGGATCACGATTCTGTATTTTTACCAGTAAATATAACAATATGCAATGTTTAATTATCAAACAATAATTAGTAGATAAGATTTATAAACAAATAATGTTAATTAAGCCTATCCAAAACAAATTGATGATTATATAAATGATGGCACTGAGATTTATATAAAATAAATTACATGTTTTAAGATGAATGTTTTGAGAATGCACAATATAGTCGGAAGGGTTATAAGATAAATACAATTTTTAGAAGTTTGAAGGTTTTATTATTGAAAAACTTCTAGAAGAATATAAGAAATGAAAAATGCTTAAAAGTCTTCAAAATAAAAATATGTTATAACATACATAAGTATATTTCTTTTTTTTATAATGAGCTTTTTTTAATCATGTATCTTTTTTTTATTCATGGAAAATAAAAATATTGTTTTATAAATAATAATAATTATCATATTTCATAACCTTCTTCACAGTTTAACATTATACACATTTGATGCACTTTCTTTGCTTTTTCATCCATTTCCTTTCGATATATCGATATTTTTCGAGCGATTATCGGTGGATATCGATATTTAGTTTTGCGATATGGAAAAATATCGAATATAGATATCTTCCTTTCGATATTCCAACCCTATACAGTATTATTTCTTCCTTTCTTGACGTTCTGGAGCTTGTGGACCATTTATTGCAGTCAGGTTTTACTTCCAGTAGCTTGGACTCTTTTCCTTTCCAATTCTTCTCCCAATCTACCAGCAACCTTTTCTTTTAATTGGCGCACCGAGTCTTCCAAGGCAACATCTTGCAGTTCAGCTACCCCTGCTACTTTCCCTTTTCTGACCAAAATGGATGCTTTTGTCAGCTTTTTCATCTCCGAAGATTCCACAGTGGGCTGAAACCCATACGAAAACTGCAGTCGCAGCTCTGTTGTTTATTTCCCAGCACGCGTTTATGATTTCTCTAATTAAGGAACTGATTGGCCATTGATGTCGATGGCAGCCAGCACACTCAATGAGTCCGTTACAACGACCCAACGGTTCTTTTTGGAGCCTGTTATCGCATATAGAGCCTCCATGATGGCTTCTCCAGTGAAAACGGAACATTCTTCTGGTAGATTAAACAAAAGTTGGTTCGGTTTACTTTATACAGCACATCCAACACTTTTTTTCCATTTTGGAGGCGTCGGTGAATACAACTTTAAAATCCTTATATTTTTTCCATTGGTTGTAAAAATGAGTTTTGAATTTCTAATGGGTACCTCTTAGAGTTTCTATCGGTTTCTATCTATAGGTTCATCAATCTGTGATTGATCTCCTTTTTTCGAGGTATTTTCACAACTGGGATTGGTGCAGTAGTATTCAGATTCATATTTACAGTAAACAATGTATTCTAAATTGCTAGTCAGATTCTTCTGTAAACAGACAAGAAGATAAGAGATGATAGGGATTTGCCTTTAATTTAGATATATTTATTTTAACAGTTAAAATTAAATTGTTAGGCTAAAATAAATAAATAAACTTCCATAAAGTATCATATTCATGTAGGCCAGAAATATATAATTATAATCAAAAACAAGTATTTACCATGAAGTATAATTCCGTAGAACAGGGTATTCTGAATAAATTTGGGGGCTTGTGTGACCCTTTCCATCTCAAAGGGCTATAACTCAATGTTCGCCGAAGGGCATGAAATAAATCTCGTCCAACAGTGGCGACTACTTTTCGACATTATGACTTCAAGGTATTTTCGTCCATGAAATATTATAGATCAAAATTATCGAGACTAGGCGTCAAAAAATCACTTTGCGAAAAATATTTGTGACCTTTCACTACATTAAAAATTGTTTTATTCTTTTGGAGGTACAATTTAAAAAAAATTAGTCGAATAAAAAACTATGAAGACATAAACATATACATACATTATTCCATGACTATGAGGACCACATTTTTTTTTTAAATATTAATTCTGAAAAGATAAAATGCCTAATTAATGTAAATATATATTTTTTTTTTATAAATGCATTAAAAATAATTATGAAATCACAAACAGGCAAATTTTTGGGGAAAAATAAAATGGTTGGCAAGTACATCAAACATATCATATAGATAGATAGATAGATAGAAAATACTTTTATTAATAATAATTACAGAATTTGATGTTATTTACAAAAGTGTTCAAAGTATTATTACTGGCATAGCTACGGCTGTCTGTCAGGAGCGCTTTTAATTTGAAAATGATTTTAAATCATTATTGTTCATTTATTTTTAAATATCTAAATACTTATTAAGTTAATAACTAATTTATTCACTAACAACCCAATACAATAATATCTAATTACATCTTATATAATCCATTATTAATCATTACTTATGTCTTACATAATAATATCCTACAATAATATCTCAATTATATCTCAAATAATAATATCTACTTATATCAAACCATTACTATACCACTCATTATACTATTTAATAATATCCAATTAATGTCTGTTTTATCTATTTATAACATATATTATTAATCAATAATATCCAAATACTCATTAAGGTATTAATAATTAAAATTTTGAATAAGAAAGGAACGGTAGATATAGGCTTCCTTCAAGTAACTCACTAGAGCTGCCCAGTCTTCGCCATTTAGGTATTTGACCATATCAGTTTCAGTGATAGTAACTGCACCAAAATATTTTTTCCTCATTCCCTCTAAGACTTTACAACGTCCTAAATAATGAAATACATCTTCATTTTCTCCAATATTACACATAGAACAAATGTAATTCTGTCCCTGAATGAATGAACATATCATATAATATTGGTATCTTATATTCTAATAATTGCATAAATAACATAAGGCTAATGTTTACCTTTCTTAAAGAAAATTAAAATTCTTTTTTTAGGTAAAGTGCCAGCGTGCGATCTTCAATGGACAAAACTTGAACTATTTTGCAGCCGGTTTTTGACCGGAGAGATACATGTTATTGAATTAGCAAGTGTTTGTAAAAAATGAAAGCTTTATTTTATATTTAGATGACCCAGTATTATAGGAAATAAAAGATTCCTACAAAAAACCTCAAATCTCTTTTTAAAAAAATTAAAAAAATATAACTAACCAGTCATTGTGAGTGGCGTATCAACTTTTTATTATTTTAAATTTTACATTACAAAATGCAATATACATTACAAATAAGAGTAACATTTTTTCACCTCCCCCCAATATATCAGAATCATTAAATTAAAAATAACTTATTTTACTGTTTTTACATGTTTAAAACCCGTTTTTTCGGCCCAGTTTGAGCTGTTTGTGTTATATAATGCTATTGATGATTGTGCTGCTCCTTTGTGCCCCTCCCCCATACAATATTATCACGCTGCTAACTTTCGCCCCTCCCCCTCTCCAACATTTCTTAAGTGCCAGATTTAGTGCGTTATACGCATGAACTGCTGAGTTATGCTGAACTGTCTTAGAGCCATCTATTTTGTAAATCTTTTTCACACTATTGATGTGAAATGTGCTGTCTCTGGTCGGTATTTATGTAATATTTTTCTGTCCTTACGATGTCTGGAGAGAATTAAGTATCATTTTTGTTTATTTAGGTCAACTTCAGTCATGAACATTTGTAATCGATAAAAAAAAAAAAAATTGTTTTCCTCCAAAAATTTGAAGAAATAAGTTTTAAGATACGTAGAATCCAAAATAAATTAGACTACTAGGCCAATTTTTTTTTTTAATTTGGCACCAAAGTGACACTTCACCGCAGAATTATCAGAAATCGACATTACCATTCACCATTTTGTTTAAGAAAATATAAAGTGTTTTGCCATCATTGTACCAAAGCATTAAAAAAAAAAAAAATTCAAATAATTTTTTGTGTAATATATAAATAACTATTTCGAAAAAAATTAGTTTAATAATTTTAATTTTAATAATAATAAGTTTTTCTCTCATTGATTAATTAATGTAAATAGTTCATTTCGAACGGATTTACGCTTACATTCCTTTGCCTATAACAGTGGTTCGGAGCCATTTAACTCCCAACTCCCTTAATGCGGAGGTACTAAATTGCTCTGTAGTTTACTGAAGACGGTGGATAGCAACTGACAGGTATTCAACATCGGGAATAACATACTAGCTGACTGTCAAGACTGGTTAGCCGAGTGGAATTTCTGGTCTGTTGAAGGTGACCCTGTGAAGGTGGATGCCAAGGGAGGGTTCCGCTTCGCTGGCTTCGCATCTCCTCTTCCCAGATCCGTAACCAATATCTTTTAGAAACAAATATCACGGTTCGTTCCTACGTATGTGGAAAATAAAGCAGTACATTTCTATACAAATAAGCACTAGATGGTTAACATTGTTGATATTTACAATAAAATTTTGAATAATTAAAAAGAAAAAAAAAACAACTAAATATAATTATAACTAAATATAATTGAGAATCAAAACTAAATAAATAATTAAAAAAATCCGTGGCCAGCAGAACTCGGTCACTAAAGCCGTATTTTCCCTAAAATAAAAATATTATAAAAAATGGGGGAATGAGAAAAATGTTGAGACCCTCAAAAGACAGTTCTCTCACACACCGAAATTTACCCATACTTTCTCTCCGCTGACCTTGTTGGAGTTGAAATAGCCCTTTGCTAATACTGGTCCGCTCAAATGTAGCGGAATATATATATATATTTTATATATATTTTTTATATTTATATATATACATGTGTATATATATATATATATATATATATATATATATATATATATATATAAATATATATATATATATATATATATATATATATATATATATATATATATAAATATACCGGCGACTAATAAGAGCAACAGTAAGCAAGGTCGTATTTTCACTAAAATGCAAAATTAAAAATATAAAAATGGCGGGAAAAAGTTGAGACTCCCACAAAGGCATATGTATATGATATATATATATATATATATATATATATATATATATATATATATATATATATATATATATATATATATCAGACATCTCCAAAGTTTCCATAATCGTGCTCTAGGGGTAATGAAACGGATAGAAAACGCAGTCCCGCCGCTCACTGCTCACCACCGACCTCCGACTCATTGCAATAGTATATTTTTTTTCGGAGAAAATGCATCTAAAAAGGTATTAAAACAGACCGCTGGAGGTGCTCAAATGTAGCGGATAAAAATATATATATATATATATATATATATATATATATATATATATATATATATATATATATATATATATATACCAGCCATCTCCAAAATTTCCATAATCGTGATCCAGGGGTTATGAAACGGATAGAAAACGCATTCACGCCGCCGAC
Organism: Rhaphigaster nebulosa; assembly: GCA_948150685.1. Taxonomy (NCBI): domain Eukaryota; kingdom Metazoa; phylum Arthropoda; class Insecta; order Hemiptera; family Pentatomidae; genus Rhaphigaster; species Rhaphigaster nebulosa. Next base: position 60,884,985 of record OX411312.1, read on the forward strand.
CTTCGACCCACTGCAATAGTCTATTTTTTTCGGATAAAATACGACTTATACGAGCAACAGAGCTCTTCACTAAGGTCGTATATTCACTAAAATGTAATATTAAAAATATAAAAATGGCGGATAAGGGAGAAAAAAGTTGAGACTCCACAAAGGCACTTCTCTAAAACCAACTCAATACGCATATAAATTTTCAAACCTCAAACTCAATTTTTAGGAGTTGTAGAGGTGCGCAAAACCTTGGAAAAATATTAATTTAAAGGCCGAAATTTTTACTAAAATTTAGCCCCACTTCTATGGTATTGATCTGAATCCCAAAATCACGTCCCATGGGTTATGAACGGATATATAATGCACTCCTACTTCCTTCCATTCCATGGCCTTCGATACAGCGCAAAAGTCAATAATTTTAGGGAAAAATGCGACTAAAAAGTAACCATAACAAGTGAGGGATCAGCGGTTGAAATGAGAAATTGTGTTGAATAAAATTTTTATTATTAATTCATGCCATTAATTATTTAGAATGAAGGAACGAATATTATGTACGAGAACCCAATTTCATACCAAACAATTAATAACAATAATCCAAAGGAATAGTTGACATTTCAGTAATAAAAGTACCTAATATATACGTTCCGTGAATCTCAGCAGTTAAAGAATCGGAAGGAATGTTATCCGAAGAGACTCCATTAAGTACACCCTCCCATTAAAATTATCTCTAAACGCTTGGCCGAATCGATCCAGATGGATAACCCACCACATAATATAGACCCACATAGTTCACTAGTGTGTTCTCGGACAGTTATTCCAGTAACTTAATAACTTAATTAAATAAAATTATATTATTATCATTAAATTATTTGGAAATGTGTATTTTATTTAAAATATCAAAATTCTGTATGTACGATATTTAGCCTATTCTGATTTATTGAAAGTATCATACCATTTTTGCAGATAGCATGATACGACTGATAGACTCTTATTTTTTTTATGTCAACAATACAAGGTTTTGCTATCATATGCTGTCAAAGTTTTCATCAGATACTATTTTTGCACGGGCTCTCAGTATAAAAGGACACCCATGTATTTTATGGCTTTGAAATAAATATAATCTTTAAATTTAAGAATAAGCACATAAAACACATATAAAAACGGTATAAAATTTTCTAGTATTATTTTCAAATATTTTATAATGATTGAAATAAAAAATAACATTTTTAATTAGCGTGATAAATAACACTTATTGTAGGATGCAATCAATCAATCACGAAATAATTTATATCGTCTATAATTAACATAAGATAAATACAAGATATCTACACTTTGTACTGCCTTATCTAAAGCATACATGGGGTGCTCTGATGTATTTTACTCGCGCGCCATCAATTTCGTGTAGGACTTTAAGGCACTAAATCCATGGTAAGTGTTTGATAGAAGTTAACGGCTTTACGGGCGATACTATCGGGCAAAGGTGTTAAGAGCCCGAGTTGGCAGAGATAATTTTTATTGTTTTCCACTATTTGTCTTGTCAACGCTCAACTGGGTCAGAGAGCTCTGTCAACGGGCATGTCATTTGCCTAAGTGCTCGCTACTCGCGGCCCAATGGATATTGAGCTATTGATTTATCGATTTAATTTAAAAGTTATTAAATAAAACTGCGGTATCTCATTTTTTAGAAAGTGTCTCAAATAAGGAAAATTCAATCTCATAATATCCATCACTTATAAATATTTGATTTTGTAGAAGAGATCAGTTTCAATGAAGTAGGATCTTAAAATATTACCCTGCTAAGTTTGTTTTTTTAAAAGACTTATAATAAATATAACCTAAATAAATTAATAAAGTTTTAAATTTAATACATTAGAACCCCTTTTATCCTGAATAAGGTGGTCAAGCAATTCTATTTAACGTTTAAACATTAATACTGATTAAATTTAGCTTTAAAAAGTAAATTATGAACTAATTTTAATTTAGAACTATGGATATTCACGGACTCATTGGATACAAGTCCCAATATTTTAATTAAGTGATTAATTGACACATTGGAGCTTGAAGTGAATACCTTGATATATATATATATATATATATATATATATATATATATATATATATATGTATGTATGTATGTATATGTAGAAGAAGTTTGGGTTAGGGATGTGGTCATTGAAGAAACACACAAATAAGAAAAACTTATAATGCTGTGCAAACGTTTCGGCCTAAGTTTTAAGCCATCATCAGAACTAAGAACAACAAGATAACAACAGTAGTGACAGTACCAATAACAGTTTAAATTGTCAACATTATTGATCAATATCTTTGCCATCATTTACATCAATTATATTATCATGATTATCTTGATATACTTTTCATACGGCTAAATCTTCTAGTAGTTATTATATTGTAATTAGTAGTTGTAAATGTTTCTTATAATTCATAATCTTTCTTTCTATACTTTCATAATATTTTAATTATCATTATTTACATGGTAAATTTACAAATTTGTCTTTATTTCTTATTGTTTACATTAAAATTATCATATTTTTCTTCATACATCATTTTTTTTTTTCCATCTAACTGTCTTTTATTACTGTTTGCAATATTTTATTACTGTTATAGGTACTGTCACTGTAGTACCTTGTTATTTCTTAGTCCTGATGATGGCCTGAAACTTCCGAAACGTTAGTACAGAATATAATAAGTTTTTTCTTATTTGTGTTTTTCTTCATTAACCGCACCACCAACCAACCTCCTACCTATCTGTCCACGTTCAACCATACTTCCACCACTTATATTACATATTATATTTTAATTTATATGCATATATATATATATATATATATATATATATATATATATATATATATATATATATATATATATTACAGCGTATTGTTTTACTATTATAAACCGACAAACCGCAAGAGGTTCCTGTCTTTTTCAGGAAACCTTTCGATCCTAAGATCAGTTTACTTATAGTGATATTCCAAATTCCAATCGTCAAAATCCAAGCGTTCAGCCCATTGTTCTTGAATGAGTTAGTTAGCATTAATTAACCTTATTATCACTCGTTATTTGTTGATCCAGAGACCAGTTAATTCGACGAGACTTTCATTCATATTTGTTTGGGTTTATAATGAAATATTTTAATTTTAATTTATAACTATGTACTGTAACCTTGTAATGAAAAATTGGTCCTACAATGATTATTAAATTCTACATAAAAAAAAAAAGCTCAATTATCTTGTTTTAGGAAATTTCAGATTTCATAATTTAAAGTATTTTGATTAAAAAAAGTGATCAAAGTTGTCGTTCTCATCTAAAAAAAAAAAAAGAGAAAAGAAAAGAAAAAAAAAGAGCTTAAACTGACAATGTAATGTAGAAAAAAAAATGAAAATAAACAGAGAAACATCAAAGGACCATCCACATTTAATCAGTGACAAAGATACAAGAGTATAACGAAATAAAAGAGAGAGAGAAATAGAGAGTTGTGTTTCAAATACATACTAGGGTATTTTTTTTTTAAAGTAATTATTTTTTATTTATATATACATTTAAAAGTGTCCGATTTCACTCGTTTGAAGGTTTATTGAGTTCGATGTGGCAGTGCTTAGTATAAGATAAGATATTTTGGCAATATTAAAGTCTCGAACATCGAGACTAAATAAAAAATATTGTTCATCGAGGAAAACATAGCGTACGATACAAAAAAAAAAATAAAAAAAAATCAGGAAACCAATATCTGTACGGGAGAGCGAACAAAAAAATTTCAGGCATTCCGATTTTATTTTCGAAAAAAGATAAGTATCGGACTTTCAAAACAAGCTTCGGAGAAAGTACCTGTTTATTAAATCTGCTCTTGTGTCCCCCTCCACAAGAATTTAAAGCATGGAAAAGGTAGAAAATACCTTCATTTTACTGGATACCTATAAAGCGGAAAATACGTTCGATTTAGAGGACCTAATATTGTTTATAAATATATTCTCTTTTATTTTAGCTAGCAATAGGATGATCTTTAGGGAATTTGATTTCATAATGAATGAAATTAATGAAGAAAAAAAAATGTATTTTATATCAACACTTAAGTTAATGCCCATTAATGCCTTTTTTATGGATCTTTTATGTACCATGAAACATACGGTTTTTATTTTGGTTTCGTCCTCAAAGGGGGCGAAAATGTCCATGTTTAATTTTTTCTACGTTTCTAAGAAACCTCACCCTTTAATCCTGCCCCTTTTCCAATCGAGTTATTTGAAAGCTTTGGGAATAATATTTTATTATGCTTTTGAAAATTAAAAAGTTTTGTTTGATTTTTTTTAATGGAGAAATTAATCGATTCTTTGGGGTTGGGAGACCCTCCTCGGGCTTCCCCATTCTCCATGATTTGAGTACCCTTAACTGGGGGAAAACCTGGCGGTTGATGATGACGGCCGAATTATATCCTTGCACAACCGTTGGCCTAAAAATATTATGGTCCCTACTAAGTACTGAACCCAAGATCCTCCGCGTACAATTTTTATTTATTGTTCTTATTTAATCCTAACATTTAGGTAAGTATCGTTTTTGTTCGTGTTTGATTATGTAGTTCTGTCCATTAACATACCAACATTAGTTTGTATACAGCATAGCTGCTTGTATTCTTTCATTCTTTCAATTTTAAACTTTAGTTTAATGTTTTAAATTTCGAATTTGGCTTAGGGGAATGATATTTGGGCACCTTTCCTTAAAGCATAAACCGTAAAAAAATTAAGAAATTATTTAAAACATATGAATCGTTTAAAATTACAGAACCGTTGAAGCTGTTAATATGTGTAAAGATTTATTGGCCATGAGGGAATAAAGATGCAGACCCCTATTTATTGGATCGAATAGAGTAACTCCTGACAATAAGGACATTTATTCGAGGCAGGGACTCTATAAGGAGGCTAGATCCTTTATGTAGACCGGAGATCGGGGGATGTTCACCCTCTCTGAGGAATAACGCTTCGGCACAAAAAAGCATGAAATGTGAGGGGGGGACAAGGAGGGGGGCGATATTCTGTAGGATTGTGAGGGCATCACCTTCGGCAGAATGGTTAAAGAGGCAACTCGACTGAAGCCGGAAAACTTCCTTAATATTTGTCTACATCTCTATCTCTTTTCTTTACAGTATATAATATAAAATTATTATAGACGACGGGACGGTAATAAATCACACTAGTTAGGTTACGTGTTCTGTAAACTGCCAAATATAAATATACGGGTTATTCTCAAACCGCGGACCAAAATAGAGTCCCACAACCACACCTCACAAATTTTGAGCCTAATGGTTAAAGTGGAGGCCTATTGTTTAATCGGATATTAATTTAATAAATTGGGCATATTTATTTGTCTTGTTTTACTTTATTCTCTTATTTCTCAGTTGCAAAGTTTAATTAACGGGGCTTTTCTAAAACACGGTTTTATACTTCCAAGCGTGTCCTTTGATATTCTTAGTTCAGGCGTTTAGTTTATGTATCATGGAATTATCCTGTGAAGAAGAGGAATGGCTAGAAATTAAAAGAAAACTTAAATTTCGGACGATCAACAACGGACAGCGGGGGAGGAAAGCTAAAATGGAAAGGAAAAATAAAAATCTGGTGCGGTGCGCGCATCACACAACTTTCCCATACCGTCCTATAATTATTATCTTTTTAATATAATTTTAAAAAGTTCACAAAAACAATGCTTGAAATAAACTCAGCAGCATCCACTTCTTCACATCTTCTCCCACTTCAGTACAATAAAAAATTTTTTTAAACAATTTTAGTACAATATTTCTGTACACTACCTATATATTTTAACTTCGTCAAGTTGCAAATATATTTTAAAAGTTTCGGTTTAGTTTTCATGGAAATATTTTCTTTCCATTAAATAATATGAAAGTAGAAATTATTAAGTTAATTTCCGCTTTTGTATTCTTAAATTACTTTATTACAGAGTATATTGTTTATAACAGATTGGTGGGAGAAGGTTGGGTCGCATCCGTCTCCTTTCAGATGCGCTCGGTTATCCATGTAGGGTCTTGTGCTCCTCATAAAATACGCTGTCTTTGCTAATACTGATCCGATTATGATGATTCTTTTTTTTGTTTTTTAGATAATATAATAACCTTTCATACAATTTTATACATAATTTACCATAACATGCATACTTTTTAAGCTATGCCAAAATAAAATATTCTTTTCATCATAACTTTTTTCCCTCCATTTTCTCGTTAATATACTACATGCCTGAAAAGTTGAAGGGTTGTAAGGAGAAGACATTAGGCAAGTTTCATCAAAATCGTTAGAGCCGTTTTCGAAAAAATCGTAAACAATTAATATCCATAATATAATTACCATTTCCGGTTAGTCTTATGCGCTGTATCTTTGCTATTATTGGTCCGACTTTGATGATTCTTATTTTGTTTATTAGATGATTTAATTACCTTTCATACAAGTCTATAGACAATTTACCATAAATTGCACGGTTTTGAAGTTTATGCGTAAATAAAATATTATTTTCATCATAACTTTTTTCTCTAGAGCCGTTTTCGAGAAAATGGTAAAAAATTGTAAAATCGATTATATAAAGTGGCACTTCCGTTCAGTCGATTTTGACGATAATGTTGCTGTAACATCACATGTATGTGCCAACCTTAAATACGTACTTTTAGTATCGTACAACTTTTCGTTTTTGAGTTAGGCTGTTCACATACACACACATGCACACAAACACACAGATCATTTTGCGAGACTTGGTCATTTGGACTCAGGGAACCTTAAAACGAGTATTTCCGTCGAAAATTCGAATTCGAAAATTTTCACGGTCGCAATACTCTCCCTTACTATATACTTCGTATATAGGTAAGAGAAAGTAAAAACGGAAATTTTTTACAAAGAATTTCGTGTTATTTGGCGTATTTCTAATGGAAAAGAAGGAAATAGCCCAGCCTGCCAGAGGTCTCCAGGGTTCTGGAAGGTTCTAGTTAGTTGTGTGAAAGCAAGTGAATGTAGATTAGACCTTCTCAGGTGCGTATAATTCGGCCAACGCACATTATTACAAAAGATTTCTAATTGTGACAGAACTTTTTTTTTTTACTATTTTTATTGAGTAATATCACATTCTGTCTCAGCAAGGACAATGGCAATAGTGATCAAAGAGTTCATTCACACCTTATTTACAGAAAATTAAAAAAAAAAAAAAAATGAAATAATGGCAAAATAAAAAATAAACAAGCTTATATAAAATAAAATTAATATAACATCTTAAACGCAGGCATACTAATATACACAATTTACAATCGGCTAGGGGAACCCAGGTTAGTCCCCACACTTATGAATGGAACATCATGACTCCAGGATATCTCAGCGCTTCTCACTGGCATTGAAAGCCAGTGGAGACTGGGCGAGGGCGCAACAGCGGCAGATACACAGAGCTTGAGTAGATAATTCGACCATTATGACATAATTATGTCAATAAAAAGAAAAAGATTCCAAAATTATTTATATTTGACACACTGATTATAGTTTGTTAACTTAGAAAATAGTTGCATAACAAACATATTAGTGCATTGAATAAATGATAAAGATTAAAATCTAAGATCGATTAGAATGTTGACAGTGCCTATGAAACCTCAGATGAATATTTGTTTGTATCAATATAGGTGTTATGTTAATTTATGTTCATCTTTATCTATGGATGGTAATGTCCAGCAATAAACTGGGAGAGAGAAAAATATATATATATATATATATATATATATATATATATATATATATATATATATATTTTAATATGAAAACAAAACCTGAAAAAAAATCATCGCTAGGGCATAAGTGGAAGATTCCAAAAACAATGCCTAGGGTTGCTAGAATACCGGTGAATAACTAAGAAGTCAGGATTCATTGATTCAGACAAAATTAGGACAGAAAAAGACAAGACCCCATAAATGAAGAATATCTCACATCAACAGTATAAATAAAGATTAAATCAATTCAACAAGTACCGACATAATCTATAATGATGCTTGAATTAGCGGAACGTCAATTAGGAGATCAATTAGTAGATCAATCAAGAGAACGTAGGTTAATTACACAGGCCAACGATGAAAAAACTTTTGTACTGAAAATACCTTATTTCTATAGTTTTTAGGGTGCTGAATCCAAATATGATATTAAAAAAGCTGTATCACCCACAATTTAAGAATTGTGATTACAAAGAAAACTATGAAAACCTAGAAACAGTGTTAAATCGAATAGGCAATTCTGCTCATGGTTGGATGATGTGTGGTGATTTAAAAATAGCATGCATGCTCCTTGGCCAGCAAGGTGGTTTTACCAAATTTCCATATTTCTTGTGTGAATGGGATAGTAGGGCTAGGGATCAACATTGGTGCAGAAAGAACTGGCCTGTGAGGAAGTCTTTAAAATCTGGTGAGAACATTTTACGCAAAAACCTCGTAGATCCTGTAAATACAAACCATGCTTATGATGTAACATAGTGTTCATTGGTTCATTTTCATTTAGTTCATAATTCCCCCGTATACCGTATAGGGGTTTATACTATATAATACAAAGCATATTTCTGGAAAACTATGGGTGATAAGAAAAAACTAAGGCCAGATTTAGATTCAGCACATAAAAATCTATAAACTATTACAGTTAAAAAAGTTTAAAAAAAATTTTTTTTGTTGGCCTGTGTTATTTACTGGTGTTTGCAGGAGCGCAAACGGTGTTTTTTTGGGAGGGAGAGAACATTTAAAAAAAATTTCGGGGTGTATTTAGTAAGAAGATAGGCAAACAATTCTTTAAATGTCTATTATCAAACAATTGGGCGTAAGTTTTAAGGATAATCATGAAAGTCGGATCTAAAACTATTGTTAAAAATTATCGAAAATATTACCCAAAATGAAATCCTTAGTGGGTATGAAAATCACATCTTTTCGTTCATTTCGGAGGAGGGAGGGGAGGGGATATATCTCACCAATCCCCCTACTCTACGTACGCCACTCGGTTTTTGAAAAACTTGAGGTTTTGTGTCAGGAATCTTCCATTTATATCCTATTATTTTTTTCTACGTTAAATAATAATAGTTAAATGAGATTTGTGTTTTCTGATTAATGAACATTTCTAAATTATTTCATTTTCAATAGATATTTTTTTAATTAGAATTAAAAACACTAAAACTGAGTTATGTATTTCCCGGCAGTTTCCATAAACTTCTAAATCTTTAGGCCAGAAAAAAATATCATTGTTAATTTTAAAATATCAGGCAATCAGAATAAATTCATAATGTATGCTAATGATAGATTAGGCTAGGAAACTATAAGAAATTGCTCAATATTAAATAGTTAAAATTAACTTGTATAAAAACTATTAAAACTCTTCCTTCGCTTAGTTTCAAAAAACGCCAGAAATAAAATAACTATAATTATTTTAAAAGGGATACACAAATACAAAAAAGTAATATTTATTGTATTTAAAAAAATAAAATAAAATAAATAGAAAGAAAAATAATGACAAATCAACGAACATAGATAATTTTTCATCATGTGAATTGGCTTTAATAGTTATATGAATAATTATAATTATATATAAATATATTAATAATTACAGTTATTAATATTATTAATACTAATGAATACTTAAAAGTATTTATTATAAATTTAGGTGAATATAAATAATTAAATTTCAAAATTTCGTATAAGAATAAAGTTTAAGATAATTAAGTTTATAACAAATAAGCGTACGACTTGTTATTTATTAGATTATATAACGCCCAATTTATAAATTATTTTATCAATATACACTTTAAAACACCTTTATTTAATTTATTATTTAAATTTTTATATTTTTTATATTGAATTTTTTGGAAAAGAATAAATAAATAATGTTGCGTATGGGAGATAACTACTCATATAAAAAATAATCTAAAACCAAGGAAGTGGGAAGTAAATAAAAATTCAACCGTAATTTAAATTTATTACGCTTCTCAGAGTTTTATATTTCACGATGAAAGGGTGAAGGTCTACTTTCCACTATATTTCACAACATCCCTGAAGAGCCCTTTTGGCATCCTTGTTTATAGCGAGGCCCTTAGAAAAAAAAAACACTTTACACTCGACATCATTGTCATTTTTTTCCAATATTTTTTTTTTATTTTTCAAAATTATTTGAACGCAGCTAAAACCGTAAATAAACTGAAACACAAAATCTGGCAGTTGCATTGAAATATATGGTCATATCGCAATGCAAAGGGGAAGGGGAAGAGTAGTGTTGTATGTTAATTCAAATTATCGTAACTCTGGGGTTCGGAAACCGCATGAGGAAATGCGCTTCCATTCTCTAACATCCGTGTGGCATGCAACCGCGTGTGCTGAATATAATATCAACAGACAGAACTCTATTAGATCATTTGGCTCTATACACATATATAGAACACTCTAAAACATGTTTATATTTATATATTCGTTTTTAATAAATAGGCGTTCAGACATCGTTTTTTTTAAATAGGCGTAAGCGTAATATACAGAAAACTTTACAGGAAAAACATGAAACATTTTTTCCCCAAATAACATTTTTTTTTTTTTATTTAATTCTTTAGTAGTAGTAAGTAAGTTAGTAGTAAGAAGTAGTTTATTAAGGGGGCAAAACCTTTATAATTACAATATATTTTTAAGGCATTTAGCACTGATCGAAACCAGAGAGCCAAATGAGAGTCGTTAGTATTTGGTGCTTACGTCATCAATAGTCGATTTTTAAACCACTCCCAATTTTTTTTCTCGATATATCGTGAGCAGGAATCGATAGAGGTGGTGTTTCGATCCCATAATAAATTAAAACCTAAATATCGAATATTTGACGCTTAAGCCTTTTTTTAAAAAACCGTAACACAAGTTGTATAATCTAAGGAATTCAATAAAATTATTTTTTATCAGTATAAAACCTTAATTTTAAATTATATCATAATATTTAATGGCGCAATAAACTTTAAATAAAAATAAAATTTTGTTTTGAGGCTAACTTGGCGAAAAATAATAATATCAATTTTTATTTATTCCTTCACTATTAGGCAAAGAATCTTTTCGCTGACATCTTAGATCAAACTGAACTCATAAACTTTTTTTTTTTTTTTCTGAAAGGCGCAATATCTTCATCGCACACACAAGAATAATAAATTCCACGCGCCGGCCCGGCTTAAGCTTAGCCCAAAATTTTATCGAAACAAATCAGTAAATAGGGACATTTACTGATGTACTGATACATATTGTTTGGGTCATGGTTGAGGAAGAAAATAAAACATTTTTACAAACAAATTTACAACTCCAAATAATAATAAATTTAATTTTGGGTATGTTTTATGAAGTCTATTTTGTTCCTTTTTATATTATGTCATATTAAAAACGTTATGTTTACATTACATCCTTATTTACGTTTCGGAGAATTTTCCCATCCTCAGGACAACACATTTAATCAGTTGACATCCGCATGATGGTATAGAAGGATCAATCTAATTAGGGATTGATAAATTATTTGCCACTTCTATAATTTTGTTATTATTGAAAACTAGTTTCGAATGTTATATATTCATCTTCAATTCTAAAAACACAAAAAAATTCAAAAATAATACATTCAAAATACAGTACCAAACTGCCACTATTTTTTAAAAGAGTGTACAATCTTCCTTTAATATCATTTTCCCAATACCTTTATGACTAATAAAATTTTATAGATAATATGACTAAAAGAATGGAGAATTAAGATAATAAATGGGTTGTCTTGTGGATGGAGAAATTCCTCTAAACGTCGATAAAGATGTAATGTAAACATATAATAATCGATTTTAATAAAACATACTATAAAAAGGAAGAAAATTGACTTCATAAAATATACCCAAAATTAAAATTATTTAAAAAAAAAAAAAAGAAGATTCTTCCTTAATAACAAAATATAAAAATAAATAATATTTGTCCTCATTTGCAAACCAAAAAGCGACATAGAAGAAGCTACAGGAAAAACTTTTAAGAAAATTCATACCAGATAGAGAAATAAAAATATAACCATCTTTTTATGAAACTAAATTATTAAAATAAGTATTAGTATAGTTATTGAATTTAGGGATATGATTAAATTTGAATAATTAAACTATCATGAATCTATGTATAATAAATAGGGCTTTATCACTCAGATGCGAGCCAGATATTAGGCATATTATATATTACATAATTATTGTTACTCCTATTTTATGTAAATTTAGTTTATTTGATCAATAACAACAAAGGAAGTTTGTTGCTTCATCGCTTGATAGTTCGTCGCTTGTGTACGGATTAAATTTGAGATATTACACAAAATTTCAGTTGCGAATAATTGGCACCATTGATTCTCAAATAAACGTGTCATTTTCGAAAACTGGGAAAAAAGAGAACTTAAGTTCATGGAAACTATCCTTGGGTCAAAGAGAGCAAAATTACACTTGTTTGTGAGTGTTAACAGTTTTAAATTCTCTAGAAACTTAAATAATAGTAAATTACTAAGAGTTAGGCGCTAAAAAAAAAAGTTGTTTGCTTTTTTACTAGTTTTTTAACGCCCTTACCTAGTAAGACTTAGTTGGCTTTGTGCGATTAGCCCCAAACAATCAAAATAGACTTTTTCAAATCATCAAATAGGATATGGTAACAAATCTTGATGGTAATTTTTAAATGAAATAAATAAATACTTGTATATGAAATAAATAAATAATGTAAATGAAATAAATACTTTTATATGAAGTAAATAAATAATATATATGAAATAAATAAACACTTTTTTGATTTAAAATATTTAGTGAACATTTTCGAAATGAACTTCGGACAGAATTAACCCGTGCGAACCTCTCACAAGAAAATTTGTTACAAATTTTTTAATTTAAAATATCGAATAGCTCAAAAAATTCTCTACTTGGAGATGAATGCCGATTGAGAGTTGAAAAAAAAAAAATGAAAAATAAAAATAAAAAAAAATAAAAATTTCAAATTCAAAGTGACAGTTTATTTCAGAATGAACCTAATAAAGGTAACTTTAATTCTAAATATTCATATCTTAATAACGCTAAAGAATAATTAAAATCAAGTCATATTTTATTAACTAATAAAAATTATGCCATAGGAGTTAAAATACGATAAGCGATAATAACGACCTGTAAGTTTCAAAAGAAATGTAAATAATTTATATATACGCTAATGCTGAAGAAACCACATTTCAAGCACCAACGCCGACTTATAACCTTTACACGTTAAATAATTGCTAAAACCCATATAGAAATCTCTTTGTATATCATGCAATAAGCTATTCCTTAAAATTATAAATTAATCATTGCTGGACTTGGAAAATTAAAATATTTTAATGCAACCCGCCAGTGTTTACTTAATATTCTTATGGTATAAAATTCACTTTCACGTCAAAAGAGAAAACGTTAATTTCCCTTAAATAGAGAAAACCAAAGGATCATTGTGAATAAAAAATGAATTTCGCCTTCGTAATTTTTCGGAGTGTACAATTATTCCAAGCGGTAATTGATCCTGTAACTAATTCTCAAAGGCTTGCCTCGAACTGCGAACTAATGCGTTTGCATTACAAATTAATGCAGAGTACAAAATAAATATTGAATGAGCATTAAAACCAATTCGGGTAGACATTATTACTAATTACACTATTGGTTAATAAAATAATAATAATTAAAAAAAAAGTTTCTTCATGAACCTACACTTCACCATCCTTGTAGACTTTAATTTAAATACATTTTCTTCAATATCACTTTTGCTGCATTTAGAAGATTAGAAATATATTCATATCAACGTCGTTTTTTGAAAAGCACAATGAGCTTATCAGAAAAAAAAAAATGGTATATGAGTTTTGTCAGTTCTAAAATGTTGACAGCAAAACGATTCGTTGCCTGATGATGAAGGAGTAAATAAAAACTGATATTTCTTTTCGGCAAGTTAGGCTCAAAACACTATTTTATTTTTATTTAAAGTTGATTGCGCCATTAAATATTATGACTTAATTTAATATTAAGTAGTTTTGTGCACCAGCATACTTCTCTTAAATTATCTTTTTTATTTTTCTACATTATTTACCCACACACAACCAGCATTTCATAATTCTCTTCCATCTTCTGGATTTTCCTTTATTCTAATATTCAACAATACAACATCAACACTATACATATTTTTCAATTATTAATGCAATTTAATATAATATTTTGAAATATATAGATAATTTAGAAATGGAAACTTCCGCAAAGCAGTAGTCATTTTATAATTTAATATTAAGATTTTATACTGAAAAAAAAAATTGTATTAATTACCTTAGATTATATAACTTGTGTTACGTTAATATATCGACGTCGTTTTTTTAAAAAGGCTTAAGCGCCCAAAAATTGAAGTTTATGTTTTGATTAATTATGGGACGTAAGCATCACCTCTATCGATTCCCACTATTGAGAAAAAAAAATGAAAATGGTCTAAAAATCTATTATTGATAACATAAGCACCAAATACTGACGCCTTAAAAATATATTCTAACTATAAACGTTTTGCCACCTTAATAAATTTTGACTGTACACAATAAAAAATAAAATTAAACAAAAAAATTATTTGGAAAAAAATATTTCATGTGTTTCCTGTAAAGTTTGATGGCGCCTACGCCTTTTTCAAAAACTACGCCGATATATAGATTTACATATTTAATTTAAAAATTTCGATATTCTTAGGCCGTATCACAATATTTTATGTATCTAAGCAAAAGTAAAAAAAAAGATATTTAGTCATATTTCATAACATTATATTTAATATATTATATTTATATTTTATATTTAAAAAAATTATTTATATTTAATTTAAATGGCATAATTCTGATCAGTTGATTTTAATTTCTTCGATTATAAAAAAAAAGAAATAAATAAATAAAAAATAATAAACAAATAAATAGAGTCGGGAGCGTTGCTGTTGAAGTGCCGTTATTGAGAATACGGGAGAATTGAGAATAGGTTGCGGTAAGTTTTCGAAGAAGGGTGAAATTAATTTGGTGGGATTTGTTTGAGTTGGTCTTAATCCTCCAATTCTGAAACCTTTCAACAAGGGTTGCGAAACGCGACTGTGAGAGGTGGGGAGGTTCGGAGGTTATTATACTCTGATAACACACGTGTGCCACCGACATGTGTTGTGCCCTATAAACATGTGCTGAGTGACGCCAGGAAGTATATTCAGCGGGCTATGGCAAATTTGAGTGATTTTATTAGATTGCTAAAAAATCTTCTTAAAAAAAAAATATCGCTAAAAATGAGTTTAAAAGTCTAAGATTCTAAACAATACTAAACGCATGCATGAATCATACAAACAACGGTACATTTTGAACATCAGTATTTAAAAAATATGGAACAATAATATTAATTGTGTAGGCATTATAAACATAAAATGAATAACACAGTCAAAAAAAAAAATCTCTACCGAATCCTTCGGATAGTTGGTTATACATACTTCATCTAACTCATTAAAAATTTAAACTTTTAAAAATTTAGACCGAAAATAACACTAAGGCTAACTTGACGAACACATTAGATTTGTAGCTTACAAATATACAGGAATTTTAAAAATGCTTACAAAAAAAAAACTTTCCCAACCAACCTCTCCAGCCGTGGACGGGAATCCACTAATACCGATTCTACAAAAAAAAAAAAAAAAAAAAAATGCCAAGATAGTCTTACAGGCTCGTAGAATTGAGTCAAAATCCACATAAGGCTAAAAAGGAGCTGGATGAAAGACCTTGACTAATCGCAAATATAAATAAAAACTGGTGTCTCTGATTAGTCCTTTCTCGTGTCATTGCTTTAATTTATATTTAATTTATGATATAATTATATATTATTTAGCAACAGCTGATTTACTGAGAGTCTCAGTTGTATCAGATTCTTAAAGTGGGTGCCGCGAAATTAAAAAAAAAATTAAATTGAATAAAACTAATTAAAGCAATAATAGAAAATGATATTTTTTTTTTATATAAATTATTTCTATATTATTTACTTCTATGGTTTATTATTTAAATAAAAAAAAATAATAATAATAGAAGTGCTATGAATTTTTAAAAATAATATTTGTGTGCCGCCTCACAAAAGAGTTTAAGAAACACTGTATTAGACTAAAGAGAATAAATTTGTACCAAAGAAAAAAAATTATACTCGTAATAGTTTCCTTTTTTAAATCATTAGTTAATGGAAATAATTAAGGCTGAAATTTGAATTCACGCAATGTTTATAGTTAATTGATTTATTTTTTTAAAGAATAATTTACTAAGCAAAATATGGGCATCATCATTTTTAGTACAGCACTGTTGAAATCGAATAATGAAGTTAAAACTATTTCAAAAAGAACTTTGCAATGATAGAATTAAAATAAATATAGAAGAAAAAACTAACATAAAACTCACTTTAATCATCAACTGATGTCAGACATTAAAGATTCTTACCTGTAAAATAAAATAAAAATTGTTAGTAATTAATATGAAATAGTAATTAAAATTTAATTAGTGCTAAAACAATTGATAATGAAATCAGGTGATGTAATAATGGTTACCAAATTATTATCCATGGTCATAATAAATGATAAAAAAAATTAATCTATTGATGACAGAAATAAAAATATTAATAATTTATTAACCATTAGTATTTACTGAGACAAACTAATGAGGGGAGAGGATCACATCTGAATCTTCTTCCCATCTAAAACATGTGACCCTAAGAGGAGAAATAATTTATTAACGGGGGGAGAGATTAGGTCATTATAAATTAATAAAGGAGAGAAATATGGCCCTATAATGCTAACGGATTCTCGACCATTAAGTCCTTAATAAATAAATAAATGAATGGAGATGAACTAGGGCGCTAGAGAAATTCAGATGAAATTAAGAAGCCTATTTTAAAATAATGTTATAAGAGGCGAATTGATGCGCAAAACATTTATATAAAAAAGTAATAATGATGTAAATATTGTAATAACTGGTAAAGTTCAAAAGATATTAGGGGATACGATGAGAAATACAACAGTAAATAGTTTAATAAAGCGGTGAAAAGTTAATTATTGTGTTTTATTTTTAATATCAGCCCCATCAAGAAAATATATAATAAATAAAATAAAATAAATATTATATATTTTCCATTAGCTGAAATAAATATTAAATATTTACTAATAAAAACATGTGAGAGATCATTATTGATCATACAGAATTAATATTGAGGGTAAAATTTGAAATAAAAAAAAAAAACCTGTGAACCTCGTCCCTCCCTTTACACGTTTGCCGTTTGACTTGCTTAGACTTGGTTAATGCGTGAACGCACCTTAAATAGGACTTGAAAAAGGGAGAAAAAATAATCACAAAAGGAGATAACTCGTCCATATCATTTTCAACACGGCAGAACCGGACCTAATGAATATAAATATGCTAACAAGAAATAAGATTACTAATTTATTAAATAAGATTTAATAACATAAAATAAAATAGGATTTATGATGTTTATTATAATTACTATATTAGGAAGTAATTAAAATTAATTTCAATACATTAATGAAATTAGGGATTACAAAGAAGACACTGGAGATGTAATTTAAATTGATTGCATCATTGAAAAAATCGATAAATTATTTGATTTTTAATCAGGTTTTCATTACCACACCACTACCTCAAATTACCATTACCACCTCAAAATGAGATTGTGGTGGCAATGAGAAGATTTGAGGAATGGTAATGAGAATTTGAGCTTTGAGATCCTGCCAAATTAAAATTAATAGAACCAAATAAAAAAAAAAAAAAAGACCGTTCTGTTGGGGGTTTTTATAGAGAAAAAGAGGAATCAATTTTAAAAACTTCAATGTAATTAATTTTCAGAGAAACATTATGGAGAAATATATAAGTTAAATAATATATATAAAAAAATCTCAATGGATGGTTTAGTTTATCCCATACCGAGGGCCCCCATGCTTAAGTACTAAGTACATAAAGATATCGTTTTAGTTATAATTTAATAGAAAATTCATTTTATAATTATTATTATAATTTAATAATATTATAATAATTTAATAATATTATAATTTAATAGCTTGAAAACAAAAAACATACACGGATAGCAATAAATAACATATCAATGAACTAAAAATTATGAAAACAATTCAGTACCGACCACGTAAACTCTTAAACATTCTCATAAACGAGAGACTCTAACAGAATACAATATGCCCGACCAATTAACGAGCGATAAATAATTTTAGTTCATACGACATGCAATAAAGTATTTTTATTTTTATGTAGTTAATAATTCGATTGTATCAGTCACAAGCATTTAATAGCTATTTTTATTTGAATCAAGTTGTTATTAAAACTATCGCCAAAAACATAGCAGCCATTAGCTCTCCTTGTCAAATAGAATACATCTCTGGATTGTTTTGTTTCGGATTTTGTCATCTATAATTCTGTTATTTATCCTATGGTCTATTTGTTCTAAATAAACATTTATTTTGAAAATATTTAAGTATTTATCTTTGCCTCATTTTTTTATTTATTACTTATCCAATTATTTTAGTTGAAAATACAAATATAGTTCGGATCAGAAAGTTTTTATATAATTTATAATATCTACCTGATGGGTAGATTCTATAGTATATAGTCCTGCATTCTTAGTAACAGTTTTATAGTTCACTATTATTTTGTTGTTTTCGTTTTTGCCATACCGGAGTAACAATGAGGTACGTGAAATTTACTCCCTTGATTGACTGAATATCTAAAAATGGACTATCGATAAATTACTGGCCTAAACATAAACAATATATATATATATATATATATATATATATATATATATATATATATATATATATATATATATATATATATATATAAATCGCGGGTAATTTGAGATTTAAAATTTTTAAAGAAGTTTTCTTAACAATTAGCCTAGTTTCATTAAGTTAAATATATATATATATACTGAAATTTTGACAAAGTGAAAACTTACAACCACATACGAAATACAATAAAACCTCGTTTATCCAGATCTCCGGATTACCCAGACCAAATTTTTAGACATTTTTTTTTATT
The DNA here is from genome assembly GCA_948150685.1 of Rhaphigaster nebulosa. Taxonomy (NCBI): domain Eukaryota; kingdom Metazoa; phylum Arthropoda; class Insecta; order Hemiptera; family Pentatomidae; genus Rhaphigaster; species Rhaphigaster nebulosa. The sequence continues at coordinate 60,904,103 of OX411312.1, forward strand.
TAACTTTCATAATAAATAAAACTTTATAACTATAAAAGCAAGAACGTAGCAATGTATAAATACGACACATACTAGTTTTTTAGTTTGATTAAATGTACAGTTCCGACATAAATTGTACAATAAAATATGGTTATAAAATGTTTTTTTATTAAATTTAAGAAATATTTCTGGAATATCACAGCAGGCTGAGGTCGAGTGACTCTGGAGTTATAAACAGTTTTAATCGTAATAAACGCTAAGTCTGCTTATTTAAGGATTTTGTATTTCTTATTATCAATATTAAACGAGTTTCCGACTATCCGGATTGCCTATGGTCCCAGTTAGTCCGGATGAACGAGATTTTACTGTAAATGAAAGAAATCTTTTTTTTTTTTCTTTCAATGTTTCGGGAGAATAATTATTGTTAATTACTGATTTTTACAATTTTCATAATAACGAGATTAGAAAAAAGTATTTATTAGCGGGATAATTTCCAGCGCGGATGCTGGAGTACAGCCCACTTCCTTCTCTATTAAATAAACATTGACCACTTTAACTTATTAGATGTCTGGAGCCGACAGATGCAACGCATCTCCGCTTTTCTGTATCCACTATAACGTTTCTAAATCAACCGAAGCAAAATGGTGATTAAAAGCTGCATCAGGTAATAAATACAATTTTTGCAAAATATTAAATTATCTCTAAGAGAAAAAAACACCAAAAAAAAACCGTATAAAATAAAAAAATGTTCCATAAAAATATTTTGCATTAATTCCAGACTAAAAAATATTGGGGTAAATATAATATTGGGGTAAAGATTCGATACCTGAAACCGCTTATTATGTATTCCGAAAGGGCAAAGATTAAAATTGAATTAATTCTCATTGACATAACTGAGTAGTTGAAAGCCGCATTATTCCGGTTAAACTACAGAAAAGCCTTATAAACTTTTAAATATTGTAATCCATAATTTGGCAGTGTATACTCCAAGATACATGATTTTCCCCGATTTTTAATTTGAATTTGGTACTACTAATCTAGTTCTCTCTAGGCATTGTAGGTATAACTTCCATCAGTTTCCAACATGACTTTGGCATCGAAGAAAATATTTCATTTTCGAAATAGTTACAGTTAATTGTACCTGGCGTCGACCTCCAATTAATTAGGTAACTTTTCAGACAGTTTTTGATGATTAATTCTATAGATTTATAGGTTTAAAATTATGATTCTGCTTTGTTATTATGTAAACACTGGTTTAACAAAAAATAATTATAACTGAATTAATTCCCTTGATATCTTAATAAATAATTAAATTTTACTTTCTATATCCTGTAGAATACAATTCGACTGATGGTATGAGCGTTTTTGTTCGGATAAGTTTATAAGGTGATAGAATTGTAATATTCATAAAAAAAATAATTACTTCAATTACAATTATTAAAGTTACGCAAGTTTGCTAATTAATTTAATTAATTGATATTAATTTTTAAAAAATTGAGTCAAATTTATTTTACTTCAAATCAAACTTTATTTAATTTCTTATTGTATGCTTTATTTTAACCATATTTATGATCTATAAGATGTCTTATCCACCTTATACATTGGTTTTTTTTTATTTTTAAGAGCAACAAATTTACTTTCAGAGCATATCATAATTTACTGGGTATACCCTCTCTTTAGTCCCTCATTTAATATTTTAGTTAGTATCAATATTAAATAAGTTCAATTTCAATATTGTTTATAAATAATAAGTTTTATCATTTAAATTTATGTGCGTTTCATTATACTTAAGGCAGTGTATCCGACAAGATACACCTTTCATATCTCAACCAAAAATGCGTCAAAATATTTAAAACTCTAAAATTAGCTCATCTTGACCTTAAAAAGCAACATAAACAAGAACAATTTTTTTTTTAGTTTGTTAGTTATATCCTTGCCGAATTAAGGATTAAGTTGTTAAAAAAAACCCAAGTCTACAGATATTTATGAAGACTTTAAATTTCAGACCGAGTCAATATTAAAAGCTGCAATCAAGCGAGTATTGAACGCCTCTGAAGACTTTCTAAAAATAAAAAATATATGCGAAGATGAATTGAAAGGGAGCCCGTGTCATGAATACGAAATTGATAAACAGATTTTTTTATTTTTTTAAATCCCGACTTGACAGGAAGGAATAGAAGAAATTTATATATAAAAAAGGCGGGTGTCAGTATCACAGGGTCGTCAGTGGCTTTTCAAACTGCATCAAGTCCTCTCCCCCTTCCCCTCCCCCCCGTCATCAATAATTATACCCTATCGATTCAACTTTCGGGCCTAGCGAATTCCATCTTCCCTTGATTATAACAAAATAATGGTGCAAAATAAAAATAAATTGAAAACAGAATAATTAAAAAATCACAAAGGTGGAGAGAAACTGGGACTAAAATAAGCAGAAAAAGAAACGACTAGATTATATAAATACAAAATGCTGACGATAATGGAAATTGAAAAATAACATAGAATTTTCATTATTAAAACCAGAGAAGATTTCCTTTTTCTTTTTTTTTAACCTAGTATAGTATGCGATGCGAACTTACTTATTAAATAAACGACTCGTAAACCTAAAACAGTTAGTAATTCGGTAGTTTAAAAAAAAAAAAAAATTGAACAACAGAACTGATAAGTTAAAGATTAAAAACATCCGTGTATCGTATGTATTAATTTTTTAGCCGTATTTACTTCTGTGGAAAGTACAGCTTGCAAAACTATATAAATTTATTTATATTAATATTTGTTCCTTCTTGAGCAGTATAGCTACATTTTAAGGAGTCGCTGTAAAATTAAATTGCCTGCACTACTTACATTTCATCCAGCGCTTTCCTCATTTTATTTTTAACTCATAAAAAATAATACCTAAATACAATCGGAAAATGGTTTACAAAAAAAATCATGATTATAATCTGGCTTAGCGAATACAGAGATTTCATGCCGGTATGAATACCTATAGGCTAACACCTTTAGAAAGAATCTTATGGGCGGAGCATGGGCCAAGTAATTACGCTCAAGGAGGAGAAAATCTCCTTCTACAAAACTTCAGATAGCTACGTTACCTTGTCAAATATACCATCTAGAACTATTTTCTATTAAAATTTTGATGTTTTACATTTTTTCAATCGCGTGCACTAATTCGTAATTAGATTGTTATGTTTGATATTGTACTTCCTTAAGTTGTTTAACTATAGGTACATATTTCCTTCCAACTAAATCCGAAACCAAAACATACACAATTGGACTCAAATACCATGTCTCACAATATCTCTCAATTTAGCGTTGATTATATTCTAATGATTCATTTCAATAAATTATAAAACCTCGTGAAATTGGTGGAGGTAAAGAGCAGCAGTTGTTCTCTTGTTAGATGAGGAATAAATCAAATTATATCAACTAAGCATCTGCAAGTTGAACAAGAAGTTACTCAACTTATGTCGGGGCTTATTCTTTCCCGCTGAAGGGAGAAGTTAAAAAAAAAAAATATGGATTTCCATTTAAAATAGAAACTAAGTTGAAGAATTATATTATAAGGAGTTTGACAGACACCTTGGAGGCGAGGTAATTGGCAGATGCCTGTCATTTAGAGACCGCGTCACTTTTCATCAAGGATGTTTTGACTACGGGCGCACCCCCCGCAGACTCCCTTGGGACCGCCCTAATTAGAGAGGTTCATCAAGTGCTTCCGGTGTTAACTGTTTGTCATTCACTACTCCACCACTTTTGTCCTCTCCTCTTTTTACAATTTATCTTCAGTTGGGTCAATTAGTACTTTAGACGTCTCGGGCCTTATTATTTATTAACACTCTTAGTTATCGCCTCTCCGGCTCCAACGAAGATTAACTACTTCTCTTTCCGAGGAATTCATCAATTTTAATTGACTTCCACTGCTTATCTACTATAGAAAAAAAAAAGCCACGTATACCATGAGATATTCAAATTCGAATATTCTTTTCGGTCTTTTGTATGAAAGGAGAAAAAAAATTTCTATCGTTGGACGCAAATATCCAATGAGGATGGATAATGAACAAGAACGAAGGAGAAAGTTATTGACAGAGTTTGAAAAGCTGTTCTGGGCGCCAGATTCTGTTAAAAGCCTGTTCAACGTGAAAGCTCCTGCGGAGTACATTGTGCGCTCGAACGCATAGGAGACAACGTAAACAAGACGAGTTCTAGTAGGAGGAATTTAAAATCCAAATATCTTATAATGGAATAATAAATCCCATGATAAAATAATGAAAACTGGATCATAACAATAATAAGGTTTAGTGAACCTGTAAGTTCGACCTAGCTGCTGGCAGGTGCAAGTCAGTGTGTAGATTTCTGTTAGTGACGTACCAAGGTGTTTTTGTTATGAGTCGTAATATTTCTGATAGAAAAATTTAAAGTTTTTTTAAGTGGGTCTTTTTGGCTATACCTGTGTTATACCCTCCTCCAAGAGGGTTTAAGTAGGTACATGCCTGTTTAGTATCTGTCTAACATGAATTACAGTATAGAAGTTTTGGGAAAAGGTAACTGCCGAAAGTAGCTCCTCAACTGTGAACATCAGAGGACTTTGGTTGCATTCGATACAAACTAGAAGAAAGGGTAGGTATTATCATTAGGTCAGTCAATATGTCAACAAGTCTATTGTATATTATTTTTTTATTAATTAATTAAGTTAGTTATTAATACTTTGGAGCATTTTGGAAGGAGGCTAATTGCTCTATATCTGGTTTGTGGGTTATTTTAAAGAGAGAGTATTTACATTGTAATGGGAATTTAAATGTTCTTAGTAGACAGTTGTAAATAGTTATTAGAGACACTACAGCTTCCCAGGGTATCTGTCGGGTCTCATATTGATAGGCCTCTTGTCATGCTATTTTGTAGCTAGCTTATAAATTAAATATTAATTACTATAAAAGCGAGGATGGAAAATCCAGTAAAAGAATGTTAAAACATTGGATAGAAGTAAGTGTGTTTTGAAATTTGTTTTTTAAACTAATATATTTATCAAATTTAAATTAAAAACAATAATTTACATATATGAAATAAATAAATAACTTCGCTTTGGTAGATCTATAAACAACATGCTGCAAAAAATGTCTAGAAAGCAAAAACGAAGAACATTTTCTTTGAAACTACTGACGCTTCCATTTAAAAACCCGTGAAGATCCTTTTTTTTTTTTTTGTCCGAGCATCGTCTGAGTCAACATTGCTTTTGATGGCCTGAAAACTGCCGAACATTCACTTTGTAGGAACTCATAAAGATAAAAAAGAATATAAATAACACCAAAACATGACCATTTCCAGGCTACAAATTAGGTATTACTATAATAAGCTTTTTTTTGCCCATATATTTTTAAGACTAAGCAATGGAATGAGAACCCAGTTTCACAAACAAAAAATAAAGACATTAATATCTATATAACTACAAATAATCATATTTATATATAAGAAACAAATTATGATTGTTTAAAATTATGTTGAACACAATATGAGTAACGTTTGTTAATGAACGGATTAATCAAATTATCTTAAAATAAAACAAATAGATGTCCCTAACCGTCATTTAACAAAAACGCTTTGAGTTTTCAACTGATATATAAGGATTCCTTAAGTTTTCTTAACTACTTACAAATTCATTGATTGAATTTTCATTTTAAAATTATCTAATTTTATTAAAGAATATCTTTTTATTTCATATAAGATCGATTCGATAAACAGCATCAATAACGAATATGAGTTTTGATATATACAGGTGTAAGCTAAATTTAAGATAATCTAACAAAATAATACTTATGTATAAGAGGATAAATCCTTTCTAGATTTTGAGACTTCTCGTATTTTTATAGTTGAAGAGAATTAATATTCTAACTTAATGCCTAAACGACTCCAGACTAAAATAAAAAATGTGTGAAAATTGTTGCTAGTATTTTATTGACGTTTTGACCTAAAAATGTTTGCATATTATTAATTCTTGGGATAGAAAGTCATCGGTGAAGGATTTTAGTATCAAGTTAAATCCTAAGTTGAATCCTAGTAGAAAGTTAAAACACTTTACATCACTGAAAAATGGAGAGAAAAAATGTTATGACGAAAAGAAAATTTTATTTGAACATGTCTCAAAAACTACACATTTTATGGAAGGATTATGAAAATGATATGAAAGGAAACTAAATTCTGTAAAAACAATAAAAAAAAATACCTATATCGGACTGCGTGTTGAGCTACAACAGCTTAGTGCTCGAACGTAGATGGAATGCCGGTTGTGTCCGAAAGCAAGACAGATGTGACCGAACCGCGCCTTCTCCAACTTAGCTATTTATATTGATATTTATGGAAGGATTATGAAAATGATATGAAAGGAAATTAAATTCTGTAAAAACAATAAAAAAAAATACCTATATCGGACTGCGTGTTGAGCTACAACAGCTTAGTGCTCGAACGTAGATGGAATGCCGGTTGTGTCCGAAAGCAAGACAGATGTGACCGAACCGCGCCTTCTCCAACTTAGCTATTTATATTGATATTTATGGAAGGATTATGAAAATGATATGAAAGGAAATTAAATTCTGTAAAAACAATAAAAAAAAATACCTATATCGGACTGCGTGTTGAGCTACAACAGCTTAGTGCTCGAACGTAGATGGAATGCCGGTTGTGTCCGAAAGCAAGACAGATGTGACCGAACCGCGCCTTCTCCAACTTAGCTATTAATGTTCTCAACAATACGCTCTGTTCAACTTAGGTGTTAGCTTCATGCTTATTATTGTTCCTTCGTTTACGGGTGGAAAGAAACAGTGGAGCCAAATTATTTTAACCGCTTAAAATGAAAGAAGCATTCAGTCGAATAAGAACGAATAATGAAGAAGTAAAGTAATTATGAAGAATTAAAGAAAGAATGAAAAAAATAATTTAATGAAATAAGAATTACAGGAAGAACGACAGATGACTACTACTTATAGGTAGTGGTGACAGCCATTACTTTCGAAACCCATCTTGCCGAGAAGCAAGGAAGGTTGTAAATAAATAGATATAATAATTATAGGACGCTCCACTGTAACTATTGACATCCGCATGATTGTATAGAAGGATCAATCTAATTTATTCCCATCTTTATTTATTTCCAATCTTAAATTTATAACAGAAAAAAAAATTACTCACCCGAATTACCGAAAAAAAAAACTTTCTACCATTACTTGTTCAGTCCGAGAACAAACCAGAACAAACTTTTCTGTTTGATATAATCCATTTAAATCTTGGTGAGTTTAACATGTTTTTTGTCTTAATTAAATTCATAACTCCTAGACATGGGTATCCTTCACACCCTTATGACTATGGACGTAACTCCCACATACAACGAGGGCCACCTGAACATTAATAATATTTTTTAAACAACCAAAGCATATTTATGACCTGAATGGTAGTAATTACGAAGGTTTACAACTGGACAATTATTGATTTCCTACCTTCCTTGGGGGGGAGGGGAAGGGATCGGAGACGGGGGGGACGGCAGAGGGTTAATGATTGCTTACTAAACCTTTAAACCAGGGATTGACATTCAACTCACGTTCGGTCACTAGACGAGCCGGCGACCGCAGGGTTCCGTTAACTAAGGAGATTAAGGCTCAAACCGATAAATGTATAATTATAAATTTCAGAATAATTAAGTCGTTAAAAACAAACATATAATTAATTAAGAAAAGCAATCATTATGTAAACGACAATTACAATTTTAAAAATATATACGTTATTCAAATGATTAGGATTGATTTGAACAAAAATATTTTTTGTTTCTCTAATGATGGGCCTATTGGTTGATTCACACAAATACTTAGTAATATGATATTGTTTTATATTGGTATTATGTTTTAATTATAATTATTATCTTTATATATAATTATTATTATACATAATATTTATCTTATATACAATAATTATATAGCATTAAAATTCTAGAATGAATATAAGAAATGAAATAGCTTAAAAAAAATAATATTAAAGACGAATTTTTAATAAATTTACAACAAATCAATATTGCTAATAATACAGTAGATATTGTGTTGAGCAGATCACAGGCTGTTTAAATGCATACTTATATATAGCATTACGACCTAATGTGGTTAAAAATAAATAATTATAAATTAATTATAATAATAAATAAATAATAACGTAGAATAAAATAAATAATTCCAGGTATAATAATAGTTGAATGACTGGCTCTTAAACTAGAACAGAGCTCGCTCAGAAAAAAATTAGCAATTGAAGTCATGGAATGCAAGAATCAATCCAAACTTTCCATAGCTGTTTCGATTTGTCCAACAACCGGACACATCAACCAGAGGTGTAAATAATGCGGGAATAGAAGCTCCTATAATCGGCCAATAGAACCTCAGTTATCCGCTGGCGCAAAAACCAGGCATGTCCGAACTTGTTATTCATTAACCTTGTTTTTAACACCGATACTAATAAATGACCACTACATTTCTCCTTTAAAAATTTAATTCGGATGCTTGATGATTTATTCAAAGCCCAATGATGTACTTAACCAGATGTCTTACTTAATTCTATTTGGCACTCACCAATAATTATTCTTTCTGGGCTTAGCTGGTTTTAGCACCAATGCCTTCATTCGGTGCAATGACATACATTAAAAAAAAATTACAAAAATACAAAATAGTAATTTTTTTTTACAATTTCAATCAGTCGGGCGTTGTGGAGGCTTCAATGGTTGGTAAAATATTTACAAATTCAAACTTACAGCTGAAAGATTAAACATATAAGGAACAAGAAAAGAAATTCATAGGAATTATGACTAAAAATAATTATATATAACTATTACAGAAACATATTAAATTAATCAGAAGAAAAAATAAGATAAATAACATAGAAAAAGAAAAATATCAATGTATAATTAAATAATATAGAATAATAGTGCGTACTTAATGGACAATAGAATAAAATTAATGATGTAGAACATAAAACATAATAATGTAACTACATTAGGAATAAGAATTATGTAATATATATCTAACAAGAAATATACATGACATAAAAGAGATATGCGTAACTAACTTTGCTTTAAACGTAATTAGAACTAAATTATTAAATTTGGGTAAGAGAAACAACAAATGTTGATAGTTGATTAATACAGCTAAAGGTGTATTGTGATTCAATAACATAAGAAACTACAAAATAAAAAAGTTCTTCTTTAGGTATAAGTTGTAACAATTTAAAAAGAAAAATTGAAAAATGAAATGATCAATAACATAAATAATACCTTAAGAGAGAAGTTGGTCGGGAGGAGGGGAAGAGGTGTGGGGAATGGGGAATGGGGAGGTGCGGTAAAAAAACCACTTATAACTAAACTTATATATTTGTGCCGACGTTTTGGCATAAGTTTTAGGCCATCTTCAGGGCTAAAAGAAAAACAAAATAACAACAATGAAAAACGACAGAGGCTGTACCAGTAACAGTAAAAAAGGATAAAAACAGGAATTACAAGTAAGATAAAAAAAAGTATGAAGTATAGAAAGAAAAAGATAACACAAAATTACATAATACAAGTGACAAAAAAAAGTAAAATATATAATTAATATGTAATATAAATATAAGACAAATGGTATGAAGGTTTGGTAATATGTAAAGCATATAGAGATTGTTTCTTCTTCTTATTTCTTCATATATTACATATTACCAAGCCTTCATACCATTGTTGCTATTTTGTTTTTTCTTTTAGCCCTGAAGATGGCCTAAAACTTAGGCCGAAACGGTGGCACAAATATATAAGTTTACTTATATCTACGGTCAACGAAAACTCTCTCCAACATAAATAATACATTGTGGAACATTATAAAACAGTTCTTAAAAATCTGTAGGAAGAAAGGCAAGAAAAAAAAAGTGATACCTATTATCTATAAACTAACGTTTAGTAATAAAACGGATAGCCAATTACTTATTAATCACAAAATAAAAAAAAATAAAAACTCGATAAAAATAATTAAAACAAACTAAAAAATAAATAAAATTCTAACTAATTTATTTTATTTTTTAAATATTAACACACTTCATGTATCATATTAAACATAATAACATTGTATCAATTTGACTTATCGTCAAACAACAGGCACCCCTCGCAGCAGTTTGACACATACCATGAATATGATTATTTAAATTATCAGTAACATGTCAGGCATATCGAAAAAAAAACTGAAGGCTGACAAACTTTTAATGAGAAACTGTCACCTTAAACAAAAATTGGAATATCTAATCTGTCATGAAAAACCTAAAAATAATAATAATTTGCAATAATATTATTTCGCAATAGCAATTATCCTAATTAGTCAAAGTCTCGATTCGTCAGTGTAACTACTTATATGCATAACTTGTAATACAGCAAGAATATGGTCCGATTGGCGGCCAAGAATAAAATAAAATAGTTGTAACAATTTATTTAATGCCGACGTTTCAACCCACATTGTAGGCCTTTATCAGGGCTTTGGAGGCTAAGACTGGTCCATCTAGATAACTGACTTATGAGCAAACGAAAGTTTGACATAAATTTACTCAAAACGAATGAAATATCAGATGGAACTTGCCATTTTAAGTGGGAGTTATTGTGCAATAGTATAGTCTTTCACGGCTGTAAAATTGTTGTTAACAAAATAGTTACTTTTATTAACAATAAGAACAGAATATAATCGAATATCTTTATTTGTACTTTATACAAATATTTTATTAAAATTATAATAATGAACTTTGGTATTAATAAACATATACGAAGCTGTTTCTAAGGTCTCAGTTCGATACAAGCAAATTATGTTTCTTCTAGCAGTAAACGATAATCTACTAGGAAAACATCATTCCTATGCAACCCTAGCCTAACCTCATCTATCTGTTATTATTAAACTTTATAAGCTCATAAAATTATAAATATATTTAAAACTATAAAATGTAAAGTATTTCAATTAAGTATAAGGATGCAATAGTCCATATCGATGCGAGTGAGCAACCAAGGAGTCAATGAATACGATTTTTGATAAATTATATAAAGCCACGCCACCGTTATTAATACCAAATTACTGAGTTAATTTAATTAATAGGTATAAAGTTGATTTCTGCATCAATATAACTGAAAAGTATGTAGTTTTTAAAGGTGAGTGATTTTAACTACACTCCACTTCACATACTTTTCCGCACACCAAGCAAACATCGGCGTAACCAAAACTTTTAATAACAAGTTACCACAGCTCGAAAATTCCGACTCCATTTGGAAGAACAGGGAAAAATCTTCAAGAAACTGTATTCCAGACTTCAAAAATTTCAAATTACGGTATGTTATAACTGATAAAAGAAGGTAAAAAAAAAAGTCGAAAATATTTGCTCTTGTTCAATTGCAAGCAGATTTAGATTTAGTTATTGGTATACTTCGAATAAAAACCAACGGGGTTTAAAAGGATGCCCAAAAACCTTAAAATGAGCGATGTAGTGATAGATTTCGTAATTTTTTACCTAAGTTTTATGACAAAAAAAAAATTAAAAATAAATACAAAAAAAAATTTCCGATTGCGAATATATCAAACACTAAAAGAGATAGAAAAAGTGTAAAGGTAAAAACCTGTGTTTTTGAATAAAGAACATGGATTTGTGGTAAAGAAAAATATTTAGAATGTTTTCTCGTTGAGCTTCAAATATTGCTCGGTATTATGTAGAATAATAAAAAAACTAACTTTATTATGTATAAAAAATAGAGAATTTTTTATTATATTTAATTTTATAAGAATAGTAAGTGCAAAAATTAGTCTCTTAGAAACGTCTTTAATTTAATTTTTGAATAAATTTGTAGTTCGTTAGTGCATATGAAGAGAATGTATGCTTGTGGAAGATTTTTTATTGAAAACTAGATAGTCTTGAACATGAACAACAAATTAAAGAGCATATTTACAGACATTTCCTTGACAAACCTCATAGACTAAAAACCAAGATATAATCATAAGCTAGATACTCGAAAATACTCTCAGAGGACTGAAAGAGAGCTGGACGTGGGATTAAAACAGTAATTTGGAAATTTGAGGCCAGAATGTACCATTGGGTTGTCTTCAAGTGAATGCAAAAATGTAAGAGAAAAAAAACCTTCTACAAAAGTATGTAATGCTATGTAAGGCATACATATTTACTAGAATACAATAAGGCAGAAAATATAAATGAGTATTCAGTACAAAAAAAATAAATAAAATAAACTGATTTAAGTTTAGAACGGGGGTAATTTTACTTCACCGTTATACTAAACCGTTAATTGAGTGGTATGGAAATTTTATTTCCGACATTTTTTTTTTTTTTTTTTATGCTAGGCTAGAACCGTGGTGTTAAAACAGCTCCTGTAGAATGTTAGCCAATATTTATAAATTATTTTCCGTTGTATATAATATTCTATTTTATAAACAAAGAGACAGAGTAAGTTCCAGACAGTTATAAAGGTCATTTTTATCTTCCATGAACGGGATTCGTCCGGGAGGGGAAAAAAAAATATATAAATAAAGTCGGTTTAAAACTCATTTTAAGAAGAATTAACATGAATTCCCATCTAAAAGAATGAAACGGTCGCTTTAATTTAAAAAAAGGAAGAAGTTAAGGGAGAAACTATTATAAAATATAATCCGCTTCTGGTTTTCTCGAGTTAATTAAACGATGGCTGTAATAGGACCGACTGCGGGGTTTCGAAGGTATATCTCCTCTGCCTCCTGTCGGGATGTTTCTATAACATCCGAGGCTTTTTGTATTCAAAACCATGTTACTGGAGACTGTTAGGAACCTTATGGTACAGATTGCAGTTCGTTCACCTCAGGTCGTGACCATCTGTCTGCTCTGTCCTAGCGCGGATAGTACTTTACTCCCACAGAGCAAGCGCAATGTTTAATATGTACTCTATTTGATACAGTTTGTTGTATGGGAATGTTGGCTCTTGAAGCGTTAAGTAAGATCAATGCCCTAAATCCTATAAGGATAAATTAAAATGAATTACCCTTACCTATATATAAAATTCAGTGGTGTCTCACTTATACGAATATCAGGGGGAACGGAAAATTCATGGTGTAAGTGAATAAGGGGCAGGTTTTGAGTTTTTTAATAAAGAAAAACTCTTAGAAAAAAAAGGCATATAATAATTATTCACTTCTGCACCAAACTATTTAAAATCTTACAAAAAATAACTGAAATATGTTGTACAGGTATATATTAAAAATATTTCTTATACGGATTTATAAAGAACAGAACTTGAAATTCTCAAATAAAAAATAATAAAATTACATAAACTAAGGTAATAATCATGCACGTTAATGGAGCATCATAAATCCGATAATCTAATTTATTTATTTTTTACAAGCTACATTGTATAAAACCCGTTCACAGTCAACAAAAATCTTCGAATCTTTTTCATTTACATAATATTTAGAATAGGCGAAACGCATCACTATCTCGAATGAAGCTATCGTTTGTTGTCTGAACATTGGAAATCAGAATTATCTAAGATTCCTTTTCGGCCTTAGCTAGGGTGACTTCAGCTATAATTCCCAGGTCATTTTGGGATGCACAGATTGTCCCATTCTATAAAATGTTCAAAAGATATGAGATTCTGTCACGGCTGGTTCCGCTTCTGCAGAACGTTTCGTTCTTATTGTATTCATTTTAAAATAAAAAAAATGTTTGAGATAAAATGGAGCGTACACAACAAAACGATTTTTGTCACTGGCAAAATTAAGGGAGTGGGAGAATTTGGTGAGCTGAAGGAGATGTCATTGACACACAGTGGCACAAACCGGAAACACCGGAAGCCGCGAAACGATTCACGGAAAATAACGTCGAAGCGGACATACCTTTCAGGCATCTGCATGCATCGAACATTTCGTTGAAAAGTCGTGGTTTCTTCGTGTAACTGAATAATATTTACACCTGGGAATCGAATTTCCCTTCGTATAAGTGAATGTTTCTTATAACTGAATATCGTCTAAGTTAATAATTGGCAGACTAAATGGAGTCTCCTCAGGGAATGAGAATTTCTTCCTATGACTGAATATTTCGTATAAGAGAGTTTAGTATAAGTGAGATTCCACCGTTTATACAAGGGGGAAGTATTGCGATTGTCAAATTAATTCGAATTAGAATTTTCAACGGAATTACATGTTTTGAGGTCTCCTGAGTCCAATTAAGCAAGTATCGCAAAATGATCTGTGGGTGTGTATATGAACAGCCTAGCTCAAAAAATATATAAGTTGTACGAAACTGAAAGTATGTATTTAAGGTATATGCCTGTGATGTTACAGCAACGCTTTAGACAAAATCGGCAAACCGAAAGTGGAACTTTATATTATCGATTTTACACTTTTTTTTTTACAATTTTCTCGTAAACGGCTTTAATGATTTCGATGAAACGTACTTTTCATATACGTAGTGCATCACCAAGGAAATGCAGGGGAAAAATTTATGATAAAAAGAATATTTTATTTGCACATAACTCAAAAAGTTTGCATTTTATGGTAAATTATGAATATAATCGAGAGGTAATTAAATTGTGTAAAAAAAAAAAAAAAAAAAAGGAATGATTGATATCGCATCAGTATTAGCAAAGTTACAGTGCGTCTTATAACGACTACAAGACCCAATATAGAAAGTCGAGCGCGTCCGGAAGGAGACGGATGCGAACGAACCTTCTCCCACCAACTTGTAGAGTTCAACATAATAATTTCTACTTTTATGTGATTTAATAGAAACAAAATCTTTCCATGGAAACTAAACCTAAACTTCTAAAATATATTTTCTGCTTGACAAACCAAAAATATATAGTGTACGGAATTTTAAACAAAAATTAAGTAAACTACTTTATTGTAATTTCGTGAGAGAAGATGTGAAGAAGTGCATGATGCTGAGTTTATTTCAAGTAATGTTTATGTGAGATCTTTAAAATTATGCTAAAAAGATCATTATTTTAGGATGGTGAGAAAAAGTTGTGTGATTCGCGCACCGCACCAGATTTTTTATTAAATATTTTAACGATAATTTCATTTTGAATACTAAAAAAGTATAATTTTGAGCTGATAATTGAAATAAAAATTTTTACAAACCTCTCTCACGGAATGCGTACTGAATTTACATAGATTTATAAAACAAGTTTTATAGAACAAGTTTGTCTTCATCTTCAAAGTGCTGTCCTACAAGTCTTTCATAATTGAATGCTAGCACATCGCCACTGTCTACAAAACAAGGATATAACTCCAATAGAGGGACGCCTTAAAGCTAAGAGCGTGGTCATAAGTTATGCAATCAGAAGGGACTCCAGTAGCTAGCCCACAACTGACACTTCAAACGCCAGACCGCACGTCCAACTGGGAGATAAACAGGACAACTGCACCAATTAATAACCAAGATATATTTCATCATTTTTTTTTTTTTTTCTGTCTGGAACAAAAGTGATAATTCGAAGAAGAAGTGGTAGAAGTGCCATGGGAAAAACAGAAGCTTTAATTTACTATATCAATTTTTTTTTTTAAGTTCACTTAGGGATTAAATTAGTTTTTAATTAGTTAATTAGATTTAATTAGTTTATCTAAGTGGTAGATATAAGGATTAAATGATTGTTGAATAACGGATTTTCTTAAAGGTACCAGTTAAAATTTAACAGACGTTAAAAATTATCTTTTACTATTTATTCTTACAATTTGTTTGTGGATGAGAATTGAACCCACTCTGCATTAAAATTTAACGGGTAAGAAGAGCTGATGTTTAGGGTAAGAACAGGCTAACATCATTCATTATTCCTATCTTGTTAATTGCCATGATAAAAGCGGGCAAAGTTGGCCGGAACTTAAACAAACATAATTAATACACTGCTAATGTTTGATTCATTAATGGGAAGAGAAAAGCCATCTCTTAAATCCGCTACACACATGGGAAGAACGGTTCGGCGGACCAAGTTCCCGCTCTCAGTGGCGTAGCCAGAGGGGGGAGGAGTTCAGGGGGTCCCGACACCCCCTAAATTACAAAATAGAGTTACTTATTCTTATCTGTAAACAAAAATTGTATAAGCCTATTTCAATTTTATTTTATAAATAATATATCTAGGCATAGGAAATATTACATACAGAAAGGGCCACTTTCTATCCACGGTTGGGGTGGGATTTCTTTAGAGTAGATCCTTGAAAAGTTAAGTATATATACATAGCTATTAAAAAAATATATAAAAACAATATGAAGAGTGGTAAAACAATATATTAGCTAGGTACTAAAAATAAAATAGCAGTAAGACAAATAAATTCACCTAATAAGCAGAAAACATTGACCATAGAAAGCACAAACAAAAAACAAATATACATCTGTTATATAAAAATATTTTAAAAAATATATATAATCATCAAGTAAAGAAAGAAGATCTCATGTGGACACCACATGACTTCCTTGTACGCCTATCAAACTATAAATCGGTGACTAAAATAAAAACACTTTTCAAAAAAAAAGAAAAGAAAATTTTTTGATAAATTTCCGGTTGGCCAATTTAAACCAAAATCAAGTATGCTACTTGTATTGACATAAAAGTCTTATACACCCAATTTAACAAGTTAATGTATATTTTAAACTTCAAGTTAAGTATCACTTCCGGTCATCCAATTTAAAAAACAAATCTAGTATGTGATTTATATTGACATAAAGGACTCATAAACAAAATTTGAGAAATTTTGCATTTAATTTAATTGTTGATTAAAGTCTATTATGACCTTAAAGTAAAGCAACACTTCCGATTTGCAATTCTAACCAAAATCTAATATGTTATTTATATTAATACATATTTATTTCTAATTTTTTTATTAAAATCTTTTGAGACCTTCAAGTAGAATTCAACTTCCTGTGATCATCTAGCGACCAAAAAGTGTGGTGCACAACTAGATGTTACAAGAATCCCAAATGCTAAATATCAACTTTTCATGACAAACCGTTATTGAGTTATGCGAGATACGAACGAACGTACGAAGATATATAACGACAAAACTAGTAAAAAATGGATTCGGGCACGGTCAAAATGGATATTTACGTTGAAATCTGAAAACCGAAAATTTTCGGGATTACAATACTTCCTTTACTGCGTACAAGTAAGTAAAAAGACAGAAGTCTATATACAAAACTGTAGATGGAAAATAAATATTACAAAGGGTACATTATAGCTTTGTACAAAAGAAACTGAAGATGAAAAATTTAAAAAGAAATGGAGCACAAAAAGGAAAGAAATCTTTGTTAAATACATAGCAATACACTATAAGTATGGAAATATTCATAAAAGATGTGATTAAGGCAATCAAATCGAAAGGGTATCGTGACGATGTGCCAATGCGACTAAAATTTGTTCATATAATTTGCTAATTAATTAATGTTAAGAACCTCAAAGATTGACTTCCCGGCAGAACGGAACGCGACAGCAATAGCGAATACAATGAAGCAATGAACGAGACCAAACAAGCAAGAAGCGGCCATTGTAGAGAAGAGGGTTTTCGTACGGCGCCGAAGCGTGAATCATTAACGACGCAGAAGGATACAGAAAGAATGCGAGACCTAGAGCCAGTCGTAGCATCAACTATTTAATGTCCGAGGAGGCAGTTTGTTTTCCGCACCCTTTCCAGTAACAAGGGCAAAATGGCCGGACATTTAAAAGCACTATCTTATATTAACTATTCAGCTCCGGGCCAGAGGTCCGATAAAACCCCTAGGCCATTGTCTTCAGCTTAGCCAGACAATTAGTTTTAATCAATTATTAACGATAGCGGATAGGGGGTAGTATTAACTGACGTCAATTGTACTAACGATGCTACCGCGGGAAAGCATTAGACCGCCAGAACAATTGTGGGCCGGCCGGACTTAAGGGGCTTTGTCCAGGGCTGTACCGCCGGTGCACCTGCCTGCCTTCCTCGTCGGCCAACAACAATGGTCTCTAGTTGGGTTCACTAATTTAATTTAGAATCTTACTTTAGTCTGCTCTTTTACTTACGAGTTCGATGACCTTAAGAGTTAAACCAGGTAAAGTATAAAGCAAACATAAATCCACGCACTAAAAATTCGGCATGATTGCTGAATAAGCGCAACACCTATATAGGAGGTAATACCAACGTGCTGTTTGGTTTTATAAAATCCAGTTTTAGTCCATAATAGTAATTTGACTCGAAAAAGATCTCCTGGAACATTCATGATGTTCATTTGAAAGACGATTTGAGAAGCTTACTTTCAAATAAACACATATCCAATTCGGAAAATTTTTCAGTCAGGCGAAAAAATTAATTACTGTACTAATTAAATAATTATCCTTATTAAAGCCTTGCAAGAAAAAGGAATTTGTTTATTTAGTTTTGTCAGGAAATAATAGGAGGATTTAAATAAAAATACTTAGTTTAGGCCACTTTTTAGTTTCATTTCGACTAAAAAAAGAATTATTTGGATAGGCCAAGTACATATATCTACCGGTATATTTGATAAATAGGTTTGTAAACATATACACCTATAGAGTATACTGTATGAACCAAAAAAGATCATTCTTGGAGTTTTAATGATTTTGTGGGTTACGCCACTATCAGAGTATATACATGTATATATATATATATATATATATATATATATATATATATATATATATATATATATATATAATATTGGTCTCTAACCCAAAGCGAATAAGGAAAGTCGTACGAATAGACACACCACATATTTTTGATGCATGAGGAGTTTTCTATCAAAAGATTTTTTTTGACAAATTAATATCTATAACTAAATATTATACAGTTTATTTTAAATCTTGAATTTTCCTCTGTCAAATAGGTATTAAAAATAAAAAAATTCAATAAAAATTTGCCTAATCTCCATTAGATGATCCCCCTGATAATTTTTTGTAACAATTTTCCAAAAGTGGATATACTGAGTTTTGATAGAAAACTCCTCATAGTGTCGTCCCAATGGTAAACTTACGAATGTGAAAATCGCTACTTTACAGCAGAACAAAAACACTGATACATTCTTATGTGTAAATGGGCCGATTTCGATTATTTAACATTTTTTTTTTTTTTTGCTGTTATATTTCTTTTATCTTCTTTTACGCTTTTATGTGTAATTACTGTTTTAGCTTTATAATAATAAGCATATTCGTCACTTTAACATGGAATCTTCAGTCTTATCTTTTTTAGTAAAAATGCAACTGCGATTTCAGCACTTCCTATTGCCGTAACAGATTCGTAATTCTACTACAGGCTGTATCAACCGAAATACTATCGAAAAATAACAAAAAATCGTATTTTCCACATTTGTGCCCATAATTATGAAAGTGGTCTTAGTAAAAATTAAAAAAAAAAAATGAATTTATCACTTATTTCACACGCCATGATTTTAAACTAAATTTATTCAATGTAATTTTTACGATATCGTCAAAAATGAACCTTTAGATAGTAGTTGTAATTACGACGTTATACGGAATTCATTTAGCGTTAATTATGAAAGTGGTCTAAGTCAACAATTTAAAGAAATTATATAAACATAACTTAAACTATTATATAAACCTAAAAGAGGAAGACGAAAAATATACGAAAATATTCAATTACTTCCATTATACAACACCACTAGACCAGTAACGGAAGAAAAACATAAAGATCTTATGTGTTTACTACCATACATCCCTCCATTTTTTCAGCAACATTTTAAAAATCTTAAAAACTCGAAATTATGATAAAAATGGATTACTTGTTAAAAATGATTAATAAATGTTTATGAATTATTTCTTTAAAGTTGTTGTTTCAAATAAAAATCACAATTTTTTATTACTTTAAGTCAATTATAGGACATTCAGTTAATTTTGAAAATGATCTAAGTCAATTCAAGCTTTAAAAACAACATTTTCCTATGAAATTCACACAAAATTTCATATCTATAATAAATTTCCATTAATCAAGACTAATAAAATTATAAATTAAAATGTGGCATAATATAAAAATATTTTTTTTAAATATCTCGAAAGAAGAAATATATGACTTAGACCACTTTCATAATTATGGGCACATTTTTAAGTTTAACTTGGGACTGACGAAATAACTTTTTGAAAATAAAATACAACCGCGAAACAATTTGCAGTGTTTTTTTTTTTTAAATACAACTAGTGAATATTTTATTCTACTCTTTGATATTTTTATGAAGGTGTATTATTTATAAACTAACAGTAACAAGTAGGAATTTGAGATGTTAAAAAGAATTAAGAAGTTGTCTGAGGGCGTTCTGAGGTTCTAGCAGATGCGTAGCTAATAAGCAAAATTCACCGTGAACTCGCTTCCGTCACTTTCAAGGATGAACAGTGGACGTGAGTTTTTGTAGAGAACTCAAAACCTGCACTTTGATGGATTAAAGTTCAACTAAACTCATTTTGGAATAGCTAGATAATTTAAAATATTGTTATCAGTTTAATACATAATTTAACGAGCGTTATCTCAATACTAATGAAATTATTAAGGGAATTTGTTTAATTAAATAAAGAGAGTTTTGACCTGAATACGGATTAACGACTCTACTTTCACAATAGTTGATAAGGTTGTTTTTTTAAATGCCAATTGTGTTTCATGACATTTAATTAATTTAAAATATAAATTATCAATTTATTAAAAGTTCTTTAAAATGTTTTTGCAGATATTTAAGGTTTTTTAATTCGATTTTATGAGCGGGAAGGACGAATATTATGTCCCCCTTCAGCCCAAGTGATTGATTACCTACCACGAAGCTCTCATACCCATACCCGCATATTAATTTTTTTTATAATGTAAATACATATATATATATATATACCATGACCCAGTATTATATACTTGATACCATGAACCTCCTTCGCATATTAAATACCCAAATTACTGTAAATTGTAAATATCTGAAATTAATGTAAAAGTAGTCCACTATTGAGTAGATAATATAATATTTTATTCACTGCACTAAACACTTAACAATATACGTTCATTATTTTTTACTAAAATGATGACATATAGTCGCTAAAATTTAAAAATCGATAGACGAAAATATATAATGTGATATTCAAGATTCAGATGTGCCGTAGTGTTGAAGGTTTTCTCATTCCTCAATATGATATAAATTGTACAAATATTTAAACTGGTTAAATAAATAAACAGATTGGTTAATTGTTTACCGGTAATTTAGCGAGGTGTTTGGTCTTCCAATTATATCATAACAATTAATTCTTGTACCTTTTTGGGTTTAGGCTCTTCCATATTAACACATAAATAAATATATGCACACATATATACAATATCGTATAATATATTATTGTATATATTATATAGTTGTATAATTAGCATCAAATGTCCGAAGTAATCTTTGAATTGTCTTATCCACAAATTTACGAGCTTATTTTAATCGTAGTATGAAGGTATTATTATGTATTATGAATGGTTTCGAGAGTGAATAAGCCTAAATTAAAATAATAAATTCTTTTGTCACAAATTGTATACAATGTATGGAGTATAAATTAATGAATATATACGTTAGTTGAAATTTTGAAATAATAATGTACAATTCATTATATTTATTAACCTCAATTGATTTCAAATTATTTCTCAAGTTACCTCAAATTTACGAGCTATGTGGGCAAATCGTCGGTCCCATGTATTACTTACGAATGTGAAAAATACGATTTTTTTTTTTGTTATTTTTCGATAGTGTTTCGGTTGATACATTCTGAAGTAAAGTTACGATTCTATTACAGCATTAGAAAGTGCTCAAATCGCAGTTACATTTTAACGAAAAAAGTCTGAAGCTTTGAGGTTAAAGTAACGAATATGCGTATTATTTATAAAGCTAAAACAACAATTACACATGAAACTATGAGATAAAAGAAATATAACACAAACAAAAACCAAAATTAAAATATTCTAAATCGGTCCTTATAGACAGAAGAGAGTAACAGTTTTTTGCTCTTAAAATAATTGATTTTAATATTGATAAGTTCGTAATGACGAAATGTTCGATTCCTATTTTTAGGTGTACATAAGTAGGAATGTGTTCAGGATGACTTATTTTATTTTTATTTTGCTTAATTTTTTTTTTTTTTTTTGAATTTTTACTTATTTAATTTATTCATTTTCATTTGCGATGTACATAAATTAGTTTTTTTTGTTTCTTTTTTTGCTCTTTATATATGGTATGCATGAATACTTAAGCATAGTCCATAATAGTAAACACGTTGCGCGATTTTAGTCTCAGAAAAGTCAGTCATCTAGCGATTTGTCTATAGTCACCTGGTAGACTCGTTGAGTGACCGAAAATCGTATGTCCATGGTTTCCCATTTAGAATGGTACACAAGGTTCAATAGCACCCACATTGTGGACGATTTCTGAAACCAAACTTTAGCATCTCTCCCGCTTCTTCGTCCATTTCTTCAGTTGGAATAATGATTAATAGATTTGATGACATATTCAATTGAATTGAATAATTTTTATTTCATATAAATTTAAAATATTAATATCCCAGGCCAGATTTATAAAAGAGGTGCATCAACCTGATGATGAAGAAGAAAGGAGGTACTTACTTAAACATAAACGGTCACTAACATAAAATATCTTTAAGGAATATCGTATACCTAGAAGATTTATTGAGCTAAGAATTGGATAGATCCTAACATTCTCGGAATTATGCCATTATTTTTTTTTAAATCTTAGTTATGTGTTTTATTTTCGACATATGATTCCTAGGAAACGCTCCTTTATTGAGCCCTCCCCACCTCCCCTCTGTCGTGTGATTTGGAGCAGTAACAAGTGGTCAGGCTGCCTACCCACATCAGCTGTCAAGAGCGCCCGGCTAACCTGCACATATTTCCAGTTAATGCTTCCAGTGTTCCTAACGTCTGGAATGGGATGACCCCCGTCAGGTATCAAACTACCCCTTTGGGATCCCATATCCTCCCTTATAGGGTTTAGGATAATATACCTATTTCCTTAAGTCCCTTAATGCCCGTTGTTCTATTTTCTGCTTAATGATTATTTCAATAATCACATTTTTATCGCGGCATATCAATAAAACTCTGATCGAAATTGAACTTTATCCCACCGAAGTCAGTTTTCATGTTCATCCTACCTAAAAAAATATTAAGAGACAGCTTTAATGATGTGAATATTCCTAATAAAAATATTTATTCCCAGTTTTAAGTATATGTCTGATACTTCAAACAGCCGCCAAGTTAAAGCATCAACGATAAAGCTACAAAGTTTAGTTTCTTATTTTATATCAAATAATATTATGTTATTCTTTAATATAGTAAAAATAAATAAATAAAACATAAAAAATATTTTATTAATTTAATCAAATAAGTTTTAATTCTTAGTTACTTCATGATTCATGACTAGTGATGGCAAAAAAAATTCCCAAAATCGATTTTACCGATAAATTGCCATAAAAAGTAACATTTATTTTTTTCTCTATCCATCTCCATTTGAATAAATATTTTAAGATATAAATATTTCTTTTTAACTTTGAAATTTAGTTGTTATTGTTTCTAATTTAAAAATTAATTATATTCTTTATCACTTTCTTTTTTAAAGATTTGTATGTTATTCATTATTGTGTTGCTATTATTATCGATAATTAGATCGAAGCTGGATTGTATTTCTTTAGTGTATAATTATCTACAATATTTAAATATTTACTTATTAATTTGATGATAGTTGGCTTTATATTTTATTTGTAATTTAAATTCATTTTTTTCTTCACTTTCATTTTTGGAAATTTTAAATTATAATCATGTTGAATCGAGGCCAATTCTATTATTATAACAATACAAATTCATACTGACAAAAAAAACAAGAGAAAAAAACTGAAGGAAAATAGGATACTGAAGGATATTGAAAGTATTTTAGCATATAAACATGAAAATGGGTGTAGGAAAGTTCCCTAAGTGCCTTAGACGGAATTAAATTTTCCGCGAATGTCTAAAGTCGTTTCCCCTACCAATTTTCTTTTTAATATTCAGAATATATCAAATTCCATGCCCGAGACGTTTCCTAGTGAATTATTTTGTTTAATCTGTTAGAAAGTCGAAACTCAAATCAACCTTTAAAGCTATAATGTCGAAATACATTCCTGAATTTCCCAATGAACTGTTGGCGGATACAACGCTGGGGATTTTGTTTTGTAGTAGCTGAGGCAATAAAAAATATGGCAACACCTCAACTTGGGAATAATAGGGTATATTACAACAACCTTTCACAAGGAAAATAAGGAAAAGAAAAAAATGTGCAGATATTAATATTTTATTAATTATTTTTCATATATTTATATGAATTTATCAAAAAATAAATACATATTTGAAGTTTTGTTTTACATATATATATATACGGTCCCTTAAATTATTATATAATTTTACAGTTAATATTATTATTTTATTTTTTTTTTTGTTTGTAGGTTTGTGATTTTTTCTAAAGTATTATATTTTCCATATTTCGTTACATGTTTGTGAAAATATAATCACATATACATATATGAAAATAATTAACTTTTTATTTTACTTGAAAATCCATTTCCTAATCATCAGAACCTTCTTTTGCCCTTAAGTTAGTGTAAGATGCTAAAGATTGCAGGAGGGAGAGGGGAGGGGGGAGGGTTTACAGCCATATTCTGTACGAGTTTGTGGTGGAGTCAGTGAAAGTGTGAAAGCGTTTGCATGTAGTTCAGTCTGCGTATGCACGTAAGTACGTAATGCGAAATAAGTAGCTTCATTATAATAATTTGATAAATAGAAACAGAATAGAAATTCATTACAGCATACACTCCCTGTTTGCGTCACATCCCATCCTCACTCTCTACATCCTCCTATATTAAAAATATTTCTGTTGGGCTGGTACAAGGTAAAAGAGCGGCATGAATATTCAACGGACGTCCGCACGATCAATGGACTTCACAACGTATCTGTAAGAAATTATTCAACCAGCTTCCATAGCCCGTGCTCGAAATAAAGAGGGCGCTATTGTATAGGCAGATATCGCGGCTACAAAAACCCCTGAGACGTGGGGAGGGGGAATATCAAATTAATTTTAAAGAAGAAATTTGTTTCAGAGTTGCGAAAATGTTATAATAATTTTTTTTTTTATTTATTTATTTATTGAACATAATACAAGCTGCCACACTCAAGGGAAATGAGTATTAGGGCTGAAGTACCCATTCACACTGTATGTACAACTATAATAAAATTATAGACATTTTTATTGTTCACTATCACTATGGACCATTCTCACAAAAAGATCAAATGAGAATTTTTTTTTTCCGCAATCGAATGCTCAAATAACGATTTCTAAAAAATCTACAATAATCTTGACTTAGTCTTGAATGAAACATAACCCCCAGAAGCTCATCAGACCATGATATTTAATTAATTATAATGATATTTAATTAAAAATAAATAAATAAATTGTTGACATGGGGAAAAGACATTGTCTTCTAGGGAATGCCATCATGACTTTGAGAGAATTATTTCATTAATCTAATAATTTATAGGGAGATTACGGTAGCAATAAAGCATTTATTTGATCCAGAACTATGATTTATGTACCATTATATTACTTAGACTTTAGGGAAGTTAAGTATGCTTAGTTAAGTACGTTGTCTTGAATAAAATATATAACGCCCTATACATAACGTTTTTTTTCCATTAAAAAATCAGACTCGCAATGCAATGGTGTTGTCTGTAGGAAAAAAAATTACATCTTGTAATGACCAAATGTTTTATTTCTATTTATTTTATTTTATGCTAACTATTATTTCTGTAGCAAGAAAAATTGGTTAACTACTTGAAAATAATTAGTAAATCAAGTCTAGCGACATCCCTCCATACCATAGTCAGGTAACACTATGATAATGAGGGAACTACAGGCGAGAGAATTACAAATTTATATTTACCTGAGCATTATTCCAACTAGAATGGCCATTTGCAACTGAATTATTCGGGACCAAATCAGATTACAAATATTGAAAAGAGCGGAAAAAATGACCGTTTTTTTTTACTTTCTCACACCACCTTTATTGTTGATAAAAACCCTAGACTATAAGAATACGAGAGAATTACAGAAAAACTCTGGACACTTCTTTCAAGTAATTTTTAATTTATAACAATAGTTCAAACACCCCTGATTATAGTTTTAAAACTAAGGAATATGACGATTAAAAAAGTACAATTTCAAAACCAAATGAAAAGAGACGAAAAAAAGATATTTCTAACCACTGAATTTCTTTCAGAATTAATAGATTTCAGAAAATATCTAAAAAACCTTTCTGAATCCGATTTGACTTTTAAATTTATAGTAGTCATTTTATGAATTTATATAGAATATATATTTGAAATAACATATCTTATATATATATATATATATATATATATATATATATATATATCATATCTTATATATGCACTACAATGAAATTCAAAAGGAGATAAAATTTCAAAGATTTTTATGTTTCTTAATTATTTCGTTCACTACTGTGCAGAACGGTTATTTATTTCAATTTTTATTAAAACCGAAATTTCCATACAATTTTGACCTGATTTGCCAATAAAAAATTGTTTTTCTATTCAAACACAACATTTCATCGTTAAAATTCCAATGCTTAACTTAATTTGCAAAGGTATTGGTGTTGGTTTCAAATTTTAGTAACTCTTTTAGTAAATGTTTAAGCAGAATTTTCGAAATTTGAAGTAGGTTCTCAAATCTCAAACAACTTTTTGGATTTTCAAACTAGAGATGAGGGTGATATCCATGACGACGATGCAGCTTGTCCGGATAATGAACGAACCACTGAGAGAATAATAAGGGTCGAACAAAACGTGGAAGGTAGCAAATTGTTACGCCTAGCATTGAAGATTTGGGTTTCAAAGGGTTTGTTGGTATGTCGGTATCGAACCTCTGGGTTTTTGCTGCTTTTTATTTATTAATTTATTTATTGGTAAACTTATATTCGAGAAGGGAGGGGAGGAGAAGATTTCGGGAGGGTCGACAAAAAAATTGTACACCTCTCCTGGATGATTCCACCTCTGGAACCATAACTGTTAGCCAAAGGCGAAATTAAGCTTAAAGGGAGTCGGCATAACTTATTTTTTCCATCCATTGTTAGGGAGAGGCCTGCTCGGGACAGATTGAAAGATCAAACCCAATTGTACTGGGATTAAAGGATCGCTCTCGCAAAGGGCTCCCCTCCCCCCTTTACATCCACTGAAGAACTCTGCTAATTGTTTATTCAAGGAGCCGTGATTTATAAGAAGAGCAAGGTGAAGAACGCTCGGAGAGGGTCCGGGTTCTTAGCAGAGAGCCAGCAGACACACACAGCATTGTCTGCCGGGGTCCCGGGGGTAGGTTTCCCGAATAAAGCCACTCCCAGGAGCTATATTTCTTATTTACTCTCCTCCCTGCCGTTTTAGAGCGGCTATAAACAATCCGACTTTGTATACGAGTTGAGACGGATAATCGATGGCGACTAATACCCCGTCCGAAGCGGGGCTACCATCTCGCGGGGAAATTTATGAGCGGCCCCCTCCCCCCCACCAAATTTCCTTAGGATCGATTCCTATACAGGCAGGCTAGTTGCCGGAAAATGAGAGCTTCCTTTCGGGCACGCCAAGAGATAATTATGAGAGGTAATCAACAAGCCCCATTCTTGAGCGACCATTACATCAGGCAGCCCGAGGTCCCGCCCACTTATCACCACCTGCCTGCTCTGTATTAGGGATTATAAATGCCGAAGGGGGGTTTGAAAAAGCGCTTTCAACATCGCGAAGTGCCCATCAGCGAGGATTTTTATTATTTTCAAATTTTAATGAAGGAATATCTGCTGGCTACTTTGAGAGGAGAATCTGCCACACGAACGAATGATAAATGGACAGGAAATATAAGTGCTGAGCGAGATAAAAACTGTTTTTTTTTAATTATCAAAAACATAATATAATCTGCCATACATAGGCAATAGTTATTAGTGCCATATCTCCCTGCCTGCCGTGAAACCACCTTTGTGCCGGCACATGATTTTACAAGACAGACGAAAAACTGGTTAGTAAGCAATTTTCTAAAATATAATTTTATAAACTAATTATTAGCATTCCAACATGGTAGGTAAATAGCTGTGAAAAGAAAAACTATGTAAAGGATTCTTTTTAATCATTTTTTTATTTCATCTATATATTTTATAATTAGGGATTGGTAAATTATTTGCCACTTCTATAATTTAGTTTTTATTGAAAACTAGCTTCGAATGTTATACATTCATCATCAGTTTTAAAAGCATACAAAAATTCAAAAATAAGCAATTCAAAATACAGTTTGGTATTACTATACATATTAAATTAAGTGTAATATAAATTAGGATTATAAAACATAACACATATTACAATACATATAAAATATAATAATAATAAAATAAGCATATCACAAAATAAAACATATTTTATAATACTAATTTATATTATACTTAATTTAATATGCATAATAATACCAAACTGTATTTTGAATTGTTTATTTTTGAATTTATGTGTTTTTATGACTGAAGATGAATGTATAACGCTGGAAACTAATTTTCAATGAAAACTAAATTATAGAAGTGGCAAATAATTTATCAATCCCTTAATATATTGATCCTTCTATACCATCATGCGGACGTCAACTGATATATTTTATAAATTCGCACCTGTCTAACAGAAGAGTGACAATAAGCAAGTTTTATGGATATAATAAATATACGTGTCATGTTAAATTTAAATCATATTACGACTTTTTAACACATGAGTGATTTTCACCAGCGCATAGGAGATAATATATTGCTTCTAATAAAATCAAAATCACATAACTGATTTTCAGTCAATTAGGAGATTTAACGGCAGCAAATTCTATATATAAACATGGCATATACCGACTTTAAAGGAAATATAAATAAATTAAATAAAAATAAGTGTTATAAATGTCAACTATTTGACTATTATTTACAACAAAAAATAAAAATGAAAATGAACTGTTGGCCAACTACAGAATGAATGAACCAACGAGAGTTTCTTCTTCCTTTTTAGTTTATAGTTTATTTACGTTTGTTTTTACTTTCCCTTACCTATATACGAAGTATATAGTAAGGGGAAGAATTGCGATCGTGAAAATTTTCGAATTCGAGTTTTCAACTGAAATACACGATTTAAGGTCCACTGAGTCCAAATGACCAAGCCTCGCAAAATGGTCTGTGTGTCTGTGAAGAGCCTAGCTCAAAAACGAAATGTCGTACGATACTCAAATTTCATATTTAAAGTAGGTATGTGGCTGTGATGTTACAGCAACTTTTTCGTCAAAATCGACTAACCGGAAGTGCCACTTTATATAATCGATTTTACACTTTTTTGCAATTTTCTCGGAAACGGCTCTAACGATTTTGATGAAACCTGCCTAAATTATTCTTCATAAAGGCCTTTAACTTTTCATTTATGTAATAAATCACCGAGGAATTGCAGGGAAAAAAGTTATGATAAAAAGAATACTTTATTTGCGTATAGCTTAAAAAGTATGCATTCTAATGCAAATTATGTGTGAAATTATATGAAAGGTAATTAAATTATCTAAAAAATAATAAAAGAATCATAAAAATCGGACCAGTATTAGCAAAGATACAGTGTATTTTATGAGGAGCACCAGACCCTAGATGGATAACCAAGCGCATCCGAAAGGAGACGGATGCGACCGAACCTCCTCCCACCAATCCGCCAATCTGTTGTAAACAATACGTTCTGCAATAAAGTAATTTAAGAATACAAAAGCGAAAATTAACTTAATAATTTCTACTTTCACATTATTTAATGGAAAGAAAATGTTTCCATGGAAACTAAACCAGAAACTTTTAAAATATATTTGAAACTTGACAAAGTTAAAATATATAGGTAGTGTACTGGATTGTTGTACTAAAATTGTTTAAAATTTTTTTTATTGTACTTAAGTGGGAGAAGATGTGTATACTGCTGAGTTTATTAGAAGCAGTGTTTATGTGAACTCTTTAAAATTGTATTAAAAAGGTAATTATTATAGGACGGTAAGGGAAAGTTGTGTGATGCGCGCACCGCACCAGATTTTTTTTAAAATTCATATATTGTTATATAGGAGGATCATACTATCATCAAGAATATATCCCATCTGAGTGTGGTTTCTCATTGCTAAGACACATAACTCAGGTGCCCGTCAAAGGCTGTGTGCAGTTAATATAGCACTAACTATATTGACGTAGTTCGAGCTGAGCCAAAACGGATCTATTTCAAACACTACTGCTGGATATAGCTATGCTAAATTATTATTATTAATGCTGAAGATATTGTTTTGTATCTCGGATTCAAGTTGATGGTTAACAAGACTAAAAATATAATACATTACAGAAATATTATATCTAACCACTGTATCTCCTTTTTTTTACGAGTTTTAGTACATTGCTAGCCAATTTAATGATTAATGATAAAATGATCCACAATTTAATTTTAATTAAAATACTTAATATGTATGAACAATCATAATGTTCATAGTAGAGTGGCATATAAATGTGCACACGCACACACACACACACACATACAAATCATAGAATTATCGTTAAAGAAAAAATAAATACATAACAATAATTCAGAATAACTAAACAAGACTGTTTTTTTTTGTTTTTTTTTTTAATATCTCGGATTACCTTCACAATCTACAAGTTTTCTTCATAATTATATTTGGTAAATTGATAGATATTATATATGATACATATAATACATGTTAACCTTCATTGTAATTAAAAAGAAGACTTTTCGTCAGTCCCATGGCCATAACTGAATAATATAATTATTACATGCTCGTTAAAATATAAATTTAAAATTCATAGAAAATATCCGGATATATGTTAGACTGTATAATTTTTAATTAAATTTAATAACATTCCTTTCTAATCTACTCAATATTTAAGATGTTTAATTCTAAATACATAGAAAACAACAAAATAATAAATAAAATTTGAAAATAAAATAATAACATTTAATGTCTAAAAAAAAAAAAATAATAACCTACTTATAACTAACTAATAATAACCCAATAGCCTATTATAAATCAATAAAAAAATCAGAGACAAGCTGAAAAAAAATATAGAAGTAAAGTTATGATCAATCACTCACTCCCCTCTTCCTCGCTGCCCGGTCCATTCAGGTTAAATAGAAAGTGGCCCAGAGATCTCATGCATCGTGAATAATACAAATTTCAAATCAAGACACGTTATCAACAAAGTCGAAGAAATCAAAACATGGACAACAAATGTGATTGAGCAGTTGCAAACATTCCAATATACCTAATATATAAATAAATAAAATTACTTTTGCCTTAAGAGACAAAATATAAGTACACTGAAATAGAGTACTTGAAATATACAATTTTTTGTTATTCTTAATTAATATATGGAAAAAAATTAAATTAAATTTACTCCGGTAAAAGTGGCGAATAGTAGAGATGTTTATAAAACAAAGCTTGATACACACGACCACTTGGTATATTAAAAGAAAACATAATAAAATGGACGTAATAAACTCGTTTTTATATATTTTTTAAAATTTATTTTCCGATGTATTGCTTACAGAATATTATAAAGTAATTGAAATTACGTCAAATAAAATGTTGTTTAATGATTAACTCATTCATATCTATTTGAAATAGTGCACACCGTTCAGTTTCCGTTCGTTATTTAAATTAAAAAAAAAAAATAAAATAATTTATTGGGTAACAATAAAAATTAAGCACTAAGTTGGCAATCGATTTACTAAATCGAGAAGTAAAATGTAAAAAATCAAAGGAGACAGAGCGGTTCATAAGCTATAATTGATTAGATATATTATTTCTGCAATAAAGGAAAATATTACTTTTTAGTATTGGTGACAATCCCAAGTTGAATTCGAAATAAAAAAAACAATATTTTCAGCATCAATAATAACAGTATAATATAGCAATAATATATCTAGTAATAGTGTTTACAATAGATCCGCTATGGCTCTGTTCAAACTACGTCAATATAGTTAGTGCTGTATTAACTGCATACAGTCCTTGACGGGTACTTGAGCAATGTTGTCTTAGCAATGTGAAACCAGACTCAACAGGGATATATTCTCGCTAAAGCATCGCAGGAACATCACCAATAGAAACAATGTGTGAATAAATAAAAAAAGAAAGAACCATTTTAAAATTAATCACATAAAAGTATATAGAACAATATGAAACTAATACAATAATATAACACGAAACCTTCAAATAGTTCTTCATAATAGCTGCAAACTATAAAGTAGTCTCCTATGGAAGCATAGAAGGGAAACTTGAACAAGTTCTAGACAAAAGGTAAGTTAGACTTGCACAAGAGAAAAGTGGGTTAAAGATAGTTGAGTTTCGAAACAAACTTTAACTTCGATATACAAGGCCTTGAGGGAAAAATAAAAAAATGTTTTATTTAAGGAAATGTTTAACACATAAACGTATTTCAAACATGAAATACCAACTCGGTGACCTTAGAACGAAATGGAAGCAGAAGAGATATACCAAAGGCAATTTATATGGTAATAGTCTTTGGTCGGAAATACTGGACTATACGGGAAAATCAAAAGAATCGACCCTGAGAAATCGTATAAAGTTCCCCACAAAATCCCCTTCAAAAAAGAAAGAGCGGGAAGAGTGAGAAGCCATCATTATTTAATATGCATCACTAAATTATAGTCATGTTGAATTCCTACACGCAATGCAGAAGAAAGGAAATGATTACAATCCGCCAATATGTTATGCAACAGGTAAAACTTTTGTGGTTATACACGCGTCAAAGACTGATCTTGAATACGAAAATATTTTATTTTCGTCAAAAATAAATCTTTTATTAGTTCTCCGTTTATAAGGTAACCCCAGGGGCGTACGCAGAATTTTTTTTTCGGGAGATTTGAATTTTTTTTATAAGAAGAAGGCAAATAATCACGTAAGTGTCTTTAATCGCCAAATTAAGTTTAAATTTTAAGGTTAGGAATGAAAATTGGATCAAAAATTACTATTAAAAATACAAAAACTACTACTCAAAATACAAACTTAATGTTTATGGGTATGAAAATAATATTTTTTTCATATATTTCAGGGGGAAGAGGGAGTTATATCCCCGTGATCACTCCCCTGCGTATGACACTGGTTATAACTCCCAGGTAAGGTTGGGATCGGATGTGACCCCGCTGTCAGTTTTTTTTTCATCAAGTGACTATGCAGTTACTGTGAATTTCACTCCGCCTTAGGTAACCGCTATATATGTCGCTACCGCGTATTAGTAGTCACGTTTCCTTAGAAGAATAACTTTTTCTGGGTCGGATGCGAACGGCATCTTACTCTTGAACCAGATTCTCAAAACGACGATTGTGTTCTTATAAATGATGACAATTTTGAAGATATTTTTAGCTGGGCAGGGATAATGAGACTATTTGGGCAAATAATTTTCCAGGGCATCTTACAAAAACATAGTTCTTCAATTATCTGGCACATAAAGGAGAAGCATATGGAATTACGGGTGACTTAAAACATTTTCTTTATTTATAAGCGAAATAATTGAGAAAATAGTAAATCATACCTATGAAGAAATTAGTCAAAAAACAAAAATATTTGTTAACAATATTTGTTTTCCTCTACATTCTGTTCTTCAATATTCAGGAGCACTATGACAAGAATTTTTTCATTTCTAATCTTTTTAATAATTCTACTTGTAATATGCCAATAAATCGTTATATATATTTTTTTAATTTTCCTTATTATAAATTTTAGTTCTTAGCCATAAGAATAAGGATACATAAAGTAGTGGTAACATAAATAAATGAAAATTTGATTTCTTATAATACACATTTTTTTTTATAGCAATAAACTAATATCTCAATAATCATACGAATTTTAACATTTTTGTTTGATTTTTCTGTTATTAATTAAGATAATCTACCCACCTTACCCACGAATGGCTAATATAAAAAATAAGCCCTCATAAAAGTACACAAATAATAAATAAAGAAGAAATATTTCATTTATTAAATGCAGGTAAAATTGCATTAGGTTGCTAATCTCAAAATATCTATCTGAAAAATAAAAAAATTAAAATAAATATATGATGTGTCAATTCACACGACTTATTTTACTGCTTTGGTTGCCAAGTTAAAACAAAAAAATTGCTAGTTCTATCTCCGCTAGTATAGAGGCGTTCCATTAGAATTTTTTTACATTTTTTTTTTGTAGACAATTTAATTATCTTTCAAATTAGCAACTGGAATGGTCCAGGAGATGTATAGTTAAGGGATTATTTGAAAAAACTTATAAAAAATGAATAGGTCTCCAAGGGAATGTGTACAGAATACTTTTAAAAATATCTAGTTTCAGTAAGAAAGTTAAAAAAACATGGCTACAAAGTCCAATACACTGTATCTGTTAATGATCTGATTTAGATGATTTTTTTTGTTCTATAGAAGATTTAATGACCTTTCAAATCAATTTACCATAAAATGCATACTCTTTGAGTAATGCGAAAATAGAATTTCTTTACGTCATAACATTTTGAGGATATATATATATATATATATATATATATATATATATATATATATATATATATATATATATATATAGAGAGAGAGAGAGAGAGAGTGATAGTTAAAGGTCTTTAAGGAGAAGACTTAGGGCAAGTTTTAGGTATGAAAATCCTAAAATGTTGCTAATTTTTGAAATTTTTATTACCTTAGCTCTTTCTATTACCGTTCAGTAGAAAGTAGGATGAAATTGTTATTCATTTTGAATGAACACAATTATATTATACTAATTAGCCCTTGCGAATAATTCGTATTTTATATTTATTCGTATGCTATATTGGTCAGTGACAAAAGCATAAAGTACTTGTGATGAGAAACGTCAACTTAATTCTGGATGGATCTTTGAGCCAATGAACGATTTTAAAGTTTTTGCTCATATATTATTTTTATTATTTTTAGTCATTAGTAAAGATAATCTTCGATAGAATCATTCGTCCGATTTCCATGATTTTGTTTTTTTTAATAGTGAGTTTAATTACTTTTCTATTGGTTACACTATATATATATATATATATATATATATATATATATATATATATATATATATATATATATATATATAACACCAAACAAAAAGGACTATTATATGAAAGTGTTAGTATAAGTTGTAAAGTAGTGTACCTATCATTTTATAATGGTAACTTATGTAAAAGAAATCATATAACATAGTTCCTTGTGCTTACATCTGTAATTTATATGATTGATAGTAGGTAATTCAAAATCTATGAAAGAATTATCCACTTTGTGATTACTTACATCGGTACTTATGAGATTACTTTGTAATTATTTTTGTAAAATATGTTTATTAAAGTAATATACTTAAAAAATAAAATAAAAAAAGTAAAAAAACAACAACATAATATACCAAAACTTTTTATAGAAAAAAAAAAAACCTTAAGAAATATTATAGAAAAATAAATTTTCTTTATTGTCGAATAATTACTATTCGAAAAGATAAAAGGAGGAGCCTCGAAAAGCTTTAAGAAGAAGACTCTAAGCAATTTATATAATAATCGTTGAAGCCGTTTAGACGCTAACGTCTGTAAAAACCAGTCTTTTCGTCTATTGTGCAGCCGCTATTGCAAACAGAAGTGTTTAATTATTTTTCATCATTAGCGGTAATCTTTAAAATGATGGATTGATCATTGGTTTTCATCAAGTATCAAGGGAGATATAGCGTACCGGCAAAAAAGCACCTTTGAAAAATAATATACACCGATTCCATTTGAACCTTCTCTGCGGAAATTGCCTTTTTAATAAAGTTTCTGATTAGTGTTAGAAATAATTATATGCCGACATGTTTGGATAATCTCGCAATAATTTATAACGTCATTATTCAGATAGCTACTAAATTATCCACAAGTAGCCTTGAGAACCAAGGTGAAGAATCGAAACCACCTCTATACGGTTCGTAACCTCAGTCGTATAACATAATATCGCAGAGACAGTCTTTAGCAATACCTTTCTATAATAAAAAGCGCAATACTAGGCTATTATTGCAAAGCGGAACATTGTAATTTCCATTCATTTAGGACTGAATTACGCATGAGTATAAGGGACGCGATACATTAATAATGATAATTAAGCAGAACGAAATATTCATGTTAATTTGAACCGTGGAATGGAGAGGGTATCCAGGGCGTTAGTGCTACACCCGGGGAGAGAGGCAGATAAGGTATTTAGAATTTAAATGGCCCGAAAATTCAGGAGCGGTCCCTAACAACAAACCCACTTCAACCAGCCATGAAATTTAACTATTTAGTGGCCTCTCCAACTGAAGGGTCCAGGATCTCTCTTCTTATTAATAGAGGAGAGACTCGATTCATTAGCGGCCATATTAGAGGGGAGGGGATTGCATACAGGTTGACAAATATACGCAGAACCGAGGGATGTAAAACAAACAAGGCAATGTAGGGATCCTTGTGTGCTCCGCAGCCTCTGAAGTAGGGGATGACATTCTTTCCTAATGACAGGGGAGCCAGAGTGTAATCTGTGCAGTTTGGTGTCGTAATTAGCAAACAGGTCTCTCTCGAGGGTGCGTGTGCGATAGCTTCATGCTGTCTCTATTTACTAAAATCAAGATCTAACATGAATCTGAGCATTTCGTACGCATGGTGTCCAGCGATACAGTGTAAAATAATTCAAGCAAAATTCAAGTCTGTGAACTGTAAAATTCGAGACGCTTTTCGTCATTTATTGAATTAAATATAAAATAAAATTGGAACTACAACATGTATTTGGCCTATAACTTCTACACTGAGGGCTCAATGCATCGCCAAAATAAAAACAAATACTAGAAAATACACTACAAAAATAATTTCACTAAAATTTTATTTATAAACTTATTTTAAATATCAAAACAAAATAATATATATAAATATAAAACATCATAACTATATGAGTAAAACTAACTCTGCCAATCCCTTATCCTTTTACTCCATCCTCAGCCCCAAAGGAAATTATAATTATAAGAGGATGAGTGTAAAACGGTTGAAATTGAAAATAGGAGCTGTTTAGAGCTAATTAGCTCCAATACTACTTCAATGCAGTAGAGTATTAATACAATAATGTATTAATACATCACTTTACCGGTCCATAACCTCCCTAATTCACTAAATGGCAGGCAGGTAAGGTGGAGACAGAACAAGGTTAGTTCTAATTATTTTCTAGGATGTTTTCAAGAAGCTTTTCATAAAATCATTGTTGAAAAATACTTCCAATCTAAACAACTTTATTCAATAAATCAAATTATTGAACATTCGTAACGTTTCGGGGACATTCCCCCATCCTCAGACACTACATTATCTTTAAATATTTTCTATAACATTAAAACTTATAAATAAATCCATTTTTTTTTACAATTTCGTTATACGGTTTATTACTATTTTTTAAATTAACATTCCAACTATCCAAGTCCCAACTGAACTGATCCAGAAACTCTCTTGTTTCTTAAAAAGAAAGTTAATCTAAGGAGACTATTTCTAGCTATCGTGGAATTATATACTTTTGCTTAGTACTAATAGAAAAATAACATTATTATACTAAAAACTAAGAATTCCCCATGTCTGACTGTTTTTCAGCGAAAAATTCAAGCAGAATTTCCAATCTTCAAGAAATTCAAGGCTCCGGACACTCTGGTATAGTAAGAAATGCCAAGATATAATCGCATGTTTATAATAAAATAGCTTGAATAATATCATATGCTGACCCTTTGTTGCTTTGATCCTTTCTGGATTTTTCCTTCAGCCTACCAATAGGTTCGAAGAAATTGCATCCTTCAAATGGAGCATGTTAGATATTGGGAATTCACGCTAGCAATGTCATATAGTGCAAATATGGATTGATTATAGACGAATAAAATGCTTATGAACTGACTTTAAACAAAAAAAAAACAGTTCACACTCATTTGAAAAAAGTTTAAATTTTTCAGTGTCATCACTTTTTGTTTTTGACGAGCGTTGAGTCATGGAAAAGATCTCGTTCGTTTTACCAAGTCGCTACCTTGGTTCGACTAGGTTCTGACAGACATTTTTTTTTTATTCTGACTCTCCTTTGTCTAATACACAAGAGAAACTAACTCTATCTGTGATATGTTGAAAAATATCCGTTTTACTATTTCTTATTTATATTTTTAAACACTACATTTCGACATGTATTTAAAATCGGAGGAATGGTATTTTTTTATCAAACCAGCTTCAAAAGTCAAACTAAAACCATGTAAAGTAATGAGAGAAAAATTGATAATTTTAATTTATAACGGAAAACATTCTAGCACTTTAATTTTCAAACTCATTTTACTTAAAATTAAGTTTGGAGCAGTTAGATAGAACCTTGTTAAACCAATGTAGGGAAATGACAATCTTTATCCCAATCTAGGATGATCGCAAATAAAATGAATTCAACATTTTATTAATTTCATATAAAAAAGTAATAATGTATAATTAGTTTTAGGCCAACAGCTAAAGGGCATGGGCCTAAAAATAGCCTTTCGTTATTAAAATAAAAATCAACTGTCTTAAGTTATCTAGAGTGAGAAGACTTATCACACTTTGAGCGTAATCTACCGGTGTAGGCTCCGCCCACAAGGTTCTCTCTCAAGTTATTACCCTATACATGAATACATTTCCAATAGTACGTCATACTGAAAACGAATGAGCTTGTTTCATATTTTACAGTTTCGTAAAGATACATGTAGCAATATTTTCAATTTGTTAGGCCTAAGAAAATGGATTTAGTATGAAATGTAAATACATAAAAATCTGAGTACAATTATCTTTGATAAATATATCGAAAAATAAAATAAAATTCAGTCCCAGAAAGACTTGAAGACAATCACTGATTCTTGACGTCACTGTTCCTGGAAACTCCAACCACCTGATTAATTCCCTGAGTTTTGATTTAATTGTTAATATTAATAATAATATAAACAGATTTAATATAATAGAGTACTTTTTTTTTAATAGTAATTATTGCCTGTACACGGTTAATTTAAGCTTCTTTCTGTTTTTTTTTTTTTTTTTCCTCCTAACTCCAATTTTAAAATTTTTGTATAGTAATGTATAATATCAACATCCTTTAACTGTACTTAGAAACATTTTAAGATTTTTCAGATTCATTGTTTTATTTTAATTTAACCAACTTTTTCATATCTGTCCATCATGGGGCTCACCTCCATATTGAAACTCTTCTTCATCTTAATCATAAAACTACCTTAAAACTCAATCACTACCTTAAAGCTCTATCAAGAAGCTTCTTTCTGTTTTAAAGTTAATTATAGTAGCGAATTCTACTAGTTTTCTGTCAATAGAAAATATTCTGCATCAATCAGGAATAGTACTGTAATTGAAGCTATGCTACCTATGCTACCAGCTCCCCTTTCTTATGCTATCTAGCATTCCTCAAAAATACGCAGTGCATATTAATAATCAAGTTCAAATTATGTATTACGATACCAGCTCATCAAAACAATCCACAAGGAAAAGGAAAATATAAACTGCAACTTCATGAAGCCTCAGATACTCTAGTTAAGTTAGTTGTAACTGAGCTGGAATCCATTAATTCTGAGAAGGGTGGGTTTAGAATTACAAACCAAGGTATTTCATTTCTCAATAATGGCTTCAGGAGATGAGGAGACCGACTAACGAGAGATCAACGGTCATTCATTAATATTCGGGATATTACTTCAAGATAATCCGGGGATTTCCAACTCACAACCTGTTTCATAGCATTTCTTTTTCCATTTTTTTTTTTCGTATAACGCTTCGAAAACTTCCACTTTTATATTACTCACTCCATCGGTGTTTTCGTGATTAGCTTTTTTTATTCTTCCGATCATTGACCGAAACGTGAGTAATATAGAGAATGTAAAAGTTATATCGGAGATAAAAATACCTTTTTAATAAGCCACTAGAGAGAAACTAAAAGAAAACAAACAAATAAAAATTATTGCATAAGTGTTTTATCGGTTCCGCATTATCCTTGTTTCAAGTATGGCTTACGCTAAAAATACTCAACCAAATTAGCTGCTATGCAACGGAAACTCAGGACTACACAAGGACTTATGCTAAGTAATGCATATATCAAAGTTTCAGTGCTCCATTATGTTTCGTGAATGCCTGTCAATGCCTTCATAAATATATACACATAAGCATATATTTATTATTACATTATTTATATTTATATTTAGGAAGCGGAGTAGCTCAGGGGGTAAGGCACTGCGCTACTAATCTCAAGGTTCCGGGTTTATTCATTTATTTTTATTATTATTAGGTTTATTCTGTATTCAGCCGTGAATCGACCCTGTGGGATCGGGAGACCCTCCTGGGGCTCACCCAGCCTCTATAAACTGGATACCCTTAATTGGGGGAAAAACCTGGCGGTTGAGTGTGTTCTTGGCCGAATCACCTCCTTGCACAACCGTTGTTCTAGAAACAGTACGGTCCTTACCAAGTACTGAACCGAAGACCCTTATGATTGTAGTGGTACAGGTTTTTTTTATTTTTATATTTATATCCACCATATTTTATAGGTTCATATCATCGTTCTCACGAGAAAATATCATTTGGTGATTTTTATATTTTGGCTCCATATTGCTCATTGATACCACCGTCCTTAATTAAAATCACTAGTTCCAATCTATTTTGTCATCTCTCTTTTGTTTGTATATTTTAATAAGTGCTGAGGGTTTTATTTTATTTTATGCTTAATATTTTATTTTATTTTATATGGTATTATATTATTATACTTGTATCTTCAACATTTATACTTGAATAATTATATTATAGAGCTGGACTCCATTGTATCTCCGCCGAGAGAGGCTTTCGTCATGAAAATAATGTCAATTAAGCTATTAATTATTATTATTATTATTATGTGTTCAATCTAATACGACGTCATTTGGTGAGCTGAAAAATATCCCACGTGCATATGGAAAAATATCCTATGTGCAAATAATCCTAAATGTTTATTCCTATATATTTCTATAATCCTATATGTTTATTCTATCCTATGTGTAAATATCCTATGTGAAAATATCCTATAAAATATGCCTATCTTCTACCGGAATGGTCTGGAAATGTGAATGACATGTATGGCTTTGGCCCTACCGAGGAAATGTTCTGGAATGATTTTTAGAGCTCTGATTTACAGTTCTGTTAGAAACAAAATTTTAATTGTCTCTGCAGGGCAACTTACTTGAAAGATATTTTGGGCATTGATATGAGCTAAATTTCCGTTGGCAAGGGCCTCACGTGGATATCTTCAGATTGGAAGACAAGATTGAAACAATAAATTAAAAGTTTAATATCCGAGCCAAATGTGTTGGAAAAAAAGTTACGAACTTCCCCACTCTATAACCGCTTTTGTAATTTAGCTGTGAGGAATTTATATTTCTTTTTTGAGGAATTTATTTTTTTGTTTTCATTTACAAGTAATTTTATAACAATGTTGGTATCCTTTTTTTTTAGGTTTTATAAAAATAAAATATTTGGGATTACATTGCTTATTTTATCAAAAATGTTGGTGTTTAATTTTTATTGATACCATACCAACGTAATGGCACCCAGTTATTCTATAAGTTTGTTTACCCGAGCGAGTTTTTAATTCCTGAGAGTGGTAGATAGACTCCCGAGTAGAACTTGCAAGTGTAAAAGTCTCTGAGAGTTCGTGGGTGAGCTCTCCCGAGAGTCTTAATGTCACGTCACAGCTGGTGTAAACAACAAATTATGCTAATATTTCGAAAGAATATTTGCTATCTATATCTATATTAGAATATAGAATTGATATAAAAATTATATACGGGTCCATTATTTTTTTTTTCTTGCAATAACGCGCATTACTATTTACCTAAGAATAATCAACAAAATTTTAAATAAATGTCAGTAATGACTGTTTTCTCATATTTAATTGAGAAAAATGAATTATGACTTTTAACAAATAACATTCATTTTAAAATCAAATTTTTGCTACAGGCGATTAAATTTAACTGTTACATCTGAAATTTAAATGATAATAAAAATTTATCGCATATAAAATATCTAGTTGACTGTTTCCTATTAAGTTAGCACTACTTTCAAAGATACTGTTTAAGTTTATGAAAAATTAATTACTATTAAAATTTGAAAACATTTCTTGTTATGGGTCAAAAACATAACACCATTATTAGTCCAAGAAACATCAGTTCACTACATAACACATATTTATACTATAAATTAAATAAATAAGAAAATAAATAAACCGAATAAATTTATATTTAAATTTATTTATAT
This sequence comes from Rhaphigaster nebulosa, assembly GCA_948150685.1. Taxonomy (NCBI): domain Eukaryota; kingdom Metazoa; phylum Arthropoda; class Insecta; order Hemiptera; family Pentatomidae; genus Rhaphigaster; species Rhaphigaster nebulosa. Next base: position 60,946,521 of record OX411312.1, read on the forward strand.
TTATGTAGCAAACTAGCTAATTCCTGACAGACAGATTATACTCACATCTTGTTATGTTCCAGACTTAACGTTTTGTATAGCAATATTTTTCATTTTTCAATTACACTCAATTACTTCTGAGACGAACAAAAACCATAAGAAAATTGAAAACATGAAAAATTAATTTAAATAAAAATAAAAAAATTGTCTATAACTTTCTAGATGTTTTTTCAAGACCTTTCCTAAGTCAATTCTGAATATTCAGCAAACTCATTAATCGTTCTTCTCGAATGATACCGGAGATAACCGGATTCCGGTATCAATCCCACTGAGAAGCGAATGTTGAATTAAAATTAATGGGTACTAGTACCAGCAAATAAGTCCTCACTCCCCTCTCCCCACAGAAAACCGTTCAATTGTCTCTTAATGAAACCAAATGGGCCCCTAGTCGCCAGCTGTTGACAAGGTTTCCCAGCCCACATCCGAAAATGACGAAAATTTCATTCTCAAACCAAGAATGTTTGAGATAGCTTATCTGGCCTTTTGTCTGCTGAAATTCATTGATTTAAAATAGAACACACAATTTTATGAAAAAAATAGATTAAACAAAAAATTAAAGTACATACAGAAAAAATAATTTTACATTACTTTTAATTTATACGAGTTATAATTAGAAAATTAGTTAGAACTGGGATCGCCCATTGGTCGAAATTCGACTTAATGTAATACTATTTATACAATTAAAATGAGCAGAAAACATTTTTTTCTGGTATAGTTTTTAAGTAACTTAAAATTAAAAATCTAATTAATTAAAGTTAAAAAAAAGAATCAGTTCATCCGATCAAGAGGTAATCGTGGCACAGAAAAAACAGACAGAAAAATGGCCAAAAATACATTTTTTTGGAGTCAGAGGGCTTCGAAATGCGTAGATCCGCTAAAAACTGCACATTAAAATTTTTTACCAGATTACAATATGTAGCAGTTCACACGTTTCTCAGCCAATAATCCGAATCAGGAAGTTTTTGAAAAACTAAATTCAGCCCATTTTTCTACAAGCTTGGTAACTGGCTCATCAAACTATAATTGAATAAATTTCCCCCACTCTTGCCACTTCTTGTTAAGTCAATCGGAAATCAGACATCCTCAGAATTTCAAGTCTCATAGTTACCAGTGGTTTTAACCGTGGTGGTTGTTTTCAAAAGAAATAGTGTGTATATTTATGTACTTTATTTTAAAATGATCATTTTATTGATTTACCGTTTACATTGATCGTTTACAAACCATATTTATGAAGAATTATTGGATAATTCTTTTTGTTTACTTAATGTTATCGGATGAAGGAGTTTATGTTTGTATATCGGGTCTTGTAGAGTTAAATGTTGATTATCAACATAAAATTTAAGCCAATATTAACTATACTATTATGTTTTTTTATTACTTCAAATATAATATAGTAATTTGCTTTGGGTTTTTCTCCTAGATACTATTGAAAACGTCCATAATTTCACTAAGGGAAAATTACAGACATCCCTAAGGAATTCAGAGGGATGAAAATAGGTTATCAAGCTTGAAGAATTATGGGTTTAGTGGAGTTTTTCAAAAAACTTTCTGATTCGGATTGTTAAAATACTCCTGTATGCAGCTGCACGAAAGTAAAAAAAAAAAGCTTCAAATAATTTTGTTCGGTTTTAAGGCTCAAATACTCCTACCTCTGTGCAGTGGTATGAAAATAAAAGCATATCTACAAGGTTGAATGCGCTGTATGTATGCTAATACTGGTACAGTTTTGATGATTTTATTTTGTTTTGTTGGAAATTTAATTGACTTTTAAATTATCATTAGCAAAATATACTTTGAAAAATAAATGCTTTACTGGAAAAACTACGTCGAAATCATTTTTCGAACTGGAGATATAAAATAAAGTGGTTTCAGAGTGTTTTATTATTTTATTTTTTACTTAACTCCTAGGGCCCCTATTAGATGATTTTTTTTTCTTTTTTTTTTTTTGAATTTAATTATCTTTCTAATGATCATCTGCATGATCAACGAAAAAATGTATACTTTTCGGGTTATGCGCAAATAAAATATTTTTTCCGTTATAACTCTTTCCCTTCTTCTTCTCGGGGATAAAGTATAGGTAAGGATAGCTAAAGGACTTCAAAGAGAAGATTTAAGACAAGTTTCATTAAAATTTTATGAGCCGTTTTGGGGCTGAAGAGGCTGATGAATGAAGAGGTTTTTCGGCTATTGCGCAGCCACTATACCACACAGAGTGCTCGATTTGGTACGCGGCACAGTGGGCCCAAACCCTATAAAACTAAAAATAAAGTAATTAAATCCATAAACCCGTTTAAGAAATAATCGTGTTAAAGTTAGAAACAAACACACAGAGATTTATATACCTAAATGGAAAAATACGAGAATATTTTTTTATATAGTGCACATCTACTCGACAATACATGCCCAATGATATATTTATTTTCTCGCTACTATGGCGGCGTAATTGGACAAAAAAACTTCTTGCCTATTAATATATAGATTTTACTACCTCTTCTAACCTTACTTGAAAGTTTTTAATTTAAAAAATAAATTAATTTTGATATATTTTTAATTATCTCTTCAAAATATTTTTAGAAAGCATTGTATTCTATAGTTCAAAAGATATAATTGGAAGGTTCCAAAAAACAAACCTTTAAGTCTCTGAAATAGCAGTAAATAGCTAATCAGCCAAGGTTTCGCCAATTTACGCATTATCGTGACAGAAAAATACAAAATCAAATAAATGTAGAACAAAGATAGCAGATCTCACACCAACAGTCAAAAAAATATGTGTTGAGATATCCTGGATTGATGCGCTGTCTAGTTGATGTGTCTTCTGTAGATGTTGGTGTGGAATAGCTGACTTCGTTGAAGCCTGAATTGGAGAAAAGTTGACTGGTTATTTATATATTGCTACTTGAGAAATGTAAGGCTTTGTTATTGGAATCTTCCAATTACATTACAATATTTTGTTGTCTCTTTTATGATTTTTTTTTCTTTTTCCTTGAAAATTTTAAACAAATAATTTTTAGGAGCGATGAAAAGAAAAGATTAATGTAAGTGATATTTCAAAAACTTTTTTTAACTGATTATTTCATGTCCTCTAAGTAAAAATATAAAATAAACATATAAATCAATGGTTATATCATAGTGGTTTCGCGACGGTTGAAATGGGCTTGCAAAGTTGTTGGGCTC